>CM021102.1:126988734-127573851 GCA_007115665.2 Sequoiadendron giganteum
AGGAGAGTTTTTAGAAGAATGACAAACCAAATATTGTGCACATTCAAAGGTTGGTTTTGTTAAAGGGAATCCTTCACAAGCAGGGGAATGACTACTGGTGTAGGCCTTGTGTTTAATAAGGGGTTTTCTAGGAGAAGGGGGACAACTAAGATACTCATGACTTTCATCGATTGTATCTTCCAACAACAAAGAATCATCTTCACAATTAGGAGAGATACTAGGAGGACAAATGTTATGGTCATGATCTCTTATGGTGGTATAGTCTTGTTTGTTAAGAGAGGTAAGAGGAGAGAAACAACTATGATTCTTAGAACTCTCATTAATTGGTTCTTCTGACACCATAATCTCTGCACCACCAAGAGGAGAGAGATGAGGGGAAGAACTAATATGATTGTTCAGAATGTTGAAGGTTGTATTCTCTATCACAAAAATGCTCTCATAGGGTGGGGGTAGGGAACGTTTCTTAGCGTATCTATATATGTAAGACATTAACATTGTTTAAACAAAAATAAAAAGTATTTTTAACCATATCATGCAGTGTTTCAGAAATAGGAACAATGTAAATGTAAAAATATAGAAGGGTATGTGCAGGATCATCATGGAAAAAATAGGCCCTTAAATGGTGATGAAAATTCAAAAAATCAGAGCTAGGCAACTTGATGAAAAAATTGAATAAGTTATCTATATTATTTCAAAAATATGTAAGAATAGAATTTGTAGAAAATTGAACATACTCTCTAAACTACTAGGTTTATTTAAATTAAAAAAAAACTATTTGGTGAAAGTTTGAAATTTCAATGCAATAGTACTTAAATTTCAGGGAAAAAATAAGAAGGGTTTATCTGACCACCCTAACCATAGTAAAATGAAAATATTTTTTAATAATATTTTATATATAAGTAGAGGACTCATTTCCCAATGTGATGCATATTTTTTTGTAATTTTTTTCCAAGTAAATAATTAATTATTAATTTATTATTACAAATTTTAAAAAATATATAAAAACTTGTATGTCTGACCACCTTAACTTGGTCAAAACTTCATGAAATTCAATTTTTGTTTTTTTAATCCTATAGTACGCAAATCATAGAATGTGACACATGTTTTAGATTCATAAAATGTGATACTGTTTGAAAGATATGGATGTTTTTCAATTAGCCTATCAATTACGACTTTAAATAAATAATTCAAATAGAAAATAAATAATAATTATTTATTAAATTCAAAGTAAAGCATAATTTATATTAGTGGAAATCTGATAATCTCCTTTAAAAACCCTTTTCATTTCATCAATTTTGGGTAAAAAAAAGGTCATCAACCACATAGGCCATCATATCACTTACATATCACCACTTTTTGGCCCATCATGATCTTGCACATACCTAGAACATGTATATCCAATGTATGCTAAGTTTTAAAAATTTAAACATTGTAGATAAGAGAAGAAAAAGTACTTTAAGAAAACTTACACATAGTTTTATGAATGTAAACAGTGAATAAGAAGAAGTGAAAAGTACTTTAATGAAGATTATGCACATTTTTAGAAATCTAATCATTTTGTAGATCTAATTATGAAGGTCTATCAAAAATGACTACCCTAAATTGATGATTTTGAGTGAGAAGCCTAAAATCTATGTTCTCAGAACTTTCCAAACTGACAGTATATGGTACTAGGAGGTCTAGGAAGCACAAAAATGAGGTTTTAGAGGTTGTAACAGGCAGTTAACATAAACTTTCACCAATGCAATATTTTATGAACCCTAGGATGCAAACAATGCAATATCCTAATGCAATGTAAAAAAATTCCTAAGATGAAATGCAAAATCAGAAAGTTAAAAACTATAGGATGCTCGGGTTCACCAAAATGAACCACCAAAAACATATACTAAGAAGGGAAAGATGATTCGGTTACTAGGCTCTTAGGGTTTTTCACCCTAGAAGCACTTGGTCTTAGGAATGACACTCTTTCCGCTTTGGTGATTGCATTCAAAGGGAGGAGATGGGGGTTTGAGTAGGGTTGTGAATGTGTGTGTAGTGTCACTGAAACTGAAATGAAGTGATACTAAACTGATCTATGAAATGTAAACAAAGCAATGCAAACTAAATGAAAACTATCTAAACTATATGCCCTAAATACATGCAAACATAAAGGAAATTGGGAGTAACAAAACTTGTGCACCTGGGTATTGGAAGTTGCATATGACTGGTCCCATAATCTTTTGGAAAATTCTTGATATTAGCAAAAGGACATTCCCGCCAAATGGGGCAACCTAGTCCTCTTCCCCAGAAAACTTGTCAGAACAGGTTTCTTCCAAAAGGGTACCCGAATCCACAAAACTCCCCAAAAGGTAACCTCAAAGGGACTAGGTCGCCATTGTTGGTGACCTAGTCCATTTCTGAGTTTTTGAGAATCTGGAAGTGGATGTTGGAGCCTTTGGTTTGTCCTCTAGTTCCCGATAGGTTCCTGGTTTAGGTTCGGTAGAAAATGGGCTGAAAAGGGATCTCCAAGCTTCAACTAAGGCCTTGTTGACTTGAATGAAGTTGATGGGTTGAGAACACCTCCCAAGCACCTCAAACCTATATACAAAAACACCTGCAAACACACATGCAAAGAAGGAGACAATTATTAGGGTTAGAGAATAGGAGTTTTCCTTAGTCAAACCCCATTTTGATAATCAAATCTAAGTGAAATGTAATGAATGGAATGGAAGATTGAATGGAAAAGAAAATACCAACTTTTACCAAATCCTTTGTTGAAGATGTCTGGAGCATGCATGAATCAGCTCCACTGGAGATTGCTAATGCTTCCTTGTGCTTGAATGCTTTCTTAGGAAGTTTTGAGTTTGAGAGTGTTTGTCAAGAGGAGTGGGAGAGGAAAAATGAACTTGTTAGAGGAAAATGAGAGCTAGGAGAGGAAAAACAAGGATGAAAACCCTTACTTGTACATGCTAAACCCTAATTTTCCCGAAATGCAACCTAATAGGCTGACCTTAGGGTTCAGGAGGAAGGATTCCCATTGAATCTTATTTAAAATTTGAATTTTATAATTAGAGGGACTAGGTTGCCCAAAGTGGCAACCTAGTCTTCCTAGACAAATTTTGATGATGGTCAGGAATTAATTTATGTTTTATAAATTTTATCAGACTTTCCTCCCGAAACACAATTAGGTCATGGAAAATGATGCATTAAAAAGAAAAATTAGCATATAAAAAGGGTTGATTGAGGGGTGATAAGCCTAGATAAGTGTGAAAATGCAACACAACACTTTACAAAACTTTGTCTTAAGGCTTAGGAAGGTGCAAGAACATATTATTTAGGTGAATTATGTTGAAAGGGTCTTAGAAAAGTGAGGAAATGTGTTACAACACTTCAGAACACCTTAGTAAAACATCATTAGATTATTGTTGAATTGCAAGCTTGCAAGACTGAATCAAGGTAAACGAGTCCAAAATCCAATGGAAAAGTCCAAAATGAGTGAAAAAGTGTCAAGGTGCGATACAATAATAAAATTGTGTTGTTTAGCATTGCTTTCAAAGATTATTGTTATGTAGATCTATTTGAGCTCTATAATTTAAAAAAAACACCCTAATAACCTCTTAGATCCAAAGTTATGGCCTCCAAAAGTTTGATGTATTGCATTGAAAAAGTAGAAATATATAAGACAAAAAAAAGGTTTAAGAGGGAATTAGACTTATTGAAAAACTTATGATGCATGCTATGATGTGTCATAAGTCCTCTTTGTGTGGAGATACTAACAGAAAAAATAACAATCAATTTGGTGAGTGGTTTATTATGCACTTATGATAGGTGGAAGGAATATGTTATTTTGTTGGAAATATGAACAATAATCCAAATGAAGTTGGCCACACTTCAAAGGATCAACGAAGAAGAAAACCATCCACATGAATAAAGAAGTGTCACAACATGAGCAAGAAGACAACTTGATCAAATAATGATCTTGAATGTATTGAGATAGAACTAATGAAATGATTTACAAATGTACAAGAGCCTTGCTTATATAGGAAAGGAGAGAAGAGGTTGGATAACCACCATAGAACTTTACAAACATTAAATGTCTAATGGATAATTAGAAATGCATGAGAGAAATATTAAATGCCTAGATAACTACATTCTTATTAATGAGATATGGTCCCATTAAATACTAGTTTCTAGAATGCCACCTAGGAAACTAACTCCTAAGTAAACATTAATGATGTGAATAGGTCCTCACTAATAACTAATTAGGAAATATCCCCATTCACACTAACACCCCCCCACAAGTGCAACTTGGGAGTGTAGATATGATGCAAATGATGAAATATGATGGGTCTTGGTTACTAGGCCATGTTAGGTACCCATGTACAAATGAAATACAATCTCTTACAAATGGAGAAAACAAGAAAACTTCATGGGACAAAACTCCTCCCCAAAAAGGAGATATAGTGCAAAATCTAATGCTAATCATGTACAAGTAATGGAAGTAATGTGTCGAGGTCTCAACGTCAATACCCCCCAAGAGCTACATCCATCACAAGAGCACAATAATCAATAGCTCCCCCCCCCTCATAAGAGGGAAATGGAGAGACTATATAGCTCCCCCACAATATGTAATCACTTGCAAAAATGGTAAGTTCCTAAAGATAAAACATGATCCAATGTTGACTAACAAATTTTCTCCCTTTCGAAAGAAATAAAACCAAGTAAAAATGTAGGGATGCTTCCCATTCCAGATAGGAATTGAAGGAAGGAAAGATGAATGATGATGATGATGTCTCTAAAAACTGCTCATGTGTCTCCTTGACCAAGGAAGATGAATATGCCACAATCAAATTAGGTACATGTTCCCAATCAAGGAAGAAGATGACAAACCAATACTATGTGGAAAATGATCTTGAGCAAGATACAAATAAGATACAATGATCCCTCCATTGAAGGAATAGATGGAGACTAGATTGCCCCCCTAAATGAAGTGTCCTCAAAATCAATGAAAGAAGTCTGAAGCCAAAAGAGTTTCCAATGATGACAAACCACATGTATCTCACTAGGAAGAGAAAAATCCAATGGTAGATGCTAAATAAAATCCAACTCCATAATTAAATGGGAGGGAAGAAGCCTATGTAGTAATGGAAAAACTAAGCCTTTTCCATTACTTGGTTTGATAATTCACATTAAATCTGAAATAATGATGTCTTGAACTGGTGTTGTAATGTGTTGTAAAAATTCACTCTATTCTAGGACCTATATTTGACTAAAACATTCCTTAGCTAATCCTTTGCAAGGGTGTTGTAAAGTGTTGTAACACTTTCACACTTTTCTAGGATGTATTTGCTTAATAAAGCCTACTGTGCCCCTTTCTAATAAAATGTGCATAATGTGTACCTTTTTTAAGTGTTGAAAAGTGTTATAAAACACTTTTACATTTATCTAGGTGTTCATTAATTAATTTTGGGTAATTGGAGTAATTAACCCCTTTTTATTCAAAATTTAAGCCTTAATTTTCACACCTCCTAAAGATCTATCCTGACACTCATAATTCAATTAATAAAATATTTCGTTGGGCAAAGTTAGGTCCTAGAAAATGGTGCTAGGACCCATTTTCCCTAGGTGGCGAATGGGTTCTCCTTTAACAAGACCCCCTTTTTTCAGTTGATCTAGAATGGGTTTTTAGTGCTCTTTCAATCCCCTAGGGTTATGTCCTCTTAAATTGAGCTAGGACCCATTCATTGAAGATGGAAAATGGGTCCTCCCTTAAAGAGATCACCCATTTTTAATTTCATTCTAGCAGGAATTTAATAAAGTTTCTTTCCAAATCTAGTGTCAGCCTCAACTATTTGAATTTTGGGGTTAATCTCCTAATTTAATATAAATAAGGGGTTAATTCACATTGTTTCTCCTAGCAAGTTTATGAAGTCACCTAAAACTTTCAAGTATTCAAGAATTATAAAAAATTGGAGTTCACAAGAGCATTACAAGAGCATTCATAAGGCATTTGAAGGCAAATTTCAAGAGTTTATTGTAGCAATTCAATATCATATCATTGTGTCAAGGTTTTGATGCATTCATTCATGTTGTTGAGCTAAAGAAGTGGATGTAGCCTTGAAGATATATTTGAAACTATTGTTCAAATGACATTCAAGGATCCAAGATCTATATTCTTCATGGAAACTACATGTTGGATTGTAGATTTGTTTCACAAGACATCATCCAAGGTGACATCGATTACATATTTCATATTCATGCTTCATTTCATCATTTGGTTTAATTACCTACAAGGGGTTTGACTGAGGAAAAACCCCATTCACTAACAATCAACAAGCTTTTTTTCCCTTGAGTGTGTGATTTCAGATTTATAGGTGGAAGATCAAGTTGAGCAAGTTTGGAGAAAAATTGTCAAAGTTGCAACGTTGCAAAAGTTGTTATTCAAGGTGCAAAATCAGGGAATTAATGCTACAAAATTGCATATAGACTTGCAAACCTTGATAACAAAGAATTTTAGAGTACAAACATTAAAGAATAGGATCTTGAAATCATTTTTTTGAAACCCTAAAAGGACGCATTCACCATTGAAGGATAATGAGTCCTTTGTAGCTCAAAAACAACTTTTTGACCAGGTACATAACTTTTTATGCTCTAAAAAATTCCCCCATAGTTTCTATAATAGGTAGGTAGCATTTATGATTGTTATTTTTATATTATCATACACATAATTGAGTGAAGCATCCCTTAGAAAAATAATGATTCATCATCTTGTTCATTAAACATTTTGGCGAACTCATTTTTTTAGTGATTCAACGTCATATATGAAATCTCTAAGAAGGAATCAAGTGCCTCCAAGGTAGTCTCACCAAGAGTAGGATCCCCAATCAAGGTCAAAAAAAAATAATTTGGAGACTCAAGACAACCCTCCAAAGTAGAATCTGCATAGAGGAGAGATATCCCCTAAGGAATTCCCTCCAAACCTATAGAAGTAGCCAAGTCTGCAATACCTAAAACAAAGCCATCCTGTGATTCCAAGTCTGGAAAATTGAATATGTCTTTTTGAATAAGAATGATGGAAGCCTCAATCAATGACACTAAAAAATGAATCACTGAAGGTGAGGTTACATCAACTATATCTAATGGAGAAGAAGCATCTGTAGAACCCTTGACATCCTCATATGAAGATTCAAAACATTCCAAATCTGTACGCTCCTGCATAGAATTATCATCATAGGTTATCCTATCTTAAGAATGAAGAGGCATATGACATTCTGAATCATGATCATCGGGGAATGGTGGAATATCATGATCTCCATATATCTCCCAAATCTTAGTCCAATGAATATGAGTAAAATCATAATGATCGATACCTTTCAAAACATCATCATCAACATGCATTGCAATGAATTTTAAGACATTATATCTACTACAACTCCAAGAATTTTTTTGAATACTTGGGCTTGGATGGGGAACAAAACCATAGAAATGTGGCAACAACTAAAGTGATTGGATATGGTTTATGATGCAATCTCTCCATTGTTTATAGTTTCCCTTTTGCAACATAATCACAAAAGGATGATATGAAAACCCCATAACAAACTATAATATATTTCCAATATTACAAAGACATGACCTTCAATATCAAATAGAAACTTCCAAATATGATGCACAATTGAAAATGAATCCTCCCAATGTAAATAGAATTTCTCCAAATTTCACTATGTTTAAGTTATCAAGTAAATGCCTTAAATTGCAGAAACTCAATATAATGTACATGAGGCTAAATCTAAGAAAATTAGATGGACAAAATGATAGAGATCTGAATCACCTTCTCAATACCATTAGAATCTCCAAAATTTGACAAACTAGTGAAAAGTACAAGCTTGGGAGTCCAAACTAAATCACTAACTTCAATTTGTGATAAAATATTATAGGAATAAAATATGATAAAAAATCTTACACCACTGGATAGTTCTCAGAACAATCTTTCCAACGGTATCTTGTTTCTAAAAGTCTGATACCCGAGTCAAAAGTTATGATGATTTTAAGGAAACTGCCTTTATTAACACATGATGGGGCTTCTGTGATGGTCATTTGGTTTCCAAATTTAAGATAGTCACCCATTTTTTTTGAAAAATCACCAAAAAATAAATTTACCTTAAAATATGAAGTATTTTATATGATGCTGACTAGAGAGTGGGATTTTTTGCAATAAGGGGGAGAATTTTTTTTCCTGCAACTTGTACAATCCATACGATGCCCTTCCAATATCACTGCAAAAAACCTCTGATGGCTTCCGGATGACAAAGTCAAATTTTGATGAATGGGTGGGCATTCTTTAGGTTTTTAGGCCTTCTAAAAACAATGGTGGGGTCAAATCTAACCCAAAGTTCCTCAGAAATCAGTTGCCTCTCGGATGAGAACAACTAGGCCTTCATGAAAACCTTCAACCTACGATAGTCCCCTCAACTCAACTTCCTGATATAAGATGGATCTACTATGGCCTATGCTCTAATACCATATTGGAAATATGAAAAATAACCGAAATGAAGCTAGCAACACTTCAAAGGATCAACCAAGAAGAAAAACATCCACATGAATAAAGAAGTTTTGCAACATGAGCAAGAAGACAACTTGATCAAATGATGATCTTGAATGTATTGAGATAGAGCTCAAGAGATGACTTACAAATGTACAAGAGCCTTGATTATATAGGCAAGGAGAGAGGGGGTTGGATAACCACATTAGTTACAAACATTAAATTCCTAATGCATAATTATAAATGCATGAGAGAAATGTTAAATGCCTAGATAACTATATAACTACTAATGAGATATGGTCCCATTAAATACTAGTTTCTAGAAAGCCACCTAGGAAACTAACTCCTAAGTAAACTTATTAATGATGTGAATAGGTCCTCACTAATAACTACTTAGGAAATAACCCCATTCACACTAACACCCCCCCATAAGTGCAACTTGGGAGTGTACATATGATGCAAATGTTGCAATATGATGGGTCATAGCTGTTAGAGTAAAGTAATTAATTAACTTTACTCTCCTCTTAAGATTTTGCCTTGCACACATATTAGTCATTTAATAATTAATATTAATTATTAAATGCACTCACCTTTAGGGTTAGTTTTTCCTTTTAGGTTTTGATCTCCTTTTATAAGGATTGATCTCTTGTATTTTCCTTTATGCTCTATTCATTTTTCTAGAATACATCTTGCACATTGTGAGAGCCAAACCCTTGTCTTGATCTCTCTCTTTCTCTGTGACAAGTCTTTTGCATGCAGGTATTGATCGAGTTCTGTGGATTTGCATTTCTCAAATCCTACATGGTATCAGAGCTAGATCTGCTGCAGCTTGTTCAGTTTTTGAAAGAATTAGGGATCTTTTTTTGGTTGCATCAGATCTGTGTTTGTTTTCTAGTTTTTATTTGGAATAGGGGGTTTATTTTTTTGGTGCACTTTGAGCTCAAACGGACCTCACCATTGAGCTCGCAGCATCCAAAAACCCCTATTTTGATATAAAATTCATCAAATTTGGCTTCACGGCATTAGATCTACGAGGGTTTGATGTTTTTTGAGGGTTCCTGATCCAGAGCGTACCTGAAATTTTGGAGTGATTTCAGCCCAAACGGACCTCACCATCGCATTCAGAGCGCCCAAAAACCCCTAAATCGACTGTCAAATCGTCGAAATCGGACACAGTGACTCCGGGAGGAAAACTTTTTCATTTCTGGGTCGTACGGCCTGGTACGGCACGCAATCCGAAAAAAATAATTTAAAAATCACAGAGTTATGGGCGCCGCCGTCAGTTAACCGCTAGCGGTTACACACTAGCGGTTAATGCTAGCGGTTAGCCTGACCACCAGGCTTAACCTTCAAACCTTTTTGGAGCAGTTTTGGTATTTTGGTCATAACTTTTGCATACGAACTCGGTTTTTCGAAAACAAAATATTGTCGGAAAGCTGGTTCTGAGCCCGTTTTGATGGTGTAGGAATTTCTTCAAAAATATTCAGTTTGCATGCAGTTTTTCGCAGTCAAAGTTAGATGATCTTTTTGCACTCTGAAAGGCATAACTTGCTCAATTTTGCTCCGTTTTTTGAAAGCGAATAGGCGTTGGAAAGGTGGTTCTATGCTCTTTCCAGATCTTCAGTTTATTTCACCAGAAAATTCTTCAGGTACACAGAGATTTGTCTCATACATATACTGCTTTCTATTGTTTTTTTGGCTTTCAGTTTGTACTGGGGATTGGTTTTTTGCATTGTGGGGGGGTGTTTTTTCTTGCTTTCTGTCATTTACATCAGAAAACCAGAATATATAAACACCAAAACAAAACAAAAACCCCTTCTGCATCTTCTGTCTAGTTCTGAAAGACCACTAAATAATAATAAAAAATTCAGAGCAGTTGAGGCACAGTTCACAGCATGGCCGAAAATACTTCTAGTGTTGAACTTCTCACACCTCATAACTATCATACCTGGAAGAAATTTATGACACGTCTTCTTAGATCAAAGGGGTTGTGGTCCTGTTTAGATACGGTTCAGCCAATTTTGACAAGGCCATTTGAGATTATGCAGCATAGAAATAAGATGGATGAGGCTATGGGTTTGATTTCCTTACATGTTTCAGACAGCTTGTTGTTTCATCTTGATGCATGTAACAGTCCTCTTGAAATGTGGACCAAGTTCAATGATTTATTTGGTACCATCAATCAGTTCCGTGCACTACAGATTGAGGCAGAGTTGACTTCACTTGTACCTGATTCTTTTCCCTCCATTGAGGACTTTCTGATGAAATTCAAACAACAGAGATCTCTTCTACAGGGTTGTGGTAAGGTTAAGACTGATACAGAGTGTATTTACCTGATTTTGTCAAAGCTTCGTGGGAACTTTCAGATATTCTCATCTACCTTCCATTCCACTATGGATGCCTTGGGTGCACGTTTTACCATGCCTTCTTTTGAGGTGTTTTGTGATCGTTTGACATGAGAGCAGGCTAAAATATCACAGTTGGATGCTCTCACAGGATCACCGCACCAAGCATTGGTAGCACAGTCATCTCAGGGGAAGCAGAAACAGAAACAGAAACCACAGACCACAGAGCATTGGAAGGATTCTAGTTCACAGAAGACTTCTGATTCACCTTCTCCTAAGGGGGAATCATCGAAGAAAGATAGACCTAAGTGTGCTTATTGCACTAAGCTAGGACATGATGAGTCCAAGTGTTATGAGAAGAAGATAGATGGATATGCAAAACAGGTTTCAGATTTGATAGCTCTTCTTGAGAAGAACCATATTCATCACTCTTCTTCATCTACTTCAGGCGGGTCTTCTTCTTCACCATCATTCCAGATAGATGGACAGGCCCCACATAAGGGTCATGCATTATGTGCAACCACCAGTTCACATTCATCTAGATGGCTACTGGATTCAGGTGCTTCACACCATATGGCATCTTCTCAGGACATGTTCTCATCTTTCGAGGCTGCGTCCTCACCACACATATTGATGGGTAATAACACTTATATGAGTGTATGTGGGAAAGGTTCTATCGATATTGATGACGGTACATTCAATGATGTACTATGTGTTCCATCTTTGTCCACTAACCTTCTCTCCATCTATCAGATTGCTCACAGTGGGACAGGGAAGACAGTTGAGTTCACACCTGATTCAGTGCACATCAGAGACATTCAGACTGGCAACATTGTTGCAACAGGGACAGTTGATCATTCTTCCCGATTGTATGCATTCACACACTTTGGTCCACCATCTCCCTCTCTTTCTACAAGAGAGCATGCAGTATCTGAGGAGAAGTTCGGTCACTTGAACTTATGTGTTCTTCCATCTGTTCATGAGACTAGTGTTGAGACTTCTACACCTCTTCCTCCTGTTGAGATCACATTTGTTCAGCAGGATACCTCTTCAGTTGTGACTGACATTGTTGCTCCACTCATCGAGCCATCAAGTGTAGTTGTTGAGGCCATATATGAGGATATCCTTTCCTCACAGATGATAGATTCAACACACCTTGTTATCCCTTCTTCATTGGAGATTCCATTTCAGGATCATCTTGAGTTGTTTGATTCACCATTTTGTTATTCATACACTCATGTTGTTGTTTCATTCTTCAGTGCGCATCATCCAGGACTTCCATTTTCACCTCACATCCAGGGATTTCCTCTTCTTCAACCGTTGGATCTATTTCTTCCTCCGAGGTGACACATCGGTTTGATCATTGGCACAGGGGTTCTCTCATTCTGGGGGGGCTTTAGAGTCTCCTCTCTCTCTCATGGGGGGGTATCTGATTGTATATCTGCATATGTTCTTGAGAGAGTCTCTTGAGACATTTCATTTGTACTTTCTTTTTGCATCTCTTTTTGGAGAGGAGTTTTTTCCCATTGGGTTTTCTCCTTTTCTCTGTTTCATAGAGATTTCCTTGTACTTGGGTACCTGATCAGGCCTAGTTGCCGGGACCCATTTTTACCTTCATGCATTGTAGTTACTTTTGCTTTCTTGCACTAGTTTGTAGCTGCACTCTTGCTCATCTTAAGGGGGGGTGTTAGAGTAAAGTAATTAATTAACTTTACTCTCCTCTTAAGATTTTGCCTTGCACACATATTAGTCATTTAATAATTAATATTAATTATTAAATGCACTCACCTTTAGGGTTAGTTTTTCCTTTTAGGTTTTGATCTCCTTTTATAAGGATTGATCTCTTGTATTTTCCTTTATGCTCTATTCATTTTTCTAGAATACATCTTGCACATTGTGAGAGCCAAACCCTTGTCTTGATCTCTCTCTTTCTCTGTGACAAGTCTTTTGCATGCAGGTATTGATCGGGTTCTGTGGATTTGCATTTCTCAAATCCTCCATTAGCTACTAGGCCATGTTAGTTACCCATGTACAAATGCAATGCAATATCTTACAAACGGAGAAAAGGAGAAAACCTCATGGGACAATTTACTCCTCCCCAAAAAAGAGATATAATTCAAAATCTAATGCTAATCATGTACAAGTAATGGAAGTGATGTATTGAGGTCTCAACATCAATATATTTTTAGTCTATGAACTCATCTTATGATTTGGGTGCCACTTTTTTTAGTGGTTCTATCTCATGGTTTTGTAATTATCATTTGATGGTTATGTGAAATACTTTTATTTATAGGGTTCTTGAGATAGAGGTATTGATAGTGAGTTTGTAGATACTAAATTATGTTTCTATAATTACTATATATCTCTATTTGGTGATACTCCCATAAAAACTTTATGATTTGAATGGGTATTATATATGTGTTTAAATTAATGAATACTAATTTTGATTGCTTTGGAGTGTGAGGTTTTTCTTGTGAAAGGGTTTTTCCCATGTACATCTATGTTATTGTATAATTTTTATTTATGTTGATATGTGTTTCTCCTTTCTCTAATTATATAATATTTGCACAATAATATCATCTAAGATTAGTTTAGGAAGATATTATGCATACATTACTTCCTTGTTCATTTAGTATCAAAGCCTAATCAACTCAATTTTTTGGTATTGGGTAGAGGGATTCTTCTATAAATATTTATTTGATGGAGTTTGCACATAAGGATTTGATATTATTGTAAGAAAATATGGCAATCACAACTAGAATATAAATGAAGTTTTTAGGCATAAAATTTGAGCTCTGGAATCTTAGGATGGGGGATATTTTTGTGGATATAGATTCATGGGCTATAGTTTTGAAGCTACTTGCCTACTGATATGTCACAAGGAAATTAAGAGAAAATGGGTAGAAAATTTATGAGTCTCATTAGACTCTATTTTTTTGATTGAATGTTGTTAAATATATGAATAGACCATGTTATCACTTATTTGGAAGACATTGAGATATTTGTATCAAGATAAATCTTTGGTTAAAAAATTATTTCTAAGAATGATTTTATATATAATTTTAATATGGATTATGGTGGCTCTATGTCCAAATATATATGTGTATTTAACATGGTTTTTACTCATTTTCACTCTAGTGTACTAAATATGGAGGATAATTTCATGAATTTATTGTCGTCCTTGTCAAATTCATGGGACCATATTATAATGGATATTGGGATAACTACTACCAAGTTGAAAAGAGATGACGTGGTGGAATTATTTCTTATCAAGGATGTACAGAATTCTATATTCATTAAAAGTCCCTAGCTATTCATGGTAGAATAAAAGAAAAAGGAAAGAAGGACAAGAAGAAAGCCAAGTTTAGATATAAATCTCATTAGAGATCTAAATATCTCAATAAGTCCAACAAAAATGTTAGAATTATTACATTACTAGCCATTATAAGGTGTGTGATTCTAATTATGAGTCCAAGAAGTATTCCTAAGATGATCCAGTGATTCCTTTGTTGTAACCTTGGTTGCACAAACATCATAAGGTGTGTGAATAACTGGATCTAGTGTATCTCTTTACATGAATTCACATAAATCATGGTTTAAGAAATATAAATAATATGATGGCACGGAAGGTTCACCTTGGAGATGGTTTTTCTCTAATGATTGTTGGTTATAGAAGAGTTTATTTTAACTCTTAATAGATAAGTGAAGAGGATCAATGACACAAAACTACAATTTTGATGTAAATTGAATGATTCAAGTGCACATATTCTTTTATCAAGTGGAGGGTTCAAGATGATGGGAGAAGTTATGGTTATTGCAAAATTTTCTTGAATAGGAACTCTATTTTAGCTAGATCAATCCATAGTTAAGTGTTAATAGTTCTTATGTTACTATAGTGAAAATACCTATAAATATTTACCTTCAACATTGGAACTATTAGCAAAGATTCATGTTATATCTAATTTCTATGCTCATAAATTTTTGGCACCTAAGGTTGATCATGCTTTGAAATTTAATATTCCTATAAAGAAAGTATGTTATGCCACTAGAGAATGGATCACACTAGGGAAAAGGGTTTGAGGACCTTTAAAAATAAAATTCTTGTTGAGGGGTCAAATAATTATAACCTTGTCTTGGATATTCGAAAATAAGTATGGAAAATAAAATCATGCCCATTTATATTATAGTTCTCTTAAATATTATGGGATATTGGGCTTGATACATTCTGATATTTTTTATTTGTTAATTGTTTTTCAATTTTAAAATATATTTCTTATTTTTTATTCATTGATCACTATATTATAAGGACACGAGTATATTTTCTTAGGAGTTGTAGCATCAAAAATTATCACCCTTGACAACTTCATGCTAGGTTTAGCTCCCCATTATGTACTTGGACCTAATTATGCATGAGTTTCCCATTTTATAAATATCTTTGTAAAATCAAGCATGGAAAATGAAATTATGCATTGAATATTTTTCCCCGACTCTTTTGATCTGTAAAAATCAAGAATCTAGTCTAGGGCTCCTTATGCCCTAGACCAACACTTTTGGATCCAAATTATAATTTGAATATGTTGGTGTGGGTATTTTATTATTTGAATTTCCAATTTCAATTGTCATCTATCGAGATTTGATTTTTGGGAAATTAGAAGAATTTCATATAAATACTAATCATTTTATCATTTGATATCCTAATGAGAAGGAGGAGCACAACTAGGAAGCTTATTTAGAAAGTTAATCATCCTAAAAGTATCAAGAGCATTTAAGAGTAGAATTATCAAAATTATTGCAGCATTTCATCATTCAAGCATCATGTCATTTTTTATGTAAGTTTTTGTTCATGTTTTGCATGTAATTTTTATGAGTACTAACACTTGTAGGTATTCAAATTAATTCAAATCAAGAAATAAACTATCCTTGAAGGTGATGAGTATGACTTCAGTCCATCAAGGAGATCACATCTAAGTGGTGAGTTGCAACAAGTTGCCAATTCATTACTTTTTTATCATTAGCCTTTATCCAACCAAGGATAAGCTCTCTTTTATATCAAAATTTTCCATTGTGGAGGTAGGTATACAAACATAGGTTTTGACCTAGGTAATCCCCTATATGGAACAACTCTTCCCCTATTTTCATGTGTGCAAGTTGCAAATTTGAAGTGAATTGAAGGAATATTTAATCCTATTTAATCATTCATGCACTTAAAGTATACAAGTTATCAAAACACATAAACTGCACTTTATCATCAACAAACAAAGTTTTGATTATGAGCTTAAACGAATAGAAGCTATTGACTAGTGACCTCAAGCCTACACTTTTAGATCTAGTATAAAAGGAGGATAGTCTAGGGAACATTGCACCGTAGACCAATTAAATCAGCTCAAATTCATACCCCGGGTTCCTCTGTGTCTACCTTCTACTTTTTTGGATTCTATTTTTGTCCTCTTGCATTTGATTTCTTATCTCATAATAGAATTTTGCATTTTTATAGTTTACATAGTTAATTCATTGCATCATTCAAAATAGATCCATTAACAATCATTCAAATCACTTATCACATCAACACACGCATCATTCACAAGGATTAGAGCCCTGATCAAACATTTTGAACCTTCCTTTCAGTTTTGTAGTCAAGTGGATTTGAGATCATTTATTACCCTTCAAACCAAATTGGGATAATTATGATTTAGGACCTAGATCCATGTTTCCAACAAAACATTTTGGTGAACCTGACTATTTCTTACACTTTTATCCCTCTGAAATCTAAATTGTATCATTTTCAAATCTTAATTAGATCTAAGGGTGTTTTCATTCATCAATAGTGCATACATAATTGTCATAAAAAGCATTGAAAAAGTGAAAAATTATATTGCATTTTGCATCCAAATGATATTTACTATTAATTTTAGTCATTGAAAAGTAGACTTAGTTCATGTTTTCATTGATAAATTTGTATTAGGTCTTACCAAATCTTAAAATATTCAAAATATTCATTTAGGAATATGCATATAGTGAAAATATTGAAAAAATTGCATTTATATTGTTGCAAAAAGATAAAATGATTTCAATTTCCAGATTTATCAAGCTACACTAGTACAAAAACAACAATATATGAATGAAAAAACTACTCAAAATTGCTTATAAATGACTAAACATTGTCACATGACCATTAATAGATTATTTCCAGTCATTTATAATGCAGCCATATTGATAACTAAACCATTTTTATTCATTTATTGGTTGTTTTGATTGATCGATTTGGTATAATATTTAGTTTTTTATTTAGTCATTGATTGTTGTAATTTGGTCACTTATTTATGTAGGAGTACAAAAGACACTGAGAGGGGGGGGGGGGGGTGAATTAGTGTCTTAATAAACAATTTTAATTTACTATTGTTTCAAAACCACTTAATCTCTTTGAAAATAGTGAATGTTTAGTTTCAAGACTATGATCAGAATGTGATAGCCAAATTCAGATTCTCAAAACAAGATATAAACTCAAATGCTACAATGTAAATATAGAAGATAGAAAGATCAAAAGGCATCCAAAAAAGAGTTATAACATAGTATTTTTCATGAGTGGAAAACCCTCATAGGGATGAAAAACCATTCTGTAAAATGCCTCACTAGAAAAGCCTCACTGGCTACAAAATGCCTCACTAGCAAAGCCTCACTAGCTACAATTTATGCCTCACTGGCTACAAAATGCCTCACTTGAAAAAGTCAATCTTTGTCTCACTGACATGAACTTAAAACACAATTTTCAATCATGAAGAAAGTACATTACAGAGGGTTGCTCTATTTCACTGCATAACATTTACACTTTCCAAACTAACACATTCTATATCCTAAGGATTCATTGGCATGAAATCTTTAAAATACAAAATATATTAGTTAGACATCTCACTATTTTGCATACTTTTTATGAAACAACATTACATAATTCTATTTACAAATTCAACATGATGTATCTTTGTAAAGCACCAAACCAAAAATAGTGACAAGTCACTGTTTATATAATAAACAATAACAGATGTAATTATACCACTTGCCATCAAACAAAATTATCAAATAAACCCTTTCAACTATTCTCATAACTACCTACTCCTGTCAAGTCACTATGGTGATTTCACATTTAACACCTTTAATCTATCCATTTAATCTGATTGTTTCATATGAAAGGTCGACACCTTATACAAACTACCTGAAGGTGTCACAAAAAAAAACACCAAGTCAACCTTATAAGCAAGTATCATTTCATAGTTGACACAATAAGACAACATTATATATGCAATAACCTTAAGAAGCAATGAAAGATAATAAAAGACCAAAGTGTGCCCTAGAACAGGGTTCCATAATATAACCCTTATTGGAAAAAAACCATAACTAAACCCAAAACCATTTCCAGGTAAACCAAGCACCATAAAGATTAAGGAAATGAGAATGAGAATGAGAGGGAAGAATATGGTCAAATTGCATGCTAGAGAGTCATTCTCGAGTCCACTTGCAACTGTAGAGGCATTACACTTTATGGGAAGGTGACAGTGTAACATCCCAACAACCACATCAACGAAAATCTTATCAAGACGTCCGTGTGGCGCGGAAGCGTCTCTGACAAAAAATCCCCCACTAATAGAAAATGACAAGGCAGGGACAAAAATGAAGGCTAGGAAGGTGGGTTTTCGTACTATCGTCTCAAATTGAAGGTTGATGTAATGTGAAATCGCATAAGGGTGCAATTTTATGACATAACACACACTATGAGAGATGAGTATGTGATTTAATTTGGAGTTTGCATTTAATTTATTGAAATTTTTATGTTGTGTTGATTATTATGCTTACACTCATTAGCTTGATTAGTACACATAATAGAGAGTTTAAATTCTACCTTTCATTGTGCTCATGCTATTAGATACCTAATCACTAATCACCACACCATCTTTCATCATTTTCCTATACATGAGGAAAACTCATTTTTTGTCATCATTTCCAACCAATATTCTTACCATGATTATCATTTGACACACTTTATCTATTTGATACATGATAAATCTATTTATAGTTAACTCAAGTTAAATGATTTACTGAAAGGAAGATACGATAATGGACCACTTCCTACGCCAATCTAAGAGTAGAAATGCATAAAAAAAATCATTGAACTATTTAAAAGAGATTTTTTTAGAAAAATAATCAACATATTACACAAAATTTATCCCGAGAAAACTCATTTGGGAAAAACCTAGCCTTCATAATAGAACCAATTATATTTTTGAAGCACCAATGGTTCTACAAAATAAATCAAAGCCCAAGCCTTCTAAAGTGATTGCACCAATATGTAGATCTAGATATATTTTGACATAACAGAATTACCTACAATACAACTCTATAACCTCTATCTCAATCACTCAATTTAAATATAAGAAGAATTTGTGGTTTATCACATCCTTTAAACAATCCCACATCCCAATAATGGTGCCCAAACTACAGGTTCAATTTCTATTCCAAGGTAATATGTAGGTTATATTTATAAGATCCTTTTATACTATTATAAGTTGTCATAATCCAATCCCAAAGATGGGAGCTCTATTATCTTCATTCAAAGATTCTATATGACATATCATAACATGCATTGCAATCTTATCAACAAGCCAAATCGCTAATGTAACTCCCCTTGTAGACATGCAATAAATTCATCAGAAGATCCCTTACACATATCACAGTGTCATAATTTTTTTGACAAATCCATATAACACTAGATGCTCTTACAACTTCTTACACACATCATACATTACATTACATTACATATCATAACATTGACAAATTCAAAATGGAACTTTTATTTCTCTATGTGAACAATAATAAAAAATAATAATTATATACTACAAAGATTACAAAGCAAGGTTTATGACAGCTATCCCAACATTTGCACGTGTTTGGCGCAGAAATAAATGGGTGCATTATTGGGATAATCAACAGCGTGCCCAAATGAAAATTTGCTCGGGAAGTCATCGGTAGGTCGTGGTAAGCAAGCACTCTCGATTGACTTATTTCCTCACGCCATACACGCATCACACTTATTTCCAAAGCGGAGAAATGTACAATTTCCAGGCGTGCACTCGAGTAGAGGGAGAAAGTCTGTCCCGTACAGTAGAAATTTAGGCCCTTTGTGAAATAAATCATTGTAAAGGTGAAAATGTTTTTTAATGTAGTTTTTTATTTAGTTTAGAATAATTATTTATATAATTACAAATGATGTATTTTATTGTATAGTTGAGTTTATATATTTAATTTTGTTTGAATTTAATTTTATATTTATTACTTATTTTGTTTATGTATATGAAATTTTATATTAATTGAATTACATGTATGATTGAGATTCAATCTGAATTTTTAATTCAATCGTTTCGAATATTAACTCTATTTGGTTGTTTTTTAGAGTAGTGTCTATCATAATATTGATCCTTCTAATTATATAATCAAAATCAAATATTTTAGTTGATTAGTTCTCATTTTCACAGTTAGGTATTATGTTTATGTAGAAAAAGATGTCAATTTGCATTCACTATCACATAGGAGAAGACACAACATGAAACTTAAGAATGTCTTAATACAATGACATTTAAGAATAGTCATGTTCATACTTGTATCTACCATAATTCAAAACACATTCATCTTAGCACATGTAAATCACCTAGCAATCATTATGGAATTCATGTGCATGCCTAAACTATGTTACCTATGAAGGTATTTTTAAGTATTACCAACTTGAATGGGAAAACGTAAGAGCTTGAAAGACATATTTTTGTCTACTATCCTATTAACTAAGAGTTCACAAGGAAAAATTTAAAGACCCTTAGAAATTTAATTTGTAGGTGGGAACTATATCTAAAACAATGAAGTTGACTCTGCACATAGAAAAGGAGAATATTATTATCCTAATATATATACATGATTAACCTAACAAAGCTACCCAATCTAGTATTGCATCTAGGGTTTTAGATCTAATATAGCACTAATTTGGTTGAACTTTCATGTCATGTTTAGGAATAGGGGTGCATTGTAATTCTATTTTTCCTATCCTAGCACCCTAACTTTGCATTGTATCATAGTAGCTCTCAGGGTTGCTTCATTGGTTGATTTGCATATATTCATTTAGTATTTTGATATGTTGCTTTCAAATTTTTTACATGGTACATGTGCCCTTGATTCATTCATGCAATTTTATGGTCTGGATATTGATGTCATCTCTAAGGAGGTTATATTTTATCACATCTTACCTTTCTCCTCCTTCATTGGATTAGTGAATGGAAATTATATTCTTTTAGAAAGTCTTAGTTATTTTCCTTCACTCCTTTCATGATATCCCTTACCTCATAACATTAGTGATCATTCCTCTAGCAAGGATCTGTCATGTGCCCTACCTATCCATGATAGTAGCATTCTTTGTATTTATCTTACTATTTTATGCCAACATAGATCTATGTAATTTTGGTGAGTTACTCCCTTCTATACATGATGATGAGTATTTATCAACATAAATCCTCATGTTTTACATGATTATTTATGCATTCATAATGAATATTAGTTGATCATGTTATACATGTGTCAATACTTCATTACCTTTGCACAATGATACTATAGATTTTTTTGAAGATCAATTACATGATGATTATGAAAAAAAAAATCTTTCTAATTATATGAACATAGATAAATACATCTTACTAATAAGTAAATTTAAAATGTACTTATGTGGTAGAGTTTTAAAATTGTTTAAATCGTCTTGTTTTATCTATGCTTCATTTTGCGATTTTTCTTATGCTCTCATTAATTATTTCTCTTGACCTTGTTCACATAAGAGTAGCATGGACTTTGTAATGGTGTATAGTTATTTAAATTTTGATCTTTGAACTAGGTATACTTCTTATAAGACACAACAATATCCTAAGAATAAATACATCAACTATTCCAAGATAAAATTCAAGAATTTATAGACAAATGGAAGATACACATGGGGTCATGTATAACATAAAAGAGAAGTTACTTGATATGATAGATGGATTTATTATCTAGATATCACTCTTACTTTACTTCCATTTATCATTTATCTTTTGTATTGATAACTATTGTAGAAAATTTAGTTGACATGTCGCGTCAATTGTCAAATTCAATCCCTACTTGGACCCAGTCGCACAGATGATCACATCCTACTTTCTAAATTTAATAAATTATTGCTTATAGAGAAGATAATTATGAAATTCACTATTGCTCATCACCATGCACACAATTTTTTTTTAACTAAGCATCTAAGATTGTGTATTTGAAGACAAAACTTAGGTCATTGATGTCAAATAAAGATATATGTGAAACAGGCATTCAAAGGAGAAATAAATCATTATTAATTTCTTGAATTATCTCTATATGAAAAGTATTGCAATGAAATCTCATTCTAATCATTATTATAAAAAACAATAATGAGTTTGACTAATGAAAATAAAAATTTAAAACTTTAATCTTTACATACTAGATTTTTTAAGATGTTTGTTAATACAATATTATATGAAATAAGATATGAAATAAAAGTGAACCATTTTTTTAGAACCTTTAATTGACAGCTTAAGATTATAGAAAAAAAAAAAAAAATTAGTACTAAAAAGACCATAACTCAATCCATTATATCAATTTAAAATTTAACAAAAAATATAACACCTAGTCTAATATTCGTACATCAACACCTAATTTCATATTTGAACACCTAATCTCATATTTGAACACCTCCCATTCTGTCGTATATCCGACAAGCAGAAGACAGAATGAATATATTATGATATTGCTATCAGAATATAATCAATCTAATATTTTGACAGTCCCATGGTGAAAAGAACAAGAGCGTGACAGAACGAATATAATCAATCTAATATTTCGGCAGTCACATGGTGAAAAGAACAAGATGATCTATTTACACCGCTAATGTATCCATATATCTCACGTATCTATTTACTCCCGGATTGTGTCTATATATTCTACATATCTATTGCCCTACTCTTTCTCCCAAATCGATTTCGTCTCCTTCGCTTTCATTAGTTGCAATTTTAGATATATACCTGTGCCTTTGAATACGACTGTAGTTTTCTAGCTCTACTGTTAAAAGTTGTATAAATTTCCGTTCCTGCTGCTTAATTCAGCTGGAGCAGAAATCAGAAGAGATGTCTCAGATTGTTTATCCGTGTGGCGCGTGCAAGATTCAACGAAGAAAATGTGGAGATAAATGCGTTCTTGCTCCTTATTTCCCACCAAACGATCCTCACGAGTTTTTAGTAGTACACAAATTATTTGGATCAAGCAACATTGCCAAAATCCTTCAGGTATGGATCAAATGTTTTCTTAGGAATTTTCATTACACTTCAATCGAAACAATTTGATTGATCGAACTATGCTTTTGATCGACTGTAATTCAACTCAGATCTAAATTACAACGCGGACTTTAACATCATTCCTTTTTCTGTGCAGGATATTCCGGATGAGAAGAGAGCAGATGCTGTAACAAGCCTGGTATACGAAGCAAGTATGAGAGTGAATGATCCTATCTACGGCTGCACTGGCGCCATTTGTCGACTGCAGAAGCAAGTATTACACCTCCAATCACAATTGGCAATCACTCAAGCAGAGCTCCTCAACACACAAGCTAATCTTACGGCTCTCCTTACTGGATATTGTAATACCGATGAAACATTGGATGTAGTACATCAAAACGATCCATACGAGGACCCGTTTGGATTATGGGCGCCACTGTGAAACTGTCGATTCGTTCTATATTCCATGTTATATAGCTTTACATAGTCATTCGTTCTATCAATTGTCGTCACGTAATCTGTTGTCGTCCATGCAATGAAATGGTGGTGAATATATTAGCATTTCTACTAAGTGCTGATATATTCTGCAAACTGAATCATAGTCTGCCACTATAGGTTCCAGGCTACACCAATGTGGTTTGCTTGTTAAAAAATCATTAAATTGTTACAAGATTTAGAGAATAATATATATTTAATTATTGGTATTGTAGAACTCTTCTTTATTTAGTCCATAGGCTACATATATTTGAAATTTGAGTCTGAAACAAGTCTCTTGGGTTATTGGAAAACAAGTTTCAGCTACGGTTTAATGGTAAAAGATTTCAAAATCTCACTTATCACAAAAAAGTCAAATTAATATTGATTTGACAACTAGATGGGAACATTCTATTTCCATTTGGAGTGTTTTTGTCAATTTGAATGCAACTTTCTTTTTTCATTGACATTGCTTTATGTTTTAAATCTGTATGCAAATATTTCATAATCAATAATTTTGAATTTCTTTAAGAAAAAAATATAGATTTGTGTAAGCTTATTTCATTTCATTATTTAGCATTTATTATTAATTGTTTCATCTAGACACATCCAACTAGAATTTGCATGCACCAACAAGTAATCTCTAACATATTAACATACATATAGTTTTCTATCACATAATCCTTAAACCTCCTTGTACAAGTATTAGTTAAATATTTAAAGAAATTTCATCATGAATAATGGTATGCTTTTGGTTCACTATTTTTGTATTGGCATAAAACCCTTCATTCCAATGAGAGTATTTTGTGAGAGTGAGCTAACAACCATATAGAATAAACAAAATCTTGCTTTAGATTAATGAGTTAAATGATTGTTTGCTAAATTAAAATGTTAATGGATATTTTATTTATTATGTTAATTTATTTTTCTACATTGTAAAAATAATTTAAAGTGGAATAAGACTAAATTTTTCTTAGAGAGCTTTTTTCTCTAATATAATTTTGAATTTTTTATTTAAAAATAATTAAAATTTAACATCGTACATATAAAAGAAATTTTATATATTTTTAATATAACAATGCATTCACTTCTATTATACATTTTTAATATAATAGTCCATTCACTTCTATTATATTATACTAAATAATACACACAAGTATGAAGATCAATCTATAACTCACTCTAATTTACTATCATATTTTATGTTAAAAAATTCATGTGTAAGTCATATTTTGAATATTGTAAAAATTAAAAAAAACTATAATATTATATTTTATTTGGATTATTTATGTCTTTTAAATTATTTTTTGATTAAATATGAAATAAAATTTGTATAATATATGTGTTTACCATTTTTATGTATGGACAATAGTATATAATATGTTAATAGATTGTTAAAGTCACATAAAAAATATAATTAAAAAAAAATCAAATTATCAAAACTAATATACACTTTTTTAATTAAAATATATGAACTTAATTATTTATATATTTATTGTATTGATAATTTTAAATTTATAATGATTATATAATAATATTATTAGGAAATAAACACTCGTAATACACTTTTCAAAAGATCTATTTTAGATACAATATAATTTGTATAATGGATTTACAAAATTTCTTATAAATATTCATACAATAATAAACTTGGTAATCCAAAATTATTGCAAGAATTAATAATGAAATAAAATAAACATGGAAATGAATTAAACAAAATTATCTTCACTTATTTGTGGTATACTCTTGTCAACCATTTTTTATGCTTTCATTGTTGATGCTTTGTGGCGATTTAATATTTTTACTAGGCCAATATGAAAACACTTATGTATGCCACTGGATCACTAAAATATTTCCAAAAGAAACATGATACATTTCGTAAAAAAAAGAATACTAAATAATATATGATTAGAGATTACATGCTCTTGATGGTTTATCATGAAACATACAATTGATTATCAATATTTATAATAAATTATTTATTATTTAAGTTCAATTTTATTTCATAAATTAAAATAGTTATATTTCATATCCAACTTGAGATAATCATAATATAATTGCTTTGTTAATGTTGGTGGAAACCATTGAGCCCAAGATCACCAACTCCAAAATAAACCTTCACAAATATGAGAGAAGCAACACGCTATTTTACTAGAAGCGAAAACAATGTATTGAGATGTGAATAATGTACCATGGCCTTCCTTATAAAGGCAAGGGTAAATCTAGTAAAAATATGACTGACAACAACTACCAATAAAATAAACACACTAATAAACTATAATGCAACCTAAGTAAACTTAAGCAGGTAAATATCCTATTTACACTAATCCCCCCCCTTAAGTGCAACTTAGGGGATTATTATGCAATACCAAGATGGAATATGGGTCCTGACTACACAGCCATGTTAGGCACCCATTTATAATGCAATCTCTCACAAATAGAGAAAAGGAGAAAAGCCCTGTGAGAGAAGATGAATGTCCAAAAGAGAAAAGAAAAACAAGATGCAAAACAAGATGCATGGATGGATGATTCAATAACACCTCCCAAGGACTACATACATCATGTATATACAATCAATGATCCTCCCATAGGAAGGAAAGACGAAGACTACATAGCCCCATCATAATGAATAGTGTCCTATAGAATTGGTAAGTGCTTGAAGGCAAAACAAAGTGCAATGCTTGCAAATACCATTTCTCCCTTTGGAAAGAAGATAAACCAAGTACATTTATGCAAGAATGCTTATCATTCTAGGTAGGAATTAGCAAGTGAAGTCCAAATGTAGGATGATAATGTCTCTGAAATCTACTCATGTGTCACCAAAACCTTGGAATGCCATGAACCAATAAGGAACATGACCAATCACAATAGAAGGTGACAAACAAGGTACCACTGAAAACTAATTTTGAACATTCTCCAAAGACAAAGATGGAGTGACAACAGTTGTAGCACAACTATCATCAAATAGGAAAATTAATCCTTCATATGTTTCTTCCAAGTCTAAAATGTGAGATTCCATGAACAATGAACCAAAACTGACAAATAGGAATCCTAATTCAGAAGATAATGATAATCTTGTTTCTCAAGAATGATGGAAGTACTTAATGAAGGTGGATAAACTATCTCTGAAAAAGAATCAAGAGCCTTTGAGGAAACTACAATCTCATTTTAAGTCTCATAAACCTCTAAAGGATCATAAGCATGCTTTATCTTCTTTGAAGAATAAAGAGGCACATTGTTATTGGAAAGAGGGTCATCAAGAGATGGTGGAGTATCATGATCTTCATATGATTCTCGAATGTAAGTCCAAAGAGCACAAGGGCACTCAAAATGAACTAGTGATTCCAAAAGATCATTATTTATATGCTAAAAAATAACTCTAAATGCTTTAGCCCTATATCCTTTCCAAATCATATACCCACAATGTGTGCCTAGAATATGATATTCATTATACAAATATGGCAATAGATTTTTCTCACTAAGATGAGTGAGAATAAAATGAATCCATTGCCTAAAGTTCCCTTTCTCCAAAGAAACCATTATAACTAATAATTCTTCAAAAAATTCAAAGATAGTGCTTTCACAAGTATAAAAACTTCCAAAAAGGAATTATAAGGTTAAACACCTGATTCAGTGCAAAAATTGGTGGGGACCATTGCCTGATCTCCATGACACCACATGTGCAAGATAACCTATTAACAAACCTATGATACTTTCTCATAACAACCAAAGATGAAGAGTTGTATATGAACACAAAAGGACTCCTACACTTGGAGAATGTGGGATAATTTATCCCCTTTGAGGAAAGCATAGCCTCAAAATTTACTGCCAAAAAAAAGGAAACCCTAAAGTATTTGTTCATGTAGGATTCCCCACGATTGAAGGGATTGAATACACCACCAAACCAATTGAACTGCTAATCAAGCTAACACCATAAGCTCATGCCAACTATAAATTAAACCATGATGGGAACAAGAACAATAATCAACATAAAATCTCCCTTTGCATAATGATTTTAGGGCTTTATTCATAGAAATTCATCGGGAAATAGAGAGAAATAAAGGATTCTAAAAAGAATTTTATAACACACAAACAAAGGGTTCTAAAATCTACAAATAGTGGCTTTGATGTCTAAAATAGAGAAAGAGAAAAAATGAAATGAAGAGAATCAACCTAGTGAACAAAAATTTTAATGTTGAGCTAGATTTCCAAATGCCATAGCAGAAAATTGAAAGTGCCTAGATCTTCTCTCAACATAGCTACAAAAAGACTGCTTGTCGAGTGATATATAATCATGTACTAGGATCCTTGCGACAAAGAGATTTTTACCTGGAATGGATGTGAAGCGGCTTCAATTTGGCAACAAAGGTAGGATTTCTCAAGCCATCCCAACGGGCACTAAAAATGCCATAGGTCTCTTCAAAAATAGGCTTGTTGTTGTGAATATTACTTGTAGCTATTTTGCATTCACACCTACCAAACTTCAATCATAGACTATAAATTGTTAAATGCCTCAAAAATGCAAATCGAGACCCCACAAAAAGTTCCTATAATAAAATTTAAATGTCAAATAATCTCCACGAATCTAAGGAAAAATATCGGCGAAAGAAGTTGAAGATAGTCAACTCTAATACCATGTTGGTGGAGACCACCAAGCCCAAGATCACCACCTGCAAAATAAACCTTCACAAATACGAGAGAAGCAACACACTATTTCCCCAGAAGTGAAAACAATGAATTGAGATATGAATAATATACATTGGCCTTGCTTATAAAGGCAAGGCGAATGTTGGTAAAATATAACTGACAACAACTACCAATAAAATAAATGCACTAATAAACAATAATGCAACCTAAGTAAACTTAAGCATGCAAATATCCTATTTACTCTAATAGTTAAAACAATACACATATTTTGAAAAAAACAAAGCAAAGTTTTTTGAAAAGGTTGAAAAAAATACAATCCTCCTAAAAATAATAAATAAGTACTAACAAAAACAAATATTTTTACTTGTTTATCCACAAAACAAGTTCAAAGAAAATAGAGACTTCTTCATTTTCATTCATAACTATTGAACTAAAACCTCTAATCCAGTACTTTTTAAATCATTCCCAATTGATTTATATTATATGATTTACAATAATATCAAGTAAAAGTACAAAGCTATGTTACACTTCTATAAAGGAAATAACCAACATTGATCCAAATTTTAAACTTGAATCACTAAAATGTGATATATCTTTTGAATTTTTAAATGATGTAAACTAATAAAATATGTATTTTTTTTGTATATTTTAAGTTGGTATTTTTTTGAAAAAAAATATTATTATTTATTTTTTATAAATTGACACTATAATTTAGTTACTAATAAAATACTAACAAATAAAGTTGCATGATACATCAATCTTTATATAGTAAATTTTACTTTTTTTCTTTAAATTTTTTTCTGTTTATTTATAAGTTGAAATGTCAATGCATGAGTACATATTTTTTACAATTTTAATAAATATATATTTTTAAATAGATATTAAAATGTGTGTGTATTAAAACATAGTTGTTTCCATTCGGCATCAACTTTCATATTAACTATTTATCTAAAATAGAAAAAGAATATACCATATTGATATAGATTCTTTTATCTAGTTCATCAATTTTTTCTCAATCTTTTTAATAAGCTTTAGTATTTTTCCTTTACATGGTAATCAACCTAATGTTTTGTGTTGACAACCTACTTTTAATAAAAGTAGAAAGTAAAATATAATTAATAATTAAACTATATATATTTGAGAACTACACTTATGGATCTACAAAAGGTTTTTTTTTTAATATATTTTCTTAAGTGTTACTTATATGAGTAGTAGTTGTTGAGATATCAAGTTTTTCAAATAATTTTAATCTTTTGATAAATTTTCCACAAAGTGATGCTACATATGCATTTAGCCAACAATTTTAGTTTGAAAGGTTATGCACATATCTTATTTAGGTAGAATGAATATTACTAGATCATATGTTTGACCAAAATTGATCTTTTGTTAGAAATACTTAAATTCATTTATGTTGATAAGCTGGTTGAGAGTTACATAAATGTATACTTTTACCCTATCACACTAATATTTTTTTAATTTTAATATATTTTTAACACAAAATTAAATGATTCATATAGCCAAGGTAATATATATAGCCAATAAAGTTTATTATTGAGTATTATTGTATCTCCTAGAGTGGTTATTTATGTAAATAAACTATTTGAACATTGTTCCTACCTTACCATGTCATGATTATGGTCTAGGTGAGTCAGCTCTAGGAAATTTTAATTTTGATTCAAATATTTTTAGTGTTATTTGGCTATAATCTAATTTTTCTAGAAATTTATGTTTTTCAATTACTTATTTTCTATTTTTCTTTATTATTTTTAATATGTATTGTTTTCATTAGATTAAAATGGGATGTTCTTGCACCCATTACAAAATATCCATAGAGGCCAAACGAGGGGCTTGCGAGAAGTGAGGAAGTGGAGCTTCTCATCAAATTATAGGGATCCCTTTTGAATAGGCTAGGTCTCCATGGTAGTGTCCTGAGCCAAACTTCCCACCACCTTGTCATTTTTTTGCATGTGACTATCATCAAGACCACCCTCATCCACCCTTTTTCCATGACTGTTCCATAGCTCTTATTGAAAGACCTAGATGTTCATGGTGGCATTCTTCATAGTCTCCTTGTTTTAATCAATAATCTCTTGGAGGAGGCATTGCATAGTTTTGTCCTAGTTGTTGTGAATAGTTGTAATCTTCTCCTATGATTTAATTTTATCCTCCTACGTGCCCATAAGGGATCTCAACTTGTCCACCTCCTTGTGCTAATTATCCCATCTTTCAAATGATTATGCAAGGAAGGAAACCATATCCCAACACCCACCATCCTCAACCTCACTTGACCATGAATCTTGTTGGTTAAGAACCTTGTTTTCCAACAACTAGATTTTTTCTTCATAGTAATGAGCTAACCTGAAAGCCACTTTAAGATGTTGTTTTGGAAATTTATAGTCACCAAAATTTTATTCATTTTTTGTTGAAGGGTTATCCACGTTGGATTCAATAGAGGTCCCATCCAAATTAAAGTAATTTGTTGGATAACTATGGGTGATGAAGTGGTTAATGATAAGAGGGGTATTTTGGACATTAGAATCCTCATCATGAACAAGTGAGCGCATGGGGGAATCACTAGGGGTATGTTTCTAGGACTCTTTTTTTGAGTTATTCAAAGTATTAGAGGTAAAGGTAGAAATAGGATTTATCTCAAGGAAATAAACACTTATAATGGGGTCAGGAGGGGTTTCCTCATTAACAAGGGTTTTTCATCAGGTTTTGGTGATACAACGAGTGGTGGGTATGGTTTTGTTCAAGGTAAAAGTGGAAATGGTGCTTTACGAGGGTCATAAGGATTGTGGATGAACAAAGTGTTCCTCTTGTCAATGGTCAGGGAGGGTAAATGAGTGGCCTAATGATGAAAAATGTGAAAAATTAAGCCCTAGAGAATGGGGAGATTTTTACTTTTACCCTAGACATTCTTAATGGATTGTTCAAGAGAAGAAAAAATCCAAAAAGAAAATCTCATTTTGACATTATAGTGGAAATGGTTAAGCATGGGAAAGAGATGGGAATAAAAATGACAAAAATGACACTCTAACATGACGTACCTCATTAGCACGTAATGTAATTTTAGTCCACACCCCGAGGAGCTTGACCCTACTGAAACCATTTTGGAGTTTGTTAACCTTTTCGCCTTCTTTCAAAAACCTCTCCATATTTTTATGGTAGTGCCCCTTAGGCTTACGATGGATGCATTTGTTCAATGATAGCCCCATCACCTCAACAATCAACTTAGCATTCACAAAGAAGGAGTTCCCACCAATGTTGACATTTCCACCATTCTAGGAGTTAGCAAACTCAACAAACAACCTCGGGTCATTTTCCTTCATACTAGCCACATATGAGGCCAATTTACCTCATTAAATAATATGACAAACCTCCTTATCCTACTTCCAAAACTCACAAGTAGTGGGTTTGTCCTGAATCAGCTCACCCCCATTAAAAAATTCGTAGACAACAAAACAAGAGAGAGTTATATAGAAATGTTGAGAAGAATACCAAAGCCTGGAATAGAAAGGCTTATGAAAAGACTTCTTAGAGAGGATAATTATCCATAATAATGTCATGATAATTGATGAAGGGAGCTGATAAGAGATCCAACTCAATCTCTTTTATGTAGTACTTTGACATCATTATTAATTAATTCACACATGCCTGATGATATGAGAGATATTATCCCATATAACTTAATTTTGAGTAAAAGTCTCAAGGTTATCTAGTGCATCTGCTACTTTATTTCCATTTCTATACATATGAGTAGATTTGATATTCCTAAAAGTTATCATGAGATTGTGAGATAATAAGACGGGGTCATGAAGGGACCAATAGGGTTTATGCATCCTAGTTAGCAAAAGGATGGTGTTTTTGGAGGCCCCTTCAATGGCCAGGTTGGAAAGGCTAGCATTGATGCTAATCTAAATATTGTAGAATGCCACTGCTAGCTCAACAAATTTGTTTGATTGAATACCAATATTCACCACATAAGCTTGAGTTATTTTCCCATTATAATCACGAATGACCCTACCCCCACCCACCCGACCTAGTTTATGTTTGATTGAGCAATCAAAGTTTAGATTAAGCTAACTAGGCTTGGGGGGACTAGGGAGTATTGCTCCAATCGAGAGGAATGTAGGAGCTCAAAGCATTAAGAGCCTTAGATAGATTCTAGACTAAAGAAATTGAGCACTTCAAATTATTAGGATTCCTTTTAGACTTGTAGGTCATGGTGATATTCTCAATAATCTAATTTGTAACCTTACTAGAAACAACTAGCCAAGGGGAATTTTTTTTCTCTGAATATCTTGTTATTGTGCTCCTTCTAGTGTTTAAAAACTAGGAAAACAAGAGATTCCCACCATACCTCGACAAGCATGGGGTGAGAAATCGATGAGCACCAACTATCTAGAATATCTTTAACATCCTTCTGTAAAAGCTAGATGATATTGAAAAGAGATTGATTTTTTTCCAAACCTTCCAAGAGTAGGTACAGTGAAATAAAAGGTGGGAGATGGATTCGGATTCATCCTCACACAATAAATAATTGTTTCCAAGATGTAGAACTTTCTCCTTCAAGTTATTCTAAGTGACAATCGATTTATGGTAGACAGTCCACCAAAATATTTTTTCTTTGGGTAGAGAATTACTTCTCCAAATATTCATCTAGTCAAACAACGGATCCAAGGCATTGGAAATAATTTTGTAACAAGAATTAACAGATTAGTCCCCATCCTTAGATTCCACCTAAACCAAGGATTTTGACGAATTGGAGTTGAAGAACTTGGGTGATCCCACAATGCTGGTTTACAATTTCTATGAGATTCTATTTTTTGTTGAAATCAAATATTTTTAGAAAATATAATTATTTAAGCCTTAAAAAGTTTCATTTGAAGGATTCCAATTGAAGAGGTTTTGATCAAACCACCTAAGATCAAATCCCCTTTGATAGAACCCCGCTAGTTTTAAACCATACCTGTAATGGAGTCTGCTTTACACCTATCAAAATGCTGATAAAAAAACACTTTGATTTACCTTTTGGGGGATCAAATGAATTCATTTAAAATTTATTTTTGTAAGTATGTATTCCTTATTATAAGCTTCCTAAAAATTATAATTTTAAATAAATTTAATTTAATTATTATATTTATTTTTTATTTCCTGTGAATGTAGGTTTTTCACCAAAAATCAAGCTCTCTATTCTACACATGTGGAAAAATAGTAGATTATCAATTTATTTATTTTTGAAAAATATCAGTGCACTAGATATTGAAATCCTTGATCCAACAAAATAAAATATTTAAATTTTGATACATACAAAAAAAGTTATGTTGTATACAGTCTGCCTATGTTTGAATTGTAATTGGATTGAATTCAAAATTTGATTAAGGAAAAAATATTCAATAAAACACTATGAAACAAAATCAAAGCGCTAGATATTGTACTTAAAATTCTAAATTAAAAAAAAATGGAATTTTTTCCTTCATGGAAAAAATGTTATGTTGTATACAGTGAGAATCACTCCTTAAAAATGGTGTTTACTAATTAAAACTAGTTTTCAAACGAGATAGAAAAAGAAATGCAATTTGATTCCAAAAAATTTGAAAAAAATATATTTAGAATCTACAGACAAAATGTCACATATCACTAATTTTCATCATCTTCAAATTCCTCATGGTTTAGCCACTATAGGTGCCTAAAAGTGAAAATTTAGTTAGAAAAAATTAGTTTAGTGTCTAGTTTGGCCAAAAATTGTAAACTAGTATTGTGGGATCACCCACTTGTGATTCTTAATAGCTCTAAGGAGCTCCTCAATAGCTAGGTGAAGGGGGTATCAAACCAATTGGGATAAATCTTCATGTAAGGAGGGTCCAAGGTAAAGTCAAAGTAATCAAAGACCTTATTCCCTAATCGAGCACATAGGTCTAACTTCAGAAAAAAGGAATTGGAAGAAGGCTAAGGGCCTACGAGGAAAGCCATTTGGCATCTTAGAAAGAAACCAGAGTACTAGACTGAACCTTATAGGAAGAACCCAAGGAGTGAAAATTCTTGGATTCAATGATGTTATTCTAGATTATGGATCCCAAAGGAAGAACATAATTATAAAGAAGAAAAAGACTATCTCGACCCTACAGATACTTATCCTTGAGGATAAAAATTCATTCTACTATTCAAAATATTCCAAATGATTTTAGTTATGAGGTCCATGTTCATCTGCCTGATCTTTCTCAATTAAAAGCCCCCATAACATTTTCTAGAGCACACAATATCCCTATTTACCAAAGAGAAGTGAATCCTCTCTTGAGTACTCAACCAAAGGAATTTTTTTGAACTTGCTCAAGTTTCTCAATCCATATATTTAGCATAAAAAAAAGAACATTAGGTACACAACTAAACTCTAAAGAGTGGACTTAAGAAGAAGAAGCTTACCTGCATTTCTAAGGAGAGAACCCTTCCACACTGCCAACTTTCATTGTACTCTTTCAAGAGGATAGACCAAATATATTTGTCCACCTTAGCAGCAGTGAAAGGAATTCTCAGGTATGTCAAGGGAATGGGGAGAGTCTGGAAATTAAGGATTCTAGATTCAAGGTTTGAAGTGAAGGGTCAACATTGAGAAAGAAGACGAAAATTTTAGTAAAATTGATATAGTTGTTAGAGGTCATAGAAATATTTTTAAGGACACCAATCCACCCCTTGGCCTTTGCTAAAGTGGCTTCCCCCAAACGGATTGTATCATCAACAAATTATTGATGAGATATCAATTGAGAAATAAAGGAGGAGGCAAATCCAACCAAGATACTATTTAAAAATTTACGTTCAAAGTTGTGGCCAAGAAATTCAACCATCAAAATGAAGAGATAGGGGGATAAGGGATCCCCTTGATAGATACCTCCAGACGTTGAGAAGAATCCCTATGGAGTAGTATTGATAATCACAAAAAACTTGAAAGAGGTAACACACCCTTGAATGAGTTTCAAGATTTTACCAGAGAACCTAAACCTTCATAAGATTTCAAACAAAAAATTCCAGGACACTTTTTCATAGGATTTACCCATGGATTCAAGGGTTTCATGGACTGGCATAATAGCATTTGTAATTTTTGCTCTAGGATAAAACCTTTTTGAGTAAGATGGATCATTTTTTCTAAAGAGGGTTTAATGCGATTGACCAATAGCTTAGATAAAAATTTATAGAACGTGTTGCAAAGACTGATGGGGTAGAAGTCAGACAATTTATTGGCCCTTGAATGATTGGGAATGAAGATAATGAAGGTGCTATTGAATTCCTTGAGAATATTACCAGTAGAGAGGAATTCAATAACAAGAAAGGTGACATCTTGCCCAATGATATCCCATAACTTCTAGAAGAAGAAAGGTGGGAAACCATCAATGCCAAGGGCCTTAAAAGTGCTAAGGGAGAAGACAACCTCCTATATCTCATTAGCTAAAGCACATCTTACCATTAAAACAACATCTAGTAGGGATAAAGAAAGGGGGATAACATCACGGAGGTTGTCCTCTAGAGAACTGGTCCTAGTCGGATTGAGGAGGGTATGAAAGTAAGAAACACCAGCGCAAGCCAATTCTTCCTTAGAAGAAACCATGAAACCATCATCAAAAAAATGTGGAGGGTATGTGTAGGATCATGATGGGCCAAAAAGTGGCGATATGTAAGTGATATGATGGCCCATGTGGCTGATGACTTTTTTTTATCCAAAATTGAAGAAACGAAAAGGGGCTTTAAAGGAGATTCCAAAATTTCTACAAATGTAAATTATATTTTACTTTGAATTTAATAGATAATTATTATTCATTTTCTATTTGAATTACGACTAAAGTCCTTATTGATAGGTTGATTGAAAAACATCTATAGCTTTCAAACGGTATCACATTTTTTGAATCCAAAACATGTGTCACATTATATGCTTCATGCATACTATAGGATTAAAAAAAAAAATTGAATTTCATGAATTTTTGACCAAGTTAAGGTGGCCAGACATACAGGTTTTTAGATGTTTTAAAAGTTTTAATAAAAAAATCATAATTAATTATTTACCTGGAAAAAAATTACAAAAAAACATGCATCACATGGGGACATGAGTCCTCTACTTATATCTAAAATATTATCATTTTATTGTGGTTAGGGTGGTCAGACAAACACCTACTTCTTATTTTTTCCCTTAAATTTAAGTACTACTGCATTGAAATTTCAAATTTTCACCAAATAGATTTTTTATTTTCTTAAATAAACCTAGTATTTTAGAAACTACATTCAATTTTCTACATATTCTATTGTTACATATTTTTGAAATAATATAGATAAATTATTCAAATATTTACGTCAAGTTGCCTAACTCTGATTTTCTGAATTTTTATTGCCACTTAAGGGCCTATATTTTCCATGATGATGCTGCACATACCTTGGAGAAATTTTTTTCCTTCAATGTTTTCGACCCTTACAAGTCTTCTTTCGGCCCTTACTCCTTTTCCATGTTATGCTAGCACCATGCTTTGAAGGATAAAGGTTACTCTGGCATAAAAGAGCGCAATACACCATGTGGTGGTTGCGTGGATTTTTTAATATAATTTTCCTTTCGGGCTTGAACTGAGATATGTATTTTCCTAGTGGGGATTTTCCCCAAGTGGCTCTCACAAGTTCAGAGATTTCTCACCAGGGTGCCACATCAGCCATTTCATCAGGTTGGTTATGTCTTATGTGGATGTATCTCTTTTGGTAGCGTTTGTCAGACAACGTGGAAAATTTCTTACTTTCGAGGTTGGAATTTTTGGGGTGGCATCATCATTCCTTCTAGCTAATTGGATCATTTTCTGGTAGGATGTGCTAGGGTCTGATCATCTTCTAATAGCATATCTCTGCATAAATTTTACAAAATCTGGAGCCATTAATGAAACAAATCAAAATTTATAAGCAAATATTGTTGTGATCTAATCAGACCTTGGATCGGATTATGATCAATCAAGTAGGGACACCTGGAAATTGTTCATCTCTATTGGTTACATTAATGGCTCCTTCTTCTGGCTATTTAAAGGGGTTTACAATAGAGGGGAAGATAGATATTTTTTAGAATATGAAGAAAAAATAGAAATCAAGAACCATAATTTTAGAATAGGGAGATATATTTTTTAGAAATAGGAGGATTTTTATAGAGAAATGTTTACAATCTATGGCATGTTTTATTTGTCAAGACTATTAATCAGATTGGCATTCGACCTTTTCTTTTAGTTGATTTAATGCAAGAACAAATATTATTAATTTAGTGTAGGAAAATGCATACCCTTGCATTTTCATAGTTCTTTGGGCTCGACTTGCTTTATTTATCTTTATTTATGTCTTAATTGGTCCTATTTTTCATCCACAACCCTAATAAACTATATCTTTTTATGGCCCATCTCAAAAAACATCAAAGGATAAATGATAATTTAATGATTTTGGCTGAGTGTCCCTAATTTTTTGGTCAGAACTAAGATGCCACCAAGGGCATCTATGTGCCCTAAAGGTGTTGGGACCCTAATTTCACGTGTGCCTTAAATGGGCCCCTTTTTGGAGTCTATGCCCCAAGTTTCAAGACTTGGGACTAAGATGCCACCAAGGAAATCTTATTCCCCTTTAAGATTTTTTGAGATTTAATTTCAAATCTCAAGGTGGGATTTAGCCTCCTTTAATTAATGATTTCATATGTCATCTTGTTGTGGTGTAAGTTTTGGATATTAAGCATGGATAAGTATAAGTATAAGGTTCACTCACTCATTTCCATCCTAGTAACTAGATTGTTCATTCCTAAGGAAATTTTATGAGATCAAGAGAAATTCTTCAAGCATTTGGAGCCATCATCAAGATTCAAGCATCATATCAAGGATATTCTTGCATCATGTGTTTTTTTAAGCAAACATTTGTGGTGTAGGGTTTTGATTCAAGTAAGTAATTCAAGTCAAGTTCTATCAAGCATTCATTGGATTCAAGATCTACATCCAAGCTAGCCACCTCACACAAGTTTGTAGATGTCATGACAAGGGTTTTGTGAGTTGCAACATAGAACTTTCTTCATTCATAATTTCCCTCCATTATTTCATTTCGTTTCAATGTTTAATTACCAACAAGGGGTTTGACCAAGGCAAAGCCCCAATTACTAATAATCAAAAAGTTTTTCCTCCATTACATGTTTGTACTTACAGATTTAGGTTGAATAATTGAAGATCATTTGAAGTGAAAAGTTGCAAAGTTGCAAATTTGTATTGCAAAATTGTCGTGTTCACGAAAACTCACCTATAGGTCAAATCTGGAATTTTCAAGATCTAAGATCTAAGAAGAAGGAAGTGCAAACATTGGAATTGAGGATCACATTCAAATATTTTGAGAAATTAAAAATAGGACTAAGAAAATAGTAAGGGGATATCTTAGTGCTCCCAAGGGTATTTTTCAAATATTCTTCTAGATTTTATGTTTCCATCGAAAAATAACAGCGGGACTAAGACAATAGTAAGGGCAACTTAGTCATCCATGGCACATTTTGACAACATTTTTGCATTTACAAAATCCTCATCACATTTCCAAACTTCCTAGGTACATATACCCTAACTTTTTATTTCTTAATTTCATCATTTAGCTTGCATTACTAGGTTTTGTGAGTTGAATGCTAAATTGTCTTTTCCAAGCTTTTGCTTGGTGGTGAACCCCTTAAAGTTGAAAGAACCCACTCCTAGGTCTTCCTTGTTATGAATTGACTCACCCTTTGGGCTAATAGTCAATCAAATTTGGGATCCTATGGCATTCTTGAATGACCTAAGGCCAATAGGGGCACTTCCACATCCTATTTTCTTTACGTTTCATTTTGGTGAACCCGAAATTCATTCTTGCATTGCATCTCGCACTAGTGAAAGTGCATCTAGGGTTTCTCATCTTTGCATTAGTGAAATTGCATAAAGGTTTCATTTTTTCTTTCTTGCATCAATTTATCTCATTTAAAAATTGAAAAGTGTATTGTCAATCATCCTAATTGCATTTAGGAACATTGTTATTGCATTAAAATTGAAAAAATTGCATTCAAATTTGTATTCAATTGATTGTCATTAGAAACTTTTTCTTGCATTCATTTGCATAAATTTCTATTTCTAAACATCCGGTCCGTAGGTAGGAAACCTAGGAACACTGTGAACAACTTAGAATTTTCTATTTTTTGTGAAGAAAACCCTTACTAGGACTAAAATGCCCTTACTGACATCTTAGTCCCTTTGTGGGTTTCTGGCTTAGAACCCTGCCTATGTTGTTTGCCTTCCATTTCACTTTCTAGAACTTCAAAATCTCCCCAGTAGGACCAAGACACCCTTACTGGCATCTTAGTCACTGTTAACTTTGACTCTGTTGTTTTTAGGATTTGAAAGTGCTTTTTTGTTCTTTTCTTGGCTTCTTTCAATTTTTTGTTACAATTTGCATAATTGTTGTTATTTCAATTTCTTTCATTTCAAGTGTAATTTCAAGCATATGATATTATGTTCATTGCACTTTCTTTGGTTTATCCCTTGCATGAGCTATACTACTTGGTGTCCTACTACTAATAATGTGGTTAGAGAAAGTGTGAGACTCATGGCATCCCATGATAAAACACTCATTATGGATCTTGGGTTATCATGCTCTCTTACTCCTAGTGTTGGTACTAGTTCAATAGGTATGGACCATACCTTTAATACCTCTTTTGTTATGCCCACCATACCTACAAGTGCTATGCCAAGTGTTCAAACAATAGTTGATCATATCCCTAAAGATAACATTATGAAAATGCATGAAGACTTGGCCCATTTACAAGATAGCGTGAGTACTAAAAATATTTCCAACACTGTTATACTTGCCATAGATAGTATTCACCGCATGATAGTGAAAAGGTGAAAATTGTGGTGCTTTCTTTTGCTTCTAGGGTATTGGACCTAAAAGGAAAGAGACCAAATTTTCTTTCTCTTTTCACTTAGGAACAAGCCCTTGAGATTTCAATGCAAAGGAGATTGAAATATAGCAAAGGGGAATGTTCTAGGGGATTAATGATGTCAAATGATGAATTCACCACCAAGTGTAAACTTGGAAAATGAAATGTTGGAAAACATTGTGTGATATGCAAACGAACTCTAAATAACCTAGAAAAGTAAATGAAACAAAACTAAAAACTATAAAACTAAAATTTTGCACCTCGAAACTAGAGAGAGATGGAATGGAGCTCTGAAATCCTAAAATTGTTACATTTACCATTCTGAACAAATCACTCCTAGTTTTGGAAAACTATACAAAAGAAAGTTTCAACTAAATGGGTATCCAAATCTGTAAATATCTGAAAAAAACCTACAGTGGGACTCATTCGCTACTCTTGGTGAATGAGTCCAGTTTGACTTTTCTAGAAATTAAAAGTTTTGATCTACACCTCTTGGCCTGCTCTTTTTGTTCCTCTAAGTTCTCAGATTTGAAACTACCAATTTCAGACCTGTAGGTGAATTTTCGTGAAGATTATGACCTTAGTAATTGGAAAATCACTCCAGTAAGCTTGTAACCTGTTCATCGATTATCTCCAAGTATTCAAAGCAACTAGATTTGCAATCACACAAAGAAAGAGAGAAAATGTTGATTGTTAGGGAATAGGGGTTTTACTTGGTCAAACCCCTTTTAGGTAATTAAACCAAATGATAAAATAAGATAATGAAGGATGAACATGGAATAATGCAATTAGAACCTTTCCATGATGATGGATCTTGAATTTCTGCAACAATTGATGAAGAATCTTGCTTTTGAATGCCTTAGAAATGATCTTGGAAGCTATCTTTATGACCTTGTGAAGACTCAAAATGGTTAACTCTTATTTTCTTGGCTTGATCTCACAAATGTATGATGTTGATTGGATGAAATGAGGATTTGAAAGCTTGCTTCTATACAAAATTCACCTAATAACCCATTTATTTGATCCCAAAGGCTGATATAGGAGGAATTTGAATTGAAAACCTACTTTTCCTACTCAAAGCCTTAAAAATAGGCCAAATGGGACTCTTTTTCCATCCTGGGTGAATGAGTCTCACCTGGATGGAACTCATTCACCCAAGGTGTTGAATGGGTCCCATAGGGGCTATTTTTCATGCTAAAGTGTCAAGGAGTGAAATAATTAAGTTTATATGTTGATATTATTGGGTCTTTGATCAAAATATGCCTTGGGATGCATAATAAGGGGCAAGGAAAACTTTAAGAAACCCTTCCCTCGGTGAAGGTGTACAATCTTGGTGAATCTTACAGTATACTTCCCAATAAAAATATTAATTTTATTGGCAATTTTTTTTCATTTTTCAGGGAGAAAAATAATCCCAATTGGTGAATCTTTTATAATCGCTAGAAGTTTGTAGAAAATAATGGCGAATCGCAAATTTTTTTAAACAAACAAAATATTTTTCATTGGTGATTAGATCCTTTTTTCAAGCTGTCTTGATAACCTTGTGAAGGCTTGAAATGGTTAACTCTTATTTTCTTGGCTTGATCTCAAAAATTTATGATGTTGATTGGATGAAATGAGGATTTGAAAGCTTGTTTATATAGGAAATTAACCTAATAACCCATGTATTTGATCCCAAAGGCTGACATAGGAGAAATTTGAATTGAAAACCCACTTTTCCTCACTCAAAGCCTTACAAATAGGCCAAATGGGACTCTTTTTCCATCCTAGGTGAACGCGTCTCACTTGGATAGGACTGATTTACCCAAGGTGGTGAATGGGTCCCATAGGGGCTATTTTTCATGCTAAAGTGTCAAGGAGTGAAAAAATTAAGTTTATATGTTGATATTGTTGGGTCTTTGATCACAATATGCCTTGGAATGCATAATATGGGGTAGGGAAAACTTTAAGAAACCCTCTCCTCGGTGAAGGTGTACAATTTTGGTGAATCTTACAGTATACTTCCCAATAAAAATATTAATTTTATTGGTGAACTTTTTCATTTTTCTGGGAAAAAAAAATCCCTATTAGTGAATCTTTTATAATCGCTAGAAGTATGTGGAAAATCATGGTGAATCGCAATTTTTTTAAACAAATAAAATATTTTTGATTGCTGATTAGATCCTTTTTTCAAACTATCTTGATGAGCTTGTCAAGACTTCAAATACTTAACTCCTATTTTCTTGGCTTGATCTCACAAATGTATGATGTTGATTGGATGAAATGAGGATTTGAAAGCTTTCTTATATAGGAAATTCACCTAATAACCCATGTATTTGATCCCAAAGGCCAACATAGGAGAAAATTTGAATTGAAAACCCACTTTTCCCTCTCAAAGCCTTAAAAATAGGCCAAATGGGACTCTTTTTCCATCTTGGGCGAACGAGTCTCACCTGGATGGGACTCATTCACCCAAGGTGGTGAATGAGTCCCTTGGGGCTATTTTTCATGCTAAAGTGTCAAGGAGTGAAAAAATTAAGTTTATATGTTGATATTGTTGGGTCTTTGATCAAAATATGCCTTGGTATGCATAATATGGGGCAAAGAAAACTTTAAGAAACCCTCCCCTTGATGAAGGTGTAAAATCTTGACCAATCTTACAATATACTTCCTAATAAAAATATTAATTTTATTGGTAGATTTTTTCATTTTTCGGGGAAAAAAATAATCCCAATTGGTGAATCTTTATAATCACTAGAGGTATGTGGAAAATAATGGTGAATCGCAATTTTTTTTAAACAAATAAAATATTTTTCATTGGTGATTAGATCCTTTTTTCAAACCAATTAATCCTATTTTCAAAACAAAAAAAAATTAAAAATGTTGGCGATTAAAACCTTTTTTCAAAGCAAAAAAAATATTTTCATTAGTGAATTAAACATAATCTCAAACTAATAAAAAAATTCAGTGGCAAAAGAAATAGATATTCCAATAAAAAATTAGTTTGGTTGGCGAAAATATCAAATTCCAGGAAAAAAAAAATCGCACATTCAAATTCCTTCATAAAGAGTCTGGAATGCGTAAAAGTCTCAACATATTTATTATTTCTGAAGCTAGATGTCAGTGCAAATTAATATAATCCAAGAACATTAGATGAATTTTTGATGGATGACTATAGTTGCATTCCAGAAGTAAATCTCTGAAGCATTGGACTTGCGAACTGAAACCTTGAGAATAACACTAGAAACATTAGATTTCCAGAAATCTATGGTTGAGATTTTATTACTTGTTAAATGAATTAGTCATTGTATACACCTTAAAATGGTCTAGAGAATCCAATTGATTAAATATGATTTATTTGATTAATTACCCTTAATTCCTCTACTATTAAAATAAATATAAATATTTATTTATATAGTTCATTTTAAATTCTTCAATCTTTATTCTTTTATTTTTGTCTTAATTAAATGAACAAATTTTACTTTGTTTTATTTAATTATCATAATTAAATTCATCAACTTTTAAATAAATAGAAATATGTATTTAAGTATTTCACATTCTAAATCTTATATTCTTCAATTGTAATTTAATATGCAACTTCAATAGTTTGTATTATTTAATTATCACATCATTCAATCTTAATTAATTAAACAAGGTTAAATACTTTGTTGTCTAATTATCTTGTTCCTTCTATATTTATTTAATAAACAAATCCCATAGTTTTTTTTATTAAATTATTTATCCCCTTTTTACTAATTTGAATAAACTAAAATATTCAAATAAAAGCATAAATCAAATTTCCTCTATTCACTCACAAATAAAATTAGATATTTTATATCTAATTAATTCAACTGGCATTCACGGGAAGCTTTGGAGACAAATTGGAGATAAATTTTAATCAATCTCTCAATCTTCTTCCACTGATCCTTCCTATCATCTTGCCTGGTGTTTTCATGGGGACGAACCATTCCCAAAATCTTCTCAATCTTCTCAATATCTCACCATTCAATCCTCTAGATTGAATCCAAGCCTCTACTTTGTTGCCCCTATGCAAATATGCTATCGTGAATCTATCAATACAACCTTTCCCAACAGGAAATTGATCTGAACTTTGTACAATATTACTCTATAGGAAATAGAGCAATCAAGCAATCAAGCATCTTAGTATCATAGCAATCATAGCAATTTAGAATCATAATCATGGCTGCATATTAGTTTTACTATAGCTTTCATTTATCAGTTTTCATGTCAAAATAGATTACAGTAGCTTCTTTTTATCAATTAGATATCATCAATCATCACATCATTGCATTTAGCATCATTCCATTCTCTAGATTGGCATTTTAACAGTCACAAGTGCTTACCAAATCTGAGAGCCCTCTATGATTTAATAAATCTTTGGAGATAGGAAACAATGAGACGCTTTCAAGTTTCTACTCTTTTTAATAGATTAATTATTGAATCTTTGATATAATGTTTCATTAAGAAGTGTATTTACATTGTTACTTATTTCACACTTCCAATTTGGAACACACCATGGGGCATAACCCCATATTTCACAAATATTCTTTGAAATGTGTTGTATAGGATTTTGGCATGTTTATTTTAGCGCGAGCAGGAGTTTTTATAGCGCTTCCGATGAAAACTATAGCGCTTCTCACGTCTGTTTTAGCGCTTTTGTATCCAAAGTAGCGCTTACACACTCTATTTTAGTGCTTCTAAGGTCTGTTTTAGTGCTTTTGTATCCAAAGTAGCGCTTACACAGTCTATTTTAGCACTTCTGAGGTCTGTTTTAGTGCTTTTGAGGTCTGTTTTAGTACTTCTGTAGTCTGTTTTAGCGCTTTGACAGTCAATCTTAAAATGGTCATACAAAGTTCTTTTTCGAAACTTTTATTTTTGAAATGGGGTAAAATTTCATAAGCTATGCAATGGTGTAGGAATTTCTCACATTTTGTAAAGTTAAAATTTTAAATTTTACATTTATAGTCAAATCACATTGTAACTTGGTCTAAGTTTTAGGGTTTTTATGCTTAATCATTCATCTAACCCTTATATCTTCTTATTAATTGATCTTGTCTAAAATTTTGAGCATTTATTGTATGTTTTAAGAGGAACATGGAGCATTGAAGTGAGAAAAAAAACATTTGATATCCATCATAATAGTGTTTTCAAACACTCGTGGGAAAATAACCCATCACATGTTATTTTTCATTCATGCTTTAGGATCAACTAGCATTGATTTGGGCTTAAAGTGAACCATCTACATAATTTTTGCCAAAGTTGGTTGAAAAGAACATTAGAAACTCATTGGTTTTTGGATTTGGATATAAATGAATGAATCCTCGGGTAGTCATTTGGATTAAAATGAACCAATCCCAGGGTAGCCATCATACATTGCTATCTCGGTCAAAATGAACATCATGTCTTTTGTGAAGCAATATCTTCACGTAGAATAGAAAACTATCATTTGGGCTTTAAAACTAAACATTGTTTACTGTGATTGTGAGGTGATAGGCCTATGCTCTCCCCTTAACTGGTTGATCAAAATTCCAGACTCATCCTTTATTTTCATGCAATTTACACTTTTTTAAATCCTTTAGAAGGCTTGTTGTAGTGGGAAAAAGTACTCACCCTACAGGAACGACCTAAGTGGGAATACCTTAAGCCAAGGATTCCAACCCACTATAATCAAAAGCAAGTTGTTGATGAAATTCCAACTCGATGGAAGTGTGCAAGATAACCATCTCCAAAATATTTTTTCTAAATATTGGGAGGTCTCCTAAGGGAGTTTATCATTTGTCGCACTGAACAGAAACCCTATCTATGAACCATAGTGTAGAATCCAATTGAGTCAGTAACCAGACATTGTAATACTCGTAGTGCAAGGGGAGGGAAGAATCTCCCCCCAAGACACTCACCATATAATTTCCAAGGACCGTTTGCTCAAGGGATCAAGAAATCTAACTTTGAGTATGCGCTTGGAAAAGGAAAACACACGGGCACCCTCTAGAAGGTGACATGGCTATGTGAGTCGACAAAATTTTAAGATGTAGGTTGTTGAGTATAACTATGACCTTTTTGACCTTAAGAGTGAGTCTGCTTGAAGTGTATTTCTTTATCAAAAACTAGTGGAAATCAAGAAGGATCATGTTTGATTCTTAAACATACACTTATTGTTTAGATTCTACGACTTAAAAACAATTATTTTACAAATGTTGGCTATATTTTCAAAACATTAATTCAGATAAGATCATCTTGAAGAACACAAAGAAAACAAGAAAACAAGAAAACATAAAGCTATTAGAAACCCCTGTCAGACAATTAACATCAAAATTTAGATTTTTATCAGAACATAAACTTTCCTAAATCAAAACAGAGTCTTAAAATAGCATAAACTAGACTTTATAATTAAATTTATTCAAATCAAATGAAGATCTACCATCCAAAAGTGTCTCAATCAAACACATTTGATTAGTAAGTTAAGTTTCAGGATCAATCATCCTAAATCAAAGAAACTAAACCATACAATCAAACTTATAAACTTAGTCTAATCAATAGAATCTATCATTCTATTTGACTTGAGTTAATATCCTTGACACTATACCAAACTAAGATCAAAAGTTTATTGAAAACAACAACATTTATATGTCCATTTTAACAAGGTCACGAAGACTAAAAATATAAAGAACAAGAAATTGAAACTCAAACCACCATGGATGAAATAGATGAGGATCAATTGAATTCTTTAGCTCATCAAATGAAAAACCTTCAACAAAAAATCTAGGATATCCAAAGGGAAACAACCACAAAGAGATGTTTGTTTCCAGACATTTGTTCTTATTCATCTGACAAAAATCTTGACATAAAACTCTCTCCACCAACAACTACATCATCCAAGTTCAATATCTTTGATTTAAAAAAAATCAAATCAGAAGCCCAAGTCTCAGTCCTCAAACACAAATGATATTGAAAAATCCTATCATGTCATGCATTTATCCCCATCCACCATAAGCCAAAATAAACCTCAAGATTATTTCACTCAAATTAACAATTCCATCCAATCATCCTCTTCTATCATATCTTCAACATCAAATGATTCATGTCAATCTCTCAATCCAAAGCATGCTAGCATAGAATTCCCTCCACATCAAGATCAAAATATTATTTCCACTCCATCCAATGATATTAACATTCCAAAAATTCTTCCAATATTTGATCAAGTTCACATTTTTCAAGAATCCTATGGTGATCCCCTCCTTTCACTTTTCATCCAAAATAATTCCCTTTCATCTCAAGAGACAAGTATCCTTCCAGGTTCTTCTTCCACATCATCTCATCAATCCATATCATCTCATGATTCTATTACATCAGAAGAGCATGATAGTTCTTCCATCCTATCTAATGATGTCTTACCAACTAATCATCAAGACATGCTTTCTACAAAATCTCATGTTTCCCTTCCTCATCAAGATCAAGATATGCTTCCATTCAAGGATAGCCTTTCATCCCATGAAGATGTCTCCTTCTCATGATCAAGATATGCCTTTTAGCCCACTTCACAATGATTCCATACTTAATAAAGGACAAGCTACTTCCTCTCCTACACCTCATGATCCTTTTCCAAGTCAAGATCAAAACACCCCATCATCCCCATGTCAAGAGCCTATCACACCTATTCAAGCTATCCATGAACCCCACACCTATAAATTTGGATCCTCCACCTTTATCCATTATGGTTTACTTCCAACACCTATCCTGTCATCCATATCATATCCTCCCCAAAATGGACTCGCATTTTGTTTCACAAACAATACATATCCCATTGGTAAACGTATATGTCAAAGTATGAATTACAAAGGAAAAGGATTAGGCCCTCATGAGAAAGGTATCCTAGAACCCCTTTCTGTTCAAAGAAACCCATATCACCACAACCTTGGTTATACACCTAAGTGTCCTAGTTTATCAAACCTAACATCTATCTTAGGTCCTCATCCTAATCCGCCAAACATACCATCTATCCTAGGTCCTCATCCTAGTACATCAAACCTTCCCTCTATCCTAGGTCCATATCATATTTCTCAAGAACAACAAAGGCACAAATCCTTGATGCTCTTTCAAAATTCTACCCACATTAAATCATCCATAATACTTCCATATCATTCATCTCAATCCACCCCTCCCATTACTCTTGGAAGCAATTTGGGTGCCAAATATCAAAAGATTATATATCAAAATCCACATGTATCAAAGGATCAACGTGTCTCCTCGAAGAGACATGCAAAAATAAAAGAAATATTGATCCAAAATCAAAAGAAAAATCTAAAAGGCCACAAAGGCCCAACAAAGAAAAAATCTCAAAGACCACAAAGTTCTATAAATCAAAAGAAAATTTTAGAAAGGCCACAAAGGCCCATCAAAGAAAAAAGGAAATTTTCAAAGACCACAAAGGTCCATAAGTCAAATATAAAAATGTCAAAGGCCACAAAGGCCCACAAAAAAAAAATCAAATTCAGAAGTCATGTGGATTTCTAAAAGTCTCATAGAAGCAATACAATTTAAATTGGCATCCAAATTTGCTAATCCAAAAGCTTCCTCCAATTTTCCATCTAATAACCTATCACCTTCCAAATCCTTTCCTCCATCACTCCATGGCCCTTCAAGGTGTGTGCCAATGTTGATCTTGCCATCCTTTCCATCTATCCATAAATAGGACTTCCAACCTCCTATCCATTATCCAACATTCATCCCCCATCATTCTCCTTTAATCCAAACCTTTGCATAAGTTCTTAGATTCTTCAATCATATCATTAATCTGCCAACATTTAGGAATCAAATTCCCATTTTCCATGGTTTATTAGAGGGATATTTAGTTGTGAAACTTGATGCTTAATTCTTTCGTCCATTTCCCTATCATCCATAGCCTATCTTCCATATTCCTCTTGCACTCTACACTTAGGGACAAGTTTTGTCCATCTTATCATTCATGGTCATTATCCTTTCTATGCTCATTCCTTACATTTCCACCTTTTATCTTGACAAGGTTAAGGATCTTCTTGAACATCATATATCTTATCCTATATTACTTATCCATATCTTCCATACCATGTCTTTCATCTTATCCATATTCTATCATTCTTACTAAATACTTCCTTTCTTCCTTTCCTTGGTCTTGATAAGGAATAGGGGCAAAATACTCGAGCCTTGTGTCTTTATCTTATCTAGTTGATCTTGATCATCCCATTCATTATTTTTATCCTTGCTTTCTTTCATTCCATATCTCCTTGCTTATCAAAATCCATGTCACCATGTCCCTTTGCAACCTTGAATCATATCATACAAATCATATTTAAGCCTAGCTGAAAAACATTATCCAATCCTCATATGTTTTGTCAATCAATCATCAATAATCATCAATATTATCGTACTTAGAGGAAATTAGTGATCCTAAGTACTTATCATCATCATGTCTTATGGAATCAATCATTCCTCACATCTTAATCGATCAACCATTATCATCTTTTCACAAGAGATATGTTGCTAGTGTGACATATTTTGTAGTGAATCATTCATTTTGATCTATCATTTATCCATGGTTGCATTACCCCTATTGTGGGCCAACTTGTTCCTTCAATTAGGCATATCATCTCATTTCATCTTAAGATTTCTTGAAAAAATACAAAAAAATCATAAAATCTAAAGTACATATCATTGCAATGTGGTCATGTCTCACCCTAGCTTGGGGGAAAAATCCTAATCTGACTAGGGGAATTTTTATTTTGAAATTAATTAAATAGACAAACAACAGGAAGATAATTGCAATCCAACTTTGAACATCAATCACCATCATGAGCACATCAAACATCCATAGCAAATCAAAATCCAAAAATAGGTCAAAAATCAATCAAATAGTCAAAAATAGAGTCGTCTAGTTGAACTATGTGGTCTCTACGTATATAATGTAGGAAAGGATAATCTTTGATAAGCCCCCAAGGCCCCTAAGATAGGTCTTCAGGTTAGGTTTGGTCCAAAATCTCAAAAAATCACAAAAACATCAAAAAATCAAAATCCAAAAGGGATGATCTAATCTAAATAATGATTGAAATACTTTAAGCAAAGGTTGGACATGTTGTATTTTGATCAATGTTATCATTTCTTAGGAGCAACTCGATGATTTATTGAACTAGAGAAGCTAGGAAGGAGAATGATATTTTATTTGTATGTTGTCTATGAATTAATCATAATTACTATGTGAATTGTCGAGGGAAGTGCTCTATAAAGTATCATGGATGGAATTCCAATTCACATAGGAAAGTGATTAATTATTGTCTGATTTATGCAAGAAATGATCAGGTCATCTAAGTTTAATTATACCTAGATGCTTGTGTTCACTTGCAATATCAAAAATCACGAAAGTAGTACTCAGGTCATCATTGGTCTAACATATACCATTGATGCTTGTACTCACTTTCAACATTTTAAAAGCTCAATGATGATAAAAATCATGATAAATGGACTGTTAAGATGCCAATGCTTGCATATGTATATTTGCACGGTTAAATTAGATTGCATTCATATTAGTTTTGCATCTGCATTATAGATTTTCCACATCAACTAATGATATCTATATCAACCTACGCTAGATGTGGAATCATGTCCCACATCTTTGGGAAAAACTCTGAAATTCTCCTATAATAAATAAAAAATCAGCAATATTATCAATCAATCAACCTATCACTCAATCTATCAATAATCCTCACCTATCATGAGGTCAATCATCAATCTGTCAATGAACCTCGCCTATCATGAGGTCAATCATCAATCTATCATCAACCTTGCCTATCATGAGGTCAATCAATCAATCTATCATTGATCCTCGCCTATCATGAGGTCAATCATCAATCTATCATTGACCTTTGCCTATCATGAGTTCAATCATCAATCTATCATTGATCCTCACCTATCATGAGGTCAATCATCAATCAATCATTGAATCTCACCTATCATGAGATCAATAATCTTCTAACCTATTAGGATCAACAATCAATATCAAATCAAAGGCTGACACGATAAAACATCATCAAACATAAGGAGGCAAAGTAGGGTTTCATTTTATCATCTGGAAAAATCAATATTCTATATCGGGAGATAAATTATTTCACCATCAAATCATCATCAAATCAAATATAAAATCATTGGAAAATCATAAAAAATTTTAAAAAAATCCGAAAAAATCCAAAACAAAATCATAAGATCATTAATTTATCTCTCGAGGGGGCATACATTCATCAATCAATTGAAAATCAAGGTTTGGGGCATGTTTGGAGCATACTAAAAAAAATTCGTCGATATTGGCAGCAGCAACACAAAATTTTCTTTGAAGCAATGCGTAAACACATCACTTCAAAGAGGGGAAAAATGTATACACCTAAAAATGGTCTGGAGAATCCAATTGATTAAATATGATTTATTTGATTAATTACCCTTAATTCCTCTACTATTAAAATAAGTATAAATATTTATTTATATAGTTCATTTTAAATTCTTCAATCTTTATTCATTTATTTTCATCTTAATTAAATGAACAAATTTCACTTTGTTTTATTTAATTATCATAATTAAATTCATCTACTTTTAAATAAATAGAAATGTTTATTTAAGTATTTCACATTCTAAATCTTATATTCTTCAATTTTAATTAAATATGCAACTTCAATAGTTTGAATTATTTAATTATCACATCATTCAATCTTAATTAATTAAACAAGGTTAAATACTTTGTTGTTTAATTATCTTGTCCTGAACTATATTTATTTAATAAACAAATCCCATAGTTTGTTTTATTAAATTATTTATCCCCTTTTACTAATTTGAATAAACCAAAATATTCAAATAAAAGTATAAATCAAATTTCCTCTATTCACTCACCAATAAAATTAGATATTTATATCTAATTAATTCAATTGGCATTCATGGGAAGCTTTGGAGACAAATTGGAGACAAATTGGAAACAAGTTTTAATCAATCTCTCAATCTTCTTCCTCTGATCCTTCCTATCATCTTGCCTGGTGTTTTCATGGGGAGGATCCATTTCCAAAATCTTCTCAATATTCTCAATCTCTCACCATTCAATCCTCTAGATTGAATCCAAGCCTCTACTTTGCTGCCCCTATGCAAATCTGCTGCCATGAATCTATAAATACAACCTTTCCCAATAGGAAATGGATCCCAACTTTGTGCAATCTTACTCTAAAGGAAATAGAGCAATCAAGCAATTAAGCATCTTAGTATCATAGCAATCATAGCAATTTAGAATCATAATCATGGCTGCATAGTAGTTTTACTATAGCTTTCATTTATCAGTTTTCATGTGAGAAAATATTACAGTAGTTTCTTTTTATCAATTAGAAATCTTTATCAATCATCACATCATTGCATTTAGTGTCATTCCATTCTCTAGATTGGCATTTTAACAGTCACAAGTTCTTACCAAATCTGAGAGCCCTCTATGATTTAATAAATCTTTGGAGATATAAAACAATGAGATTCTTTCAAGTTTCTGCTCTTTTTAATAGATTAATTGTTGAATCTTTGATATAATGTTTCATTAAGAAGTGTATTTACATTGTTACTTATTCACACGTACAATCATAACAACCAAAATAATATTAAGGAATGATTAGAGCCATCAAAGGAACTATAGAAAGGTGCAAAAAATTAAGGAAATGTTAAGGAACTAGTTATTGTTAAAGCCTATGCTACTAAAGGAGCCTTTTAAGCAGATGATTTTTTTAATAGTTAAATAGCTACTATATAGGGCAGCACCCTGTATTAATCAAAAACAATTTTTACATTCCTTCATTTCCATAAAATATTAAAGACCCAAATATTGAACGGATTGACATGGACACTTATATGGAGTACAGACTACAAACAAACCATCACAAACCAAAATGACCTTCCACAAACACCAGATTATGTATTGTTCTAGGCAGCATCATTAGTCTTCTTGGATTTGATTGCATTCACAATCATCGGACAATCACCACCGCGGGCACTATGGTCAGGATGGTTTGCTTGTTCCTCCTAGCTCATGGTGTCATTCGCTAACCTTTCTTCATCTATTCCTAGCTCCCAATCCTCCTCATTTGAAGACCACCTTTCCCCATCGATAGATTCTGCCACCACAAATGCCTTCACCCAACCCTTTGGTCAGTCTTTGAGAATGTCAGTCGCATGCAGAAGAAATTCAATACACCTTTCTATGTCCCCCCATTGGTTTTTGAGAGCTGCATGGTCCAGCGAGCACACCAAGGAAAACTTTGGTACCAAACATTAATTTCCATGAGCCTTGTAGTAGAGCAGTAAAAGAGGGATCATGAGATTTCCATCGATGTTGTCCAGTGCCGCTTCAATATTTTTCCAACAAAGAGTGTTGAAAAATCATTTGGAATAGCTTCTTCCCTCGAGCTTTCGAGACACCCATGTACAAGAGAATTTCTATAAACATGGTGGGTATTTTGAATTCCCCCTAAGCTTGTGGGTAACTAGCAGAAATTTTGGGCCCAAAACACCCTTCATCGCCTACAGCACTAGTGGGTGCTTGGACACCATTCTCCCTTTCAGTGAGGTCTCAGTTATTTCACCATGGAAATTATTTTGTTGCTTCGTGGAATTTAGAAACAAAGGAATCTCCATTTCCCCTTAGTGTTTCTCGAGAGAGCTAAGCCAATTTGAGAAAAATGAGCACACCAACCCCTATTTGTAGAAAAATATCCTGCAGCTTTATGGAGATCATATCAAGATTCAAGTGGTGAATTAAATGTTTGTTTTAAAAGAGGGATCACCTAGGAAGAATGTAGGACTAGGTCTTAAAAAATTAAGAGTGTTTTACACAAAGGATATAAAGGAAAAACAAGGATAAATTATCAACCTTATAAGATAATTTATAATAGTGCGAAGGATATTCCATATTTGTAGCCAGCTGTTAGTGCAAATCAATCTAACCACGACCGTTTGATGAATTTTTGATGGACGACTGTAGTTGCATTCCGAAAGTAAATCTTTGAAGCACTAAAATTGAAAATTGAAACCTATGAAATAACACTAGAATTGTTAGATGCAGATATGTGGCGAGATCAAGGCTCATTGCTCATCACTCATTCTATCTTTTCAATGCCTCGACATTCTACATTTCATTTAATTGAAATTCTAAATATTTTTGAAGAAAGTGTGGTTGTTGTAATGCTAGCATTGGCAGTGATTAATACCATATGAACATCTAAAGCAATTTGTTGGAAAACTCATAGCTTTAATGAAATAATATTTGTAATTCTTTCATATCGTTTGAGTGGCACTAGTGATTTTGACAGCTTGTCAGCTTGAGGTAGAGTTTGCATGTAGCCAAATGTCAATAAAATTAAATATTTTAAGTATATATGAATCATGATTATAATTATACTCAGGATGGTAGCAACACTAGTGGCCCATAAATAGGGATATTGATAGTGGATCTAGTGTCATAAGGGTTTTCATTTTCTAGGGTTATTAAGGATTCAAGAAGAAGATGATGTGGTATTATGGGGGATACTATAAATTCTCTTGCCTCTAGTTATGTAGTTACAGAGTAATCAGTAAAAGACAAATTTCCTTCAATTTCAAAATGGGTGGAATTGGAAAGAAGTTGATTTGGTTAACTTGACTTCTTAGACATGTTTTGAACCAAGATGAAGAGCTCTGATGGAGATAAGTGCTATCCTAGTGCATGGAAGCTACATGAAAAAGATGGGAGAAGATTTACTACTCCTCATCTTATACATGACTCTGGTTGTAAAGGAGAATAAGTACATTTTGTATCTTCACAACTTCCATTTCCCCAACATGGTTCGCTTGGAAAGCCCCATGCATTTATTTTTAGATAGACATTTATATTACATCTTCTGCATGACTCTGGTTGTCAAAGGTGATAGGTACATTTTGTATCTTCACAACTCCCTTTTCCACAACATGATTGGAGTCTCCTTTTCCCTAGCATGGATGGAAAATCCCTTGCGTTTATTTTCATAGCCACATTTGTATTATGTTGTCACCAATAGAAGCTTTAAAATGAATGCAATATTTTAAGAGTTATGTTTGTATTAAGTTGTCACCAACATAATATTGGAAATTGGAATCATTTGTAATCCATTGTCACGAGCAACAAGCTTGAAATAAATTGTGTCTATGTAAAGTGACACACTGACATATGTTATTTATACAAAACAAGTAGAATATTGGAAATTGGAATCAATTCACAATCCATTGTCACGAGCAACTAGCTTGGAATAAATTGTGTCTATGTAAAGTGACACACTGACATATGTTATTTATACAAAATAGGAGCTTGCCTACCCTACAACTACTCATCTTTAAAAAGAGATGTAAAAATGTGACATTGTAATTTAGTTGTAATAAAATAAATGGTTGTGTGATTTTATTCTTCGTTATTCATTTACACTTACAGTAAAGAGTTATTTTATGAGTTTAGAACTCCAGTGTCTCTGAATCTATTGAAATAAATTTTTTTCCTTTAATAAATTAAGTATTATCTATTTATGAAATAATTGCATGCAGACTTAAAAGTAAAACATAAATCAATAAAAATGAAAAAAGAAAGTTGTCATCAAATTGACAAAAAAAACATTATAAACACTAAAAGTTGTCACTCTTGTTAGGGTTTACCAAAATGTTATTGATTTCTAATTTGTCGTTGACCTTTTCCCTTGGTTCCTGATATCATTATTCATTTTGTTAAGTCATTTGCAATGTTAAGTTACCAGCCCCTTGTCCTTTATTTCAATCATAATGCATTAAATTTTAAAACAACTGTAAAACACATGTTTATTATTTGAAGTTGATATCATAAATTACTCAAGTTTCAATCGTTTGATGAAAATTTGATGTATGGTTGTAGTTTCATTCTGGAATGAAATGCATAGAGCAATAGGCTTGCAAACATAAACCTCTAGAGCCACCCTATAACCGTTAGATTTAGAAAGATCAATGGTTTTGAATTTGCAACATGTAGACCTAAAATGTTTCATTCACTTTAATGTTCCAATTTCATGGAAAAAAGAACTTTGTACTACTAAGTGTCAAGTGATTTTTTAAAGTGAGGTTCAACATGTGGGGAGATTTTAGTCTTCAGATTGCTCATTGCAATGCACCACCCTATTTTGGGTTCCATAGTTCCACTTCCAACAAATCCATTCAAGTTTCCATGACTGTAAGCATTAATCTTTTCAAGAGTCAAAACCTAGGCAAGTGAAAGAATTCCTACAACTACATTTCATCATTTGACATTTCTTAAAATCTTATTTTGTCAAACTTTGAAGTTGTGGTTTAAAGACTTAAGAATTAAGAAAAATTAAGGAGGACTAATAGGTATTAGGGAATTCACAAATTCACATTGTATAAGAATGTCTACCACCAGTACCACTAGAGCAATGTCTGATAAAAAATACATTGTGTAGAATTTCCCAAAACCTCAGGTTTCACTGATAAGTACCATGATATTTATGATCCTAAAATCTGTCGTAGGTGTACCTCAAAACTTAGATTTTCACCTCAGAATAAGGTTGTAAATAAAATACAAGATAATAGTATCAATGCACTATGGGTAGTTGGATTAGGGCACATGATGTTACATGAGGTTTTCCCTTGCCCATAATTTATCATGGTTTGTGCACAAAATTATGATGATAACAAAATAGAAATTGTTAATAAAGATAGCAAAGAAGAAACTATGTTATCCATTAATGCAAAATAACTTGGAAAAGGGTGGGGGTTTATAGCTGAATAATTTGGAAACATCCACATTGACCTAGAAAAGCTTGCTAGTGATTATGAAGCAGTGGAAGAAAGGGAGAAAAAGGCTTTCTTAAAAAAAAAGTTCAAGATAGAAAAAAAGTGAAAGGTGATCATAAGCCTCCTTACGATTTGGATATTTTTAAACCATGGGTTCAGGATACTATTTCCATGCTAGCATTTTTCCTCGGTCTAGATAGCAATTTAGAAGTGCGTGCAAGCCTCCTTGAAATGGTATATAATATCCATTATGGTTTTCCACATGTCAGATCTATAATTTTATTCAGCACATTGTAGAATCCATTCATAAATAATTTTTAATGATTAATGGAGGCTCCACCAAGATATTTAGGTTCACAACCTACTAATGTTATCTTTTTCTATTCAAATTTAGATAAATGTTTTAGACCAACAAGCTTCAGATTTAACCCTATAGTAATGTCGAGGAAAAGAAAATGGCTCTAGTATATGAATGGAACACTAAGATAAGGATACATGATTCTCAAAGGAACTATAGTCATGTTGTAGACTACTTTTTGGCTCCATTGCATCAAGCAATTACAAATACTCTAATGCCTAGATTGCCTATGTCATGTATAAACTGCATTGAACTAGGAAAATAAATACAATTGACTGATTGGTACTTAATGGAAGAAAATATTGTGCTAATATTTTATGCATCGGGAGAAAGCATACAAACTTCCAATACATGTGACAAAAAGGTTTTTTGCATTGGAATATGTAAGGCAGATGTAGAGTGTTGATGAACTACACTTTCTCAGTTAGTAAAAGAAGACCTTATTTCCTTGTTTACCTTTTTCATGTGGAGGGTTCACATTCGAGAGAAAAGCATTTAGTGTGGTACATAATCTTTTGAATTTTTTTGATTTTGATGCAATCTATCACTCCTACTATGATCCATGTGACATCATTAAATCAATGATTGTGGCCAATAAGAATGTTGCAAGTAGAATTCAACATCAAAGTAAACCCTTGCTTGAAACCTTGAGAAACAAGGATTCTTGGGATGAGGTCAAAATAGCAATGGAGAAAAGTGTTGTTGAGAATGGTATTTCTTTTGAACAATTGTCAGCAAAAATTATGGCATTGCACCGAAAGATAATTAGAACATACAACATTTTTTATGAAAAAAGTGAAAAGCCATCTAGTAGAGTAAAAATACCAAGTTCTCTAGAGAAGGAAGTTACTAATAAAAATTGGTCATGATCAAATATTTCTACCTTTTGGTCTATGAGGAAGGAGCTAGGTGATCCAAGAGCTCTTGTAGAGTATGGAGATAATGAAGAAGATAAAGAATCTAATGATGATAGGGAAGAACAAAATCATGTCAATTAAAACCCTGGTTTAAGTAAGGCCACAAAAGAAGCATATACTTCAGGAGCAACCATATTTGAAACAATGGGTTATTGTCATGTCCCCAAAATAGCAATACCATAAAGACCAAGTGTTAAAATACAAATAAATTTTAATATTAAATATAAAATAAATGTGCACCATATCAATATAAAAATATGTAAATATGAAATAACAAATATAGTAATAATATATAGTCAATTATTGTTATTACATTCTAGTATTAAATAATTTAATATCAATAATAATAATAATAATAAATAAATATTATAATCATTACACATCAAATATTGTAATACATAAGAATAAAATAATAATAAGATATTAGAAATTTGGTTTTATTATTATACTTTAATTTTAAAATATGTTCAATAAAACATCAAAATAAAATAATAAAATAAGTATATAATCTGAAATATCATAATTATTAGTAATAATATATTATTTTCAAAAAAATAGATATTATTGTGATAATAAGCCTTTAAAGGCAGCAATTAAATCTAACAAAGGGATGTATTTTATGAAATGTCACCTCTTTCACCAAACAATACATTCCCCCTCGTGAGTCACCTACCTTGAATGGTATAAATAGAAGGAAGAAAAATAAGGAAGAGGGAAAAACATGGAGAAATATGATCTGCAATTTAGAACAGTAGAAACGATGATTGTTATGCATTGGAATATAGAGCCATTTAATATATATATATATATATATATTATTTAATAGGCATACAAGTATATATGCATATATATATATAGATAAATTTTAGAATGAATAATATGCAATGAATAAAGAATATATATGAATAAGGAAAGAATAATTATATAAACATATATCTATGAATACTAATGGATATAAGTAAAATAATATATATATTATATATATATATATATATATATATATGTATATGAAGTATATATATATACATACAAGATTATGCAATAATGATACTTATAAGTAATGATGAGTCTTTAATATAAATATAAGTAGATTATGTATATTTATGAATTCTCCTCATCCTATGATAAATTCAATATAAGGTTGAAGGAGGCGAGTAAGGAAAAATGGAGAGATATAGCAACTCAGGTGATGTACTCACTTAGCAATAATATTTAACATATTTTGAATATAAGAAACAAATATTGCTAGTTTGATTATTGGCGTAATGCTTTCTTTAATATTATCATGATGATAATGATGTTGATATTGACTTCAAGAATTAGTAATAAAATAAAATGTATTTGATTGGTAAAATATTGTCTTCCTTGTGTTTGTAAGCTTATTGGGAGGAATGGTCTGAGGGAAGTGGTGCCTAAGAACCCCACTTAAGTCTACCCTCGGAACCCAAGGCAGGGATGGGCACTGGAGGGGTGTAAATTCCACTCATTATATGCCTAGTCCCAAGGCCTGGGTGGGCCATGGAGGGGTGGGGGTTCCACTCATAGTCCACTATGGCCATGGAGGGGTGGTAGGCCTGGACCACTTATCTGTTCCCCCGGCTATCCCTAATAAGTCAAGTGTCTTTTGAGGTGCTAACATGGGTAGAGAAAGAAAGTATCAGTGTTTCCACTAAGCACGCCACTCCGAGTATGGAATGGTCTTAGTTTGGATGTTCAACTCAGAGCTAAGGGGTGGGTTGTCTTGAGGGGATGCTTGTTCCCTTGGGCTTAGATGGATAGCTTCAAGAGGATCTACCCATTCCACTCCTCTTCTGTCTTCATTATTACTTTTGTGATTATGCTTATATTTTGGATATCTAGATATTAATACTAATAGATATGTTGTTAATATGGTGAATACATGATTCCAATCTAGGTTTATTGCATTAGGAGAACATTTATTTGGAGAAAAGGAAATATTAAACCTAATCTACAAGTGAATTTTAGGGAAAATCGGGTAAGGGACATTACAGTGGTATTAGAGCATCTTTCCTGCCATCCTGTGCATACTTGAGATACTTTCCTATTTGCTTGAGCTGGTTTCTTGTGTGTTTGAGATGGTTGCCTACTTGTTTGAGCTACTTGCTTTCCCACTTGAGCTATTTGCCTACTTGTTGGAGCTGGTTTCTTTTGTGCTTGAGTTGCTTTCCTACTTGCTTGAGCTAGCTACTTGCTTTCTTGAGCTTCTTGCTTCTGTGCTTCAACTACCTACTTGTCTACTTGAGCTAGTTTCTTGTGTGCTTGAGCTACTTGCTTAACTACTTGATCTAGTTGCTTCTTTTCTTGAGCTACTTTTTTCCCTAGTTGAGCTACTTGCTTGCTTGGTTGAGCTACTTGGTTCTTTGCTTTAATTTTTTCATGTGGTTTTAAGTTGTACTAAGTTGCAAACTCTAACTCGTTGCTTTTAGGAGTTATGTTAGAACTTAAGAATATCAGTCAATACATTGTCCTCATAACCAAATTAACCATCACTTGTGTTAGAACTTCCAACTCCAATCAAAGATAATAGCATCACCACAAGAAACATCTTAAAATCACACATCTTAGATCATCATTTCTTGAGTGCAAGAAATCTTGGGTGGGGAGGACTATCATGTCCCTGAAATAGCAATACCATAAAGACCAAGTGTTAAAATACAAATAAATTTTAATATTAAATATAAAATAAATGTGCACTATATCAATATATAAATATGAAATAACAAATATAATAATAATATATAGGTAGTTATTGTTATTAAATTCAAGTATTAAATAACTTAATATCAATAATAAGAATAATAAATAAATATTATAATCATTACACATAAAAGATTGTAATACATTAGAATAAAATAATAATAAGATATTAGCAAATTGGTTTTGTTATTATACCTTAATGTTAAAATATGTTCAATAAAACAACAAAATAAAATGATAAAATAAGTATATAATCTGAAATATCATAATTATTAGTAAAAATATATTATTTTAAAAAAAATAGATATTATTGTGATAATAAGCCTTTAAAGGCAGCAATTAAATCTAACAAAGGGATGTATTTTATGAAAAGTCACCTCTTTCACAAAAAAATGCATTCCCCCCCATGAGTCACCTACCTTGAATGGTATAAATAGAGGGAAGAAAAATAAGGAAGAGGGAAAAACATGAAGAAATATGATCTGCAATTCAGAACAACAACAACAATGATTGTTATGCATTGGAATATAGAGCCATTTAATACATATATATATATATATATATATATATATATATATATATATATATATATATATATATATGAATAAGGAAAGAGTAATTATATAAACATATATATATGAATACTAATGGATATAAGTAAAAGAATAATTATATATATATGTATATGAAGTATATATACATATACATAAGGGATTATGCAATAATGATACTTATAAGTAATGATGAGTCTTCAATATAAATATAAGTAGATTATGTATATTTATGAATTTTCCTCATCCTATGATCAATTCAGTATAAGGTTGAAGGAGGCAAGTAAGGAAACATGGAGAGATATAGCAACTCAGGTGATGTACTCACTAAGCAATAATATTTAGCATATTTTGAATATAAGAAACAAATATTCCTAGTTTGATTATTGGTGTAATGCTTTCTTTAATATTATCATGATGTTGATATTGACTTCAAGAATAACTAATAAAATAAAATGTATTTGATTTCTAAAATATTGTCTTCCTTGTGTTTGTAATATCATTGGGAGGAAGGGTGTGAGGTAAGTGGTGCCTAAGAACCCCACTTAAGTCCACCCTTAGAACCCAAGGCAGGGATGGGACCTAGAGGGGTGGAAATTCAACTCATAGTCCACCTAGTCCCAAGGCCTGGGTGGGCCATGGAGGGGTGGGAGGCTCGGGCCACTTATCCATTCCCCCGACTATCCCCAATAATTCAAGTGTCTTCTAAGGTACTTACATGGGTAGAGAAACAAAGTACTAGTGTTTCCACTGAGCGCACCACTCTGAGTATGGAATGGTCTTAGTTTGGATGTTCAACTCGGAGCCAAGGGGTGGGTTGTCTTGAGGGGATTCTTGTGCACTTGGGCTTAGATGGATAACTTCAGGATGGTCTACCCATGCCACTCGTCTTTCATCTTCATTATTACTTTTGTGATTATGCTTATATTTTGGATATCTAGATATTAGTGCTAATAGATATGTTGTTAATATGGTGACTATAGGATTCAAATCTAGGGTTATTGCATTAGGAGAACATTTATTTGGAAAAAAGAAACCTTAAACCTAATCTACAAGAAAATATTAGGGAAAATGGGGTAAGGGACATTATAGTTATGAAGATCCTTTGAGGTCCTAGAGACAAGGCCTTTGGATGGTAACAGATGTTGAGCATAGAAAACCAGTTGATAAATCTGTTCTTGGGCTTGGAGGTGAAATATTAGACCAAGGGCATACAATTCAATTTGTTAGAGCTTCAAATCCTCATCCTCATGGTCATATACGATCACAACTAGGACATGCCCATGGTGGAGAGCTTAGTGCAATTTTTACTACCATTGGTGGTGATGGTATGGGTAGTAGTACTGGTAGTGGTCAACATGTGATACAAAAATAATTTACACATATGAGGAAAACAATACAAGATACCACAAAAAACACCAGGCGATCAAGGCATACAAAAGAGGCAAAGGATTTTGATAGGTCCAAGTCACACTATCAATGGATCCACCACAAAGGAGTTATTTCTAGGCACTCCCCCACTACCAGTTAGTGTGGCTATAACATCATTAGCAACTGCAAGTACTCCTATTCCTTTAACATTTAAGCATTCCATTGTTCTTGTGTCTCTAGGTTTTGATTTCATTGAAAAGCTTAAAAAGAAATAAAACTTACATATAAAAAAAGAAGAAGAAACTAATGGAGAGTGTGTCTGATATAACTTCAGAGCCTACTACAACCATGGTATTACCCACATTTGAAAAAAATAAAGAATTAATGAAGTACAATTTTTTTTTTCCCACAATTCAAAACAAACCATCAAAGTAGATGGATTGATTTGAATACCAGGTGTCTAATTTTTAATTGAATTTTTTTGGACTCAAAAATACTGACAAAATTAATGTATCAAAGAAGAACAATGAATTGGTGTATACGTCATTTCCAAAGAAAGATAGAGATAAGAAAACATTGCAGACTCAAATAGAAAAGTTACAGGAAGACCTAACAAATGAGAAAGCAAAGCGAAAAGGAACAGCTAACAAGAGAAATGAATTAGAAAAAAGAATTAAAAAATCTTCCTCTACATCAACAAGCAAAGAGGATAAACAAAACGAGAGAGAAGTTAATGAACGAAAGGAAAGGCTAGATGAGAGAAACAAGAAATATGATGAGGAAAACCCCACTTTATAAAAATTAAGACTAAGCGTTGCGAATGGAAATGCACATTGGGAACAAAAATTAGAGAAAAAGAGAAAATAAATGAGATTGGAGGCAGAGCTAATGGAAGAAAAAGAGGAAATTAACTCTTGTCAAAATAAGTTATCTCTATTTTGTAGAGATACAATGAGGCATATGAAACAAAATATCTAGGATGAAATAATGTAGAGGTTTGATCATTTGTGTGACATGTTTAAATTAATTGATGCTAGCAGACAAAATTATAAGAAGCTCAACAAATGTTTAGTGGATAACAAAAATGTGCTGACATTAGAGAAATCTAAAAATCAAGTTCTACAAACATTCTACAAAGGAAATGATAATTATTTGAAATAAAAAAGGATTACTAATCAGATTGCTACCTCAATGAAGTTGTCATCTATCATTGAAAAGTGTTTGAGAGTACGTGAAAGAAAGGAATATTTTCATTTGGTTGTAGACATGATGTAGAAGGTGGATGAAAAGGTAAGGAAATTCATAGAGCTTGGTTTGCCAGAGGCTTTTGACACAAATGAGTGATTCATTGGAAAGGATGATTTCACAAAGAAGATGGACTGTGCAAGGAAGATTGATTTGGACTAGTTTCATCATAACCCAAATGTGGTGAACTATTTGGATTCCATCAGAACATTGATAACCTTGAATGCAAAATTTATTAAAGAATTCAAAACAGGTTCCAATTACAATCATGAAAATTTAACAAAACTTCAGGTTAAACAACATCAGTTAGAATAAATGGCAATTCCACCACCTGAAGAGTGCAAGTTGCTAGAAAAGGTGATTCAGTGATTTGATTTTTGAATATTTGATAATATGAGTTTCCAAGTTCCAATTCAACTCTGTGAAGAGTTTCCTTTGGGCAATATTTTGTATTTCCAATGCCTCTATGTACTCCATGTGAAAATCAATAAAAAGATCAAATTTAGACTTCAATAATGTGATGATGTTCAATTATTTGTATTATTTATTTTATCATTTGAAGAAAAATTATGTGGTTTCAAATACTAGATACACATTAAATGATTGCTAATGTTAATTGTTGCTAAATGCTACTAATACTATTATTAAAATTTTATTAAGCATTGAGTTGAGTGATGTATCTTTGAGTACATGTTCAAATTTTACTTTTAACATAATTAAAATATGAACTATTAGCTCATTATATTTACTTCTTGGTAGAGCTTCTCAGTTATGGATGTTGAATTGTTAGCTCATTATATTTACTTCTTGGTAGAGCTTATAAGTTATGGATGTTTAACTATTAGCTTCTATTATGTTGTGATTAAAAATCTTGCTCAGTATCCACAAACTTACACCTCACCCACATCCCACATACTGCAAAAATATGCTACATTTAATTTTATTATTAGCACAAACTGTAGAGATTTGTGTGACCAGATCCATTTTGTGCCCCACATTACCACTTGATCATATCCATAAATAAATCTAAAACCCCATGGTCACAACCCCTATTCCTAAAGAATTCAATACCATCGACCTGACAATATTACATTGGGGGGACTCCCCTCACTGCTCCATCAATCAACTGATGAAACCGACCAACAAATCAATATCGACATAACAATATCCTATCAGATAGAATCCCAAGACACACTCCTTGATATACCCATAGGATCAACAAAGGTGAACACATCGCAATTACACAAGTGCATCAATAGAACAAATGTTAGCATTCCCTCGATGGCTTGAACAAAGCATATCGATAGCACTTGAACATATCGAAAAAGGATAATATAGTGTCCCACCGATGGGGAAATATGAATGTGCAATGAAATAGTTCAACATATGGTGAGAAGTATATCGAGGGAACAAGAGGCTATCTCGACAACATAAAGATTGGTTCCCCTGATACAATGATAGGGTCTAAAGGCATTAGATGAAGTGACACCTATCAATAGAAGATGAACAAGGGATACCCCGATGAATCGATAAGACCATGAACCATAAAACACATGCTAAGGAAGTATATTGAAGGAATCGAAGGGGTATGTGCAAGATCATCATGGAAAAGACAGGCCCTTAAGTGGCGATGAAAATTTAGAAAACCAGAGTTAGGAAACTTCACGTAAAAATTTGAATAATTATTATTACAAAAATATGTAAGAATAGAATCTGTAGAAAATGGAATTTAGTTTCTAAACTACTAGGTATATTTAAATAAAAGAAAATCTATTTGTTGAAAATTTGAAATTTCAATGCAATAGTACTCAAATTTCAGGGAAAAAATAAGAAGTAGGTGTTTGTCTGACCACCGTAACCATAGTAAAATGATAATATTTTTTTATAATATTTTAGATATATGTAGGGGACTCGTGTCCCAATGTGATGCATATTTTTTTGTAATTTTTTTCTAAGTAAATAATTAATTATGATTTTTTTATTACAAATTTTAAAAAATATAAAAACTCGTATGTCTGACCACCTTAACTTGGTCAAAAATTCATGAAATTCATTTTTTTTTAATCTTATATTATGTGATTCATGTTTTTCATTCAAAAAATGTGATACCATTTGAAAGCTATAGATGTTTTTCAATCAGCCTATCAATCAAGACTTTAGTCGTAATTCAAATAGAAAATGAATAATAATTATTTATTAAATTCAAAGTAAAGCATAATTTATATTAGTGGAAATATGAGAATCTCCTTTAAAACCCCTTTTCATTTCATCAATTTTGGGTAAAAAAAAGTCGGCAGCCACATGGGCCATCATATCACTTACATATCACCACTTTTTGGTCCATCATGATCGTGCACATACCCAAAGCATTTCGGGGAGACATTATTTGGCATCCCTCTGATCGCTTGAAAGAGAAAGAGTCCATCAATGGAAGAGGTGGTTATCGGTGGAAGGAGAATCATGGTTCCTCTGATGCAGTGATAATGATTATTTCTTGCTGATGTGACATCCTAGTGATATCGTCGAGATATTCAAATTAATAATCTTCCTCGAATCCTGATGATAAGATTGGAAACAAGTGGAGAATTTATGAGCTAGAACTAAGGTGAATTATAGTTCAAGTTAATTGCATATATGCCATAAAATTTGGAGAAATTCACTGAAAGTAGGAGTAGGAAGGAAAAGCAAAATTCAAGTAAGCATGCAAAACTGAGCTAAAAATTTTCTTTCATAAAAGCTTGAAGTTTAAACAATGGAGGAAAGCAAAGAGAAACCGAAGGCTAAGAAACAAAAAATAGAAAAAAAGACTTCTAAATCAGGACCTAATAGACTAATACCCCTGGTCGAGGCCAAGACCCAAAAGGAGTGCACAATAAAATCCTTTTGTGGATAAGTTATGGGACAAGAATAAAGGTCTAGGAGATGTGTGGACACCACGATGGGGATATGAACTATTTATGTACCATTATAGGAAACAATATAGGTTTCAACTAGTTTGCATCCCATGGATATTGAACCTAGGAAGATTAGTGGTTCCCAATGTGTTTGTCAATATAGATTTGATTAAAGCTCTTGCCGAAAAATATGACCCCAAAAGGAGGAATATCCAATCACATGACGGGGTTTCCATTCTTGTTATTTTTAAAGATCTCATATCTAATGTGTTTCAATTAGAGTATTCCCTGAATTTTCCATTCATAATTAAAGACCTCCTAACATAATATAACCACATGGACACAAGTTATAAAAGATGCAAGGAGCTACCCTTACAAAGGCCCAGGGATGAAGGGAACCAACTTAGAAGATTTTCTAGCAATGAAAACCCTCCCTTTCCTGAAGTTTTATTTGAAGAATATTTTTGGTATACCTATAATTCAGCTAGATAGGTGTTAGCAGTAGAGGTTCCACCCCTTATTTTGATTACGCCAATGGTCTTGTCTAGAGATATACAAAGAAAAGATGACAAACCATTTGACTATGCTAGCTATTTAGCTAATGTCTTGAATCGGGGGTTGGAAAGGATCAAAAGAAACAGTGACAACATTAATCTCAAACACTATTCTTTGTTTATGCATTTTATTTTACATGAAGGTCAGGTTAAAGGGTTCTAGAGTGAGGAATTAAGAATAGAGGATGTAGATGCAAATGGGAATTAAAATCCTGTACAAAAGTGGACTTCTATATGGGATAGTTGGTATGGTGGATCACATTATCTATAATTTGAAGAATATTTTGTGAAGCCATTGATGAAATTGTTGGGACACCCATGTAATTATAACCTGTCCCTGGAGATACAAATATTATTGAGACTACAAGATAAAGACCCAAGGAAAAAGTTAAATCATAATTGGGGGGTTTGGTTTGCATATTCTGATTGTACTATAATTAGAGTCTACGGGTTCGAAGGAGCCCCACATTTATTTCCAAGGGTAGTCCTAGATAGAATAGCTTACAGTTTAGAAACTATGAGATAGATGGCTAAATCTGATGCTAAGCACCTTAAGGAACACAATAAACAATCCATAATTCCTAGCACTTTATGTTTTGGAGATTTCATAGTGGTCACCAATGAGGGATATGAGGAGATCGATAAAAAATTGGAACCATACAACTTACCTTTGGGTAATGAAAGAAATAAATTTGATACAAAGAGTTTTATTCACAAGGCAAGGTTGTCACAAGGATTATCAGGATATGAACATTATTTATTAGTTGATAATGTAATAAGAAATTATGACGAGGCCTCTACCAAAAATAGGATGAGTGCATATAACCAAATTTTGCTTGCTAAGACATAGAAAAGGGGGAATATCCCATCTTATTCAAGAGAATTCGATGAAGTGGAAGATTCTCTAGAAATAATTGAGAAACTTATCACTCATGTAGATGAGCTAGTAAATGATGTGCCCCCAATTATTTTTGAAGCACCACAAACAATTTATTCAGAAATGCAAGCTGAAAACATAGAGCCTCTTCATCACATACCTTCACAGCCTACTCCGGAGGTCAAATTCTCTATAGATACAACCATGAGTGAAGGAGATGAAGAGGAGAGTGATGAAGAGAATTATGAGGTTGAATAGATAAGTGCCCCTGTATTTGCACAATATGAGCCCTCTCAAGAACATAATATTGTCAAGTTTGAGACATCAAATGAGATTTCTGATGATGTGAGAGTCAAGGCTGGGCAAGAATTTATCTCTGATAGTGACTTTGTTAAAACTTATAAGTTTAAATCATTTGTTTAAGATTGTAAAGGAATAATGTTGAGATAAAAAATGAAAGACATCACTCTTGAACAAAAAGCAACTGTCGTGGAAGAATTAAGGAAAGATATAGACAAAGAATTGGAGTCCATAACCCTCAAAAGGGGGAGGGAATTGCTTCAAGAGGCTAGATTGTTACTCTTACTAGGATGGGACATCAATGTTGCAATAGTATTTGACAGTTTTAGGAAGAGAGGGGATAAAATAATGCACCTAATAGAAGAGGCAAGTGATAAGATTTATTCAGGCTTTGGGTACAACCTAGATGAAGCCACCCTATTGATTTGGTCATTATACCCTAAATAAAAAAGGCCTGATGTAATTATTAATCCAAATGAAGTGTTTGGACATCTCTTGGTTCACAAAATAGGGGATAATAGCCCCATTGAAGCTACTAAGTTAAATATAAATGTGGCAAAGTTCACTAAAGAAAAAATTGAAAAGTTGATCAAAGAAAATGATAGATTAAGGAAGGAAATGGAAAGTTGCAAGGATAGAACACCCTCCTCCACACTAGAATTATATTCCCCATGGCTTGAGAAATAAAAAAGAGTGTTGGATGCATTGGCAGATGTAGCCTACTGGAAGAACTATCAGCAGAACTCCCAAAATAAATGCAAGGAGTTAGAAATAGAGATAAAAACCACTCAGTATAATATGGTTTCTGAGATAATCAAGGAGAGATTTAATAGAATGATGGGTCATGTTGATGATTACTCAAAAATTTTCAAACAAACACACTCATCACTTGTAGAGAATGAAAGGTTACAAGGGCGGATGATTGAGAAAAGAGAGGAGCTTCTGAATAAGAAATTCATGAAAGGTCAGACACAACAAACTTACAAAAATTTGGTGGAATCACTCAATGGGTATTGACAATAGGATTAAAGAGGACCTTGAATACTTTGATTTGCCCCCTTCACTCCATGACAACCTCAAAAATCCAAGGGAGCAACATGATTGGAAGGAGGAGCTCTCTATGTTTCTACCCATTGCATTGCAATAAATTAATGATGAAGAAATGATATTGCGGAATACTCATAAGAAAATTGAAAAATTGGCATACATGGAGTACGACATGAAAGGTGCAACTACCAATGTCGAAACTTATGTTGATGAGGAATATAGGCATCATCTCTCTACCATCAACCTATTCATCAACCAAACAAGAGATGCATCAAATATAGTAGAAGAACCACTAGAATGTGAAATCCAACCAACACCATAAGGGTAGTACACTTTGTAGGTGTTGAATTATCATAGAGTAGGAGCCTTGAATAGATCTTAAGTGGTCATGGGCATCTGCTTGAATATTAATAGATCAGTGCATTCACTTGTAGAAGTGTTGTGTTTTCAATTATGTTAGTTTTTTAGTTATCAAAACATTGTGTGTTTTTGTAAATGGGTCTATAGCTTGTTGCCTCTCATATATGAAGACAGACCAAGGCATTTGGTTTTCATTAGAGTAGGCATTAGTAAGAAGATAGATTGCACCCATACAACCACTTCATCTCATATCAAAATTTTTGTTATAATGCATATCAGTTGAAGAGCAATACAATGGAGAAGGTTATGCATAATTATTTATTTTCTTTCAAGTGTTCAATTGTTGAGTGGATCTACATTCTTATATGATATTGCATGTCTCCGGAGTGGTCTGCTTATACTATTCAAATTAAGTGTGTTAAACTACATTTAACTTGTCAATACACATGTTTTGTAATTGTGTGATGTTGTCAACTGGTTTATGTGTAAAGAAGAATTAAAATTCATTTTAAGAGATCAAATTTAATATCACAATTTCATGGAATACAATATAAAATATCATTAGCTATAGTTTGGAATATGACTCATGAAGTACAATATAAAATAAGATATGTCATGAAGTGCAATTTTTCGCAATCTCAATGTTCATTGAATACAATATAAAATATCATAAACTAAATTTTGGACTTTGGATTAATGGAAACTAATTCATGAAGTGTAGTATAAATACCTAAAAGTTGCTAATTCTCTTCCTTTTCCCAAATAGAGTTAGGGTCCTCAAACTGATGCTCATCTTGAGATAAAGTAAAAGAGTTATCTTGATTCTATGTCTTCTCTTCATTTTCTTTGGCCTATGTCTCAAATTCACCATTCATTGTGTGATTTGTGTCAATGTCATCTATCTTAGTCCCACTTCCACTACCAGTGCCACTAGTACCAGTGTTTGGATTTGGAGTATCATTGTTGGACAACTTGATCCCTCTTCTTTCACATGTGGACCTCTAACTTTTGAGTGCCCTCTGAAAAGGAAAAAAGTTAACATAATACATAGTTATTTTCATCCTCAAGCAATTTTCCAAATTTTTGTCTAGTTTGTTTCTTAACTTTGATTTCAAAACCCCAATGCACTGAAAAATCTCTAATCCTCCACCAACCCCAATATCATTGTTTGAGATAAATTTGCAAGTTTGAAATATTTTGATATCGAATCACACAATATTTCACTTTGACCTAATTTTGTCCAAACCTTTTTTATTGATCTCGATTCAAAGACCTTTTGCTTGCCCGTGGATTGATACTAGTTCTTCATAGTTGTTGTAGAACTCCTACATTGTTGTCTAAGCTTATTTTTATTTAAAATTCCTTCTATTGTCTACTCATTGTATGTTACCTTTTTAGAAAATTGTTCAATCAAGATTTTTACTTTATCATGAAAATATTTTGGGTTATCTTGGTTTACCAAATATTGAGGATACACAATACCCATGGCTTCAATTATTTCATGTCGAGGGTATCTTTCATGAATATCTAAGGAAAGAGATTTTGCAATTTCCTTCAAATTATCACTAACAGATTTAACAATGCCATTAAAATATTTCTCGTTAATAGCTACTTCTCTACTAGAGCGCCTAACTATCTTACAATGGTACATTGGTATCTCATATCCACGCACATAAATACATAAGTTCCTGATTGCATTAAACTATAAATAATTATTAGGATTATTCAAATTAGTAATTTTCTACCACATGAAATAATTTTCACCTTCTATGTTAGAATTATATAGATGATCGAGGGCCAAGTATGTATGTTTACGTAGATTGACATATTCATAAATATACATAGGTATGTCTTGGGCTTTCTTCACAAGACTTTTCATCACATCCAGCATGGGGAGAAGACTAGCTAAAGTCAAGAGTGTCTCTATATCGCTTAACCTATGTAAGAGGTTAGGAGCTTTTTATATTGTGCTACGATGCTTATACATCACTCCAATCAAGGATTGATATTCCGAAAGAAATTGTTGGATTGGTCCATGTACAAAGATCCATTTGGTATCAATATCCTTGAGAATCTTATTTTTTCGTGTTAATCCCTCAAAAAAAGTTGAAATTATCGGAAATTTTTGGACTTCGATAGAAGTATGCGTGGATCTTGCGGACTAGATTTTCAACTTTTGATATTGTAGGAAACTTGCTTACAATTTTGAATGCTAAATTCATTTTGTCGGCCATGCAGTGAATGTGAAGCATGTATGGTGCATAAGTAGTTTGTAACTTTGTGCAAACACCACTCCTTTGACCTTGCATCACTACAGCTCCATCAACTCCTACGCACACCAAATTTTTGGCAATTGTCAACTCATCCATACCTGCAATTTCATTCAATAAATTCTTGATTGGTTCAAATAGATTTTGCGATTTTGAACTTTCCTTCATTTTATGATCACAAAGAAGATGAGCCTGGTGAACATGTTTTTCTACAGTGTACAAATTCATACACACCCAAGAATTATTTTTTACCATAGTAACTTCATCTAAATATAATGCAATGAAATTTGACTCTTTTACTTTATCCTTTAAATCTTCCTTTTCCACTCTAGGAAGACATTTTTCCCATTCCAATCCAGCATTTACTGACCAATGTGAGGAGCATTCAAATAAGATAATAAAATAGAATATTCTGGGTAGTCTATCATAGGATTCCCTCTGGACAAAATATGAAAAAAAACACTCATCTGAATAGTTTTTGATAGATTTGCTACTTCCATTCCTTTTCCAAATGAGCCTTAAGTGTACCTTGACATTGAGCAAGCTTCAAAATTCTATGGTTATGCTCTTCATATTCCACAACATACTTAACATGAAGACATTCTTCCTTTGATTTCCATTGTATGACTAATTGTTCCTTTCCGTCTATGATTTTCTTTTCGTCAACATTACCGATATTCTTTTCTATAGTGTCAATCTTTAGCTACAATGTCTTGTCTCTTCCACATTTCCAGCTACAAAACATACACTTTCATAGTGTTTCTTTTTCAATATTTTTTTGTTTGTCACCCCCATTGGTACAATGAATGTGTACTTTAACAACCAACCAAGTTAAAAATTCCTTTTCATTTCCCACTCGTACCCCATTTTTTATTTGCCTTTTCTTTTCTTGCTACCAACATCATCCTCATCCAAGTCAATTATCTCATTATGGCTAACTAGGGTATCCCTTGGAACATCTTTTGTAGTATTTTCATCCTCATTTGATACATTTTGATTTAACTCAATGACAATCTCACATTGACCTTCTAGTGGGGGTGAAGTATTGTGAATGCATTCTTCATTAATATTTGTGGAAGTGTTGACGATGTAGCTCCATCTTGATCTAATGGATCAGAAGCTTTGACAATTCAAATGTAAGACTATATAGTACCTCTACATTTTGGGAATTTTGATGGCCTCCCAGTCTCTTCACTACCCTCAGGAGTCTTACCCTTGTTACTCAACATATTGATCTCTCACTTTGATTAAAAGCTAGAAAGAATATCTTCTTGTTTAAGGACACAGAATATAGATCGCATTCCCTACTCAAAATAATCTTTAAGACTGAAGCAAGAATGGAAAAGAGATAAATAAATATTATTATTATAACTAATAACACTATGAGGAAATGATCACTCACCTTTAAGTCTACATTTTTTGGCTTTCGCTGATTTTCGAATCGAGAAGTAGAACCTCGGAACTAAACAAAATGTGTAAGAATAAATGAAAGTTTCGATTGTATTTATATCAATCCATATTTGGTGAATTCCATGGGATTTTTAAATGGTATATTAAAAATTTGGTGAATCTCGTGTGCTTATACAAAGATACGTTGTAAATTTCAAGGTGAAATGTGTCCTCAAATGTAAATAATTTTAATTGTTATTAGCGAAATAGGTCCTCATAAGCAACTATTTATAAATTTTAATTGGTAAAATGGGTCTTCACAAGAAACTATTTATAAATTTTAATTGGTCAAATGGGTCCTCATATAATGTTGTTTTAATAGTATTGGCAAATATGTAGGCGTTTTATTACATGCCCCTGGGATTCTAGGTGAAAATATAAATCGGTCCATTTGAAATGTGTAGTCTGTTATAGAGAATATATTACCTAAATATGCCTAAAAAAAATCATTGGTGAATGGACATGCGTTGGACTGATAGTTCATAAAATATGGGTGATTTGGACACCCTGTTGGGTGAGATTAATTCTCCAATTTCGACTTGGCCAATTTCTAGAATTTTCCAATTAGCAAAGATTTGCCACTAAATTTTTCCTTGATATGGGGTCATAGGTGCCTATTAATAATGATATGAAGGCCATAAATGCAATAAGGCACAAAATTCAATGTGAAAGTATAAATAAATATACTTTACAACACTAAATTAAGGAAAATTTGAGTCTATTTAGTTTAAAAGGGCCCTAAATCCCTTGTGAGTGTGTAAAACACATTACAACAGTAGATTAGGTGCATATAAATTTACAACTCTCCTAAACTCAATGTGAATATGTAAATAAATACATCTTACAACATTCAATTAGGGGAAAGTTAAGTTAATTTAGATTAGAAGGGCCCAAAACCTAATGTGGATTTGTAAAAATCATCACACACTAGATTAAGGTGACATTAAGTCCAATTTATCATTAATTATTCCCATATCAAGTGTGAAAATGTTAAGGGACACATTTTTTGGCACTACATTTAGCCCCCACTTTATTGAGAGGATGAACTTGCTTCAAACTCACACTAAAGTAAACATTAAAGAGGGGTTCAATCGTACCAATGTGGATGACAAAGATCAAGGAAGCGGTCAATCCCATAGGATCCAAGATCCTTATTCAAACCAACATAAGTTGAAAAGGACATAAACAAGGTGTATAATATGTAGAAAAACAAGATATGTGATCATGCTATTTCAAGAAGAAAAATGAATAATAATGAGGGGGAAAGGATGTGCTCACTCTAGGACCACATAACATTAGGGCGTCCATGGGGTGAGTTGTCCCAAAGAAGTGGTTTAGTGAGAAATTCATGCCAGTGTGTTGACTTCCCACCACATAATGATATACGCATGCCAGTGTGTTGGCTTGCCATCATACTAACCATACCAAATTTATCATCTTGATAACTTTGATAAGGAACCACAATGTAATGATTTTTTGTAAATTCTTTTGAATGTCATTTAAAAATTTTGTTAAAGGGGATTTTTCTTTGTTCATATAAGGTCTTTTTCTTAGGGAGCATTATTCCTAATGTCACCAAGAGAGAACAAGTCAAAAGTGTTAGATCGTCGCTCATGGGATGCCTTATTCACATCATGCCATATTATTAGATCGTACATTCTTGGATGGCATCAAACTTAATGACACCACCAAGAAGAGGAGATGTCACAAGAAAAAAGAAAAATCATGCCATGAAATTTTTCCAAAAGATGTCATCAACATATGACCCCACTTTAAAGTGGTTTCTAACACCATTAATATGAGAAATTCCTTGAAAGTATAAGAAGATATGAGATCTTATTCAAAAGGCCCTATGCCAAGTTATATATTTATGATAAGCTATGTCATGAAAAAAAGTAGAATGTCAAATGTGAGCCAACTTAAGGAAAGTCTTCCACATCCCAAGCTTGCTCTTATATGTAAATGAAAGGTGACCAACTAGCCAAAAGAGACAATGATAAGTGACATATGAGGAGAAGGATAACTAACCCTCTTGCACCCACTCAGTGCAGGAGAAGGGTGAGCCCAGAATGGATAATTGTATATTGCTCCATGCGAGGACTAAAAACATGGAATAGTGAGTATGTTATGATCCTATGACTATTACATGGAAAGGAGAAAAACTATTGTTATTTATTTTGATAAGTAAACAAATTTTATTCTTGATACATATTGAATGAGATATCTATTAGTTTAGGATGTACCAGGGTTTTCTTGGAAGAATTATTTTTGACGGTGTTGACATTTTAAGGTTTGTTTTTTGAGGGACAATAACCAAGACCATTAGTCCTTATAGGGACATGGATGCCTTTCTCTATAGCATCACATCCTTTCCCAAGTTTCTTCACAAGTCTTTTAGGTTCAAGGTTGGCCTTAATTATATACACTTTGTTATATATGTGAGCAATGTCATTGTAACTTGGTTGGTGTGAAACATTATTATTATCGAGTTTCCTTTTAGGTGGTTCTAAGATGAGCATAAGTTCTTTTCAACTTGTGCTTTTTGTGAGGGTGGATGAAGAATTAAAGGATTATTAGGATTTCCCATGGGGTATGTAGGAGGTCCAATAGTCAAGGGGGATCTAATGGACACTTGTGCATGTATAACCTCAACGATCTTGGTTTGATGCATCTCTAAGAAAGGGAAATCTAGTATCATATTTTTACCCACCCAAGGAAGACACATTACTATTTATTTGAAAGGAGTTCAAAAAAAAATAAAAAATCTTGCACCATGATACCTTCGCTAGTAGGAGAGTTTCTAAGAGAAATACAAACTAAATTTTCTTGACATTCAAAAGTTGGTTCTTCTAAAATGACTTCATCACAAGTAATGGTTATATTTTCTTGTTCCATAATGTTTTCATCATGATTCTCATCGATGGTATATTGTAAAACCCTAATATATTCTACACCAATAGGAGATATATTAGGAGATGGGGAAATTTGATTGTTTTCCATAATATCATCCTTTTTCTCTAAGGTCTCATTCTCTTATGCTATAATATCTACCCTAGTAGGAGAGCTTTTAGGAGAGTAACAAACAATAGGTTCATCACATTTCATGGTTAGATTTGGTAAAGTATCTTCATCACTCATAGGGGAAGTATCAAGAGAAGGATGACTATGAGTTTCATGGTTACCAATGACTGGAATATTTTTGTCAAATAGGTCATCCCAAATGGTAGGGGCATCAGGAAAGGGAGGAATAAGATTCTCATGAGTTTAAATAAGGATATCTTATAACACTAAACTATCTTCTTCATGTCTAGAGAAGATATTATGAGAAGAAAAGGTTTGATTGGCATGATTATCAAAATTTACAACCCCATGTCCTATAATTTCTTCCTGAGTAGGAGAGGTAGGATTGTCATAGCTCTCAACTATTAGCATATCCTCCACATATATAGTGCTTTTCATGATCATTCATGATTGTATCCTTATTCATTAAAGAATATAAACAATTAAGGGAGGTGTTTGGAGATGAATGGAGACTAGGTAAAGTAGTGGCCATGATCTCATCTTTGTGTGTCATAATATCTTTCCAAGGGGGAGGACAAACAAGACTTTCATGATTATCCATGATTGTGTATCCTATCACCAGGATACCTTCGTCACTAATAGGAGAGGTATTGAGAGAAGAATAATTATGATTGTCATGATTTTCAATGCTTGCATCTCTTCTATCAAACCATTATTGGATGATCTAGGAGAGATGGAGTCATCAAGGGCTTCATCTAAAATTGTAGAGTCATCACTACTAAATGGAGGGTTAAGTTAACTTTGCATGGTTTCAGTTGTTCATAACAAGCCTTAGTGGATGATCTTAGTGAGAGGAAGTCCTCAAGATCTTCATCTAACATATCTAAGTCATCACTACTAAAGGGCTTGGATGTTATGCTTTTTCTAAATTAAATATTTTTTTGAATCAATTTTTTGATGTTTTTTCTTTTTTTTTTCATTTTCTAATGATTGTTGAATGCAATTTGATCTAAGTGAATGAGGAACTAATGCTGAAAATGAAAAGTGCAAGACTATAATTCTATCTAAAATTTCCATTAATGTAAATTATTCTAGTTCTAATGATTTGAATGTAACAGAAGCTATGAAAACATAAAATGTAATGTTAAGACCTAGAATTGAATGCAATTTTCAGATGCAATGATTCCAAAATGAAATGTTGTGAATGAAAATTTGAAATTAAGAAATGCATGAAATGGATAAATTTAAGCTTTATTTTGTAAAATATATGAAATAGAAAGCCAACCAACTGAAACATATAAACAATGGAACCAAATAGAAGCTTAGAAAAAAAAATCAATGTTGTAAAAGGTAGTTTTAGATTGCATAGGGACTGATTCACCCAAGGTGGTGAATGAGTCCCAGTAGAGATTTTTTTCAAAAAATTTAGAAGTTTTCAATTGATTTTTCTAATTTTTAGGTTGTATGATGCAGGTCTAAGATGCTAATACAATTTTCAAATTATTTTCAATGATTTAAGATGCAAAAATGTAACATATATGCACTTTCACTAATGCAAAAATTTGAAACCCTAGAATGCCAATTAAATTTAATGAAAACCCTAACACAAAGATAATGAAATCTATATCTAGGATGATGATAGACTCCAAATCAAAAAACAAGGTATTCTTAATTCAAGTTCACCAAAATGAAAAGGTGAAAATTGTGGTGCTTTCTTTCCCTTCTAGGGTTTTGGACCTAAAAGGAAAGAGACCAAATTTTCTTGCTCTTTACACTCAAGAATAAGCCCTTGAGATTTAAATGCAAAGAAGATTGAAATCTGGCAAAGTGGAATGTTCTACGGGATTAATGGTGTCAAATGAGGGGTTCACCGCCAAGTGTAAACTTGGAAAATTAAATGTTGGAAAACACAATGTGATATGAAAACTAACTCTAAATGACCTAGAAAAGTAAATGAAACAAAATATAAAACTAAAAATGTGCTCTTGGAAATTGTAGAGAGATGGAATGATTCTCTTAAATCCTAAAATTGTTTCTTTTTAGGCCTGGTGGGAGTCATTCGCCATTCTGGGTATATCAATCCTAGTTCTAGAAAATTGCACCAGAGCAAGATTCGGCCAAATGGGTATCCAAATGTATAAAGATCTCTGATAAAACCTATATTGGGACTCATTCACCAATCTTGGTGAATGAGTCTATTTTAGCTTTTTTGGAAATTCAAAGTTTTGATTTGCATCTCTCAATCTTCTCTTTTTGTTCCTCTAGGTTCCTGGATTTGAAACTACCAATTTCGGACCTATAGGTGAATTTTTGTGAGGATTATGACCTTACAAATGTGAAAATCACTCCAATAAGCTTGTAACTTATTCTTCAATGATCTCCAAATATTTAAAGAACCTAGATCTACAATCACAGAAATAAAGAGAGAAAATGTTGATTATTAGGGAATAGGGGTTTGCCTTGGTCAAACCCCTTTTAGGTAATTAAACCAAATGGTTAAATAAGATAATGAATCATAAACATGTAATAATGTAATTAAAACCTTTCCATGATGATGGATCTTGAATTGTTGCAACAATTGATGAAGAATCTTGCTCTTGAATGTCTTAGAAATGATATTAGAAGCTATCTTAATGACCTTATGAGGGCTTGAAATTCTTAACTCTTGTTTTCTTGGTTTGATCTCATGAATGTATGATGTTTCTTGGATTAAATGAGGATGTTAAAGATTTATTATGTAGTAAATTGACCTAATAACCCGTGTATTTGATCCCAAAGGCTTACATAGGAGAAATTTGAATTAAAAACCCACTTTTCCTACTCAAAGGCTTAAAAATAAGCCAAATGGGATTCATTCGCCATCTTGGAAAAATAAGTCCAACCTAGATGGGACTCATTCACCCAAGGTGGTGAATAGGTCCCACAGGGGCTATTTTTCATGCTAAAGTGTCGGGGAGTGAAGAATTTAAGTTTATATATTAATATGGTTAGGGATTTGCTCAAAATATTCCTTGGGATGCACAACATGGGGTCATAAGTGCCTATCAATTATGATATAATGCTCATAAATGAAATAGGGCCTAAAATTCAATGTGAAAGTATAAATAAATATACTTTACAACAATAAATTAAGGAAAATTTGACTCTATTTAGTTTAGAAAGCCCCTAAATCCCATGTGAATGTTTAAAACACATTACAACCCTAGATTATGTCCGCATTAGTTTACAAGCCTCCTAAACTCAATGTGAATATGTAAATAAATAAATTTTACAACACTAAATTAGTGGTCAGGGCTTTGCTCAAAATATTCCTTGGGATGCACAACATGGGGTCATAAGTGCCTATTAATTATGATATAATGCTCATAAATGCAAGAGGGCCTAAAATTCAACGTGAAAGTATAAATAAATATACTTTACAACAATAAAGTAAGGAAAAATTGAGTCTATTTAGTTTAGAAAGCCCCTAAATCTCATGTGAATTTTTAAAACACATTACAACCCTAGATTACGTCCACATTATTTTACAAGCCTCCTAAACTCAATGTGAATATGTAAATAAATACATTTTACAACACTAAATTAGGGAAAAGTTGAGTTAATTTAGTTTAGAAGGGAAAAAAATCTAATGTGGATGTGTAAAACTCATCACAACACTAGATCAAGGAAACATTAAGTCCAATTTATCATTAATTATTCACACATCAAGTGTGAAAATGTTGGACACATTTTTTGACACTAAATATGGAAAGTGATGAAGGACTGGAAGTTGTGTGTAATATAGCTCACATCTTTCGAAAACACCTTCCTTCCACCACCAATGGTGCTCAAAATTCAATGTGAAAAGAGAAGGAGGAATTATAGTTCCTCTCCCTTCAACCAAAATATCTATTCCCACCTATATAAATGCTCAAGTGACCAGAATGATGCAACCAACTAGCAATGCCCTTCCTACCTCGAGCATTTCCGCTAGTGCTTTGTATACCTATTGGCATCTAACCTTATATCTCCTCCCGCAAGCTATCCATTCACTTGTCCTTCCAACACATACACACCACCACCATATTTACCTATATCTCAAAACACACACAATGAACCTATCATTAACCACCTTTTACAAAGCTTTTCATCCCTTCAACGTCAATTCTTCACCATAAATCAAAATCAAAATGGTCCACCTTTATACTATGTCATAAGAAACCAACTATCTTTGGAGATATTGAGACCTCCAGTGCCACAAGGTATAGAGATCCCTAGATTTGAGAAATATGGAGGAAAGGAAGATCTTGCTAATCACGTTAATTCCTTTACTAATTTTTGTAGTGAATTTATCCTTGAGGACAAACTTTTTGCTAATATTTTTCCCTAATTCTTGAAAGACATTTCCTTGGACTCATTTTTTGCATTACCGAATAACTAAATTTGTACTTTTAATGAGTTTTTTGAACCCTTTATCAACCATTTCCATGTCCATATGGTTCCTGAAATGGAATTAATTGTTTTGATGAGATGTAAGCAAAATGAGGGTGAAAAAATCACTGACTTTATTTCTTGTTACCAATCGCTTTATTCCCAAATTAGTGTGAAGATTCATGATTCTCACCTTCAAAATATTTTCATAGAAAATGTACAAAGATACGATACAATCTTACCATGATAAAATTCCCTTCCTTCATGTACTTGTGCACTGCCCTTTGAGATTATCAGAATTCAATAGGTAGTTATGAAATAAAAATAGCCTCTACCTATCTTGAAAAGTCTGAACTGTCAAACCAAAACACCTACTAGCCTTTTAGAAGACAAAATAAAGCTTTCGTTCAACTAAATTCTACCTCCCAACCTCCCCAATAGGTTGATTCCCAAGTAGGTTCTATAAAGAAGTTTAATTCTTTTATATCTTTGAGGATCCACAAAGAGAATTTACTCCCTTACCTGACACACTTCACAATATCATGACTCAACTAATAAAAAAATCATGCTTACCTTACCTCTAATTTGACCTCTTAACCCTAGCAATCTATTACCTCCAAGATTTAGATATAATGACTATTGTGCTTATCACCAACAAAAAGGACTTGATACAAAATAGTGCAAGCATCTTAAAAGTCCTATGCAAGACCTCATTGATTCTAATCATATTCAAATTACAAGTGTGAATGATAAAGTTAATAAATCAAAAGCTCCTCCTAACTAAAAAAATCTAATCTTTACCAATCCAATGCCTAACCATAATATTTCATTTTTTAAGGCTAGTGAAACTAATCCTGATGTGATGAGTATTGGCACCGATGGTGATACCATGAACAATAATGAACAAAATCCTATGGATGATGAATAAAATCTTATGGATACTAACAACCAAATTCCTATTATTACAATGAAAGGAGTGATTGACATCAATCCTTGTAAACAACAAACCATAATTCCTATTGATATTACTTTCTTTTGAAAATAAATAATAAAAAGTGTGGGTATGTGTAGGATCATGATGGGCCAAAAAGTGGCGATATCTAAGTGATATGATGGCCCATGTGGCGGACGACTTTTTTTTAACCCAAAATTAATGAAACAAAAAGGGTTTTTAAAGGAGATTCTCAGCTTTCTACCAATATAAATTATGCTTTACTTTGAATTTAATTAATTATTATTATTCATTTTCTATTTTAATTACAACTAAAGTCCTGATTGATAGGTTGATTGAAAAAAATCTATAGCTTTCAAACGGTATCACATTTTTTGAATCCAAAATATTTGTCACATTCTATGCTTCACATAATATAGGATTAAAAAAAAAAGAATTGAATTTCATGAATTTTTGACCAAGTTAAGGTGGTCAGACATAAAAGTTTTTTATATATTTTTTAAAAGTTGTAATAAAAAATTCATAATTAATTATTTACTTGGAAAAATATCACAAAAAAATATGCATCACATCGAGACATGAGTCCCCTACTTATATCTAAAATATTATTAAAAAAATATTATCATTTTATTGTGGTTAGGGTGGTCAGACAGACACCTACTTCTTATTTTTTCCCTTAAATTTAAGTACTACTGCATTGAAATTTCAAATTTTCACCAAATAGATTTAAAAAAAAAAAAAAAAACCTAGTAGTTTAGAAAATACATTCAATTTTCTATAGATTATATTCTTACATATTTTTGAAATAATATAGATAACTTATTCAAATTTTTATGTCAAGTTGCCTAACTCTAATTTTATGAATTTTATTGCCACTTAAGGGCCTGTTTTTTCCATGATGATCCTGCACATACCCATGTACCTTATTGTCCTCTTTACGTAGCCGACATAATTAATGATAAGACCAATCTTGGGATTCTAATCAATCCTATCTATGTAGAGAATGTGATCATAGAGGAACTCTTATACATCAATGAACTCTCTCAAGATATATATGATAAACCAAAAGCATGGATTAAACTCATGATAGCTTTTCTCATGCTACGATGAGCTCGATCACACTCCCTTTAAAATTAGGACCAAAGAAATCAAATTTATCATTCTATATCATCTCTAATTTGGATCAATTTCATGTGAAGTTAGGCTACAAATGGCTTTACTCCATGAATGTGGTCCCATCCACTGTCCATAATTTCTTAAATTTTCCAATCGGCAATGAAATATTCACTATGAACCATAATGACTTTAGGCCTTCACCTTCCTGTGGAAATTTTTCATTAGATTATTTTTGGATTGATCCTATGGAACCTATAAGACCTTGTGAGGACTTCATTTTCCTATCCTAACCAAAAGTTCAAAGAAAAATGCATAACCAAGTTATCCCTTGAAAATTTTCCTTTACCCATGATTGAACCTCCACTTCTCGAACAAAACAATATTGAGCTTAAATCAGTTTAATCTAACCAAGACCCATCCACCAAAAATATCTTTCCTATTTCCTAAAAAAGACCAAGAGAAAATCAAATAATTCCTAATCCACCTCCTAAGAAAATTTATAAATCCAAAGAGAAAGTGGTTGAACAACCTTCCATGGCTTCTTCCATTCTTCTCTCACAAGAATAAAAGGAACCTATGGTTGAAAAACCCACTCCTACACAAACACAACTTAAAAACCATAATAAAAGAAACTAAAATGGCAGAGAGCGTAGGCATAGATTTCATTCTATAACAAGTAAGATGAATGAAGAGAAAACACAGAAAATCAAAATCAAAATTTGACAAAAGTAATAAACGGCTAGTCTCGTCCATCACTGAAACCAATAGATCCTATGTCTCCAACACAATAAGTACCAAAACCTTCTATGGATATTATTGTTCATCCTCCTATTGTGGTTAACTTGGATGACGATGAAGAAACAACTAAAATTGATGAGCCAGTTCGTAATGAGTTGAATTTTCTATTTTCCTATTCTATTCAACCTTAGATGATAATGACCATGATGATCCTCCTAAACTAAGTGATGCATCATGTGTTGAACCTGGTGATTCTCCAAGTACAACACTTGATGTTTTCCCTCTCGCTAGTGATCCACATCCTGCATATACTGAACAACATTGGGATTTGGATGACCTATTGGATGGTTGACATGCTTGTGACTTTCTAGTATTTTGTATTGTGTCCTTTTCTTTTGGTTGATTGCATGTTTTTAATGTGTTCCCTCATTCTATTGGATGTTATCTCTCTTTGTGCATTCATCCATTTTTACCTGACTCATAGAAAAAATGAGGTGCGGGAATGCCCATCTATTTTTCTATGGTCATTCAATAATTTCCTAGGAACCCTAATTGGATTGAATATCAACCTAAAAAGGTGAGTCAATTCTCAATTAGGAGGACTTAGGAAGGGGGTTATTTCAACTTTTAGGGGTTCACCTCAAAGAAAATTCTTGGAAAAGACAAATAAGAATTTAACCTACAAAACCTAGTTATGCAAGCTAAATGAGGGATGCAAATGATGAAATTATGGAACAACAAGATAAGATGTTTGTACCTATGAAGTTTGGAGATGTGTTGAGGATTCTCGAAATACAAAGAAGCTATTTGAATATGCTAGTGAGGACAAAGATTCCCTTACTATTTTCTTATTTTCGTTGTTGTTTTTTGGGAAGATGTGAAATCTTTGGATCTTGGAACAAAATCTTAAAGAATCTCTAAAAAATATCCTTGTGAGGACTAAGATGCCCTAGGTGGTGTATTAGTTCCATTCTGAATTTTTGAAAACTATGAATGTAGTCCTAAGCTCTAAGGTCTGCACTTTCTTCCTCTTAGATCTTAGGTTCTGAAACTTCTGGATTTGACCTGTAGGTGGTTTCCCGTGAGAATGACAACTTTGTAATGCAAATTTGAAACTTTGAAATCTTGCACTCCAACTAATCTTCAAGTATTCAACCTAAATCAATAATCACAAGCATGCAAGAGAGGAATAAATTGATGATTGTTAGTAAATGGGGGTTTTCCTTGGAGAAACCCCATGTTGGTAGTTATGAATGATGATCTCCACCAAGCTAAAAAAAGACAACACAAAAAAGGTTAGTCATTCAAATTAGCACAAACATCTTTCCCTATGAGATTCTCGATCAGACAAAGATGAAAACTTGAAACAAAAGCACAAAAGAAAGCAAATGAAAGCATATTAACAAACTAAATAGATCAAATCTCCATCCCATAGGGGGATTCGTGTAACTTTTATGTGGAAAGTGGCCCTTTCCCAACCCCTTTTGATAAGATTCAAGATCCTTGATGAATTTGGAGTAGAGTAATAATGCCTAATATTGTGGATGAAAATGTATTTCATAAATGCCAATTTTACTCAAAGATAGTGATAGTAATTGGATGATTGATGGATGAAATGAGCATAATGAATTTGCATGAGATTTTGGATCCATTTAAAGTAGAAGAGGCTTCTACCTATAGGACTAAAGGGTTGAAGAAAGAGTGAAATTGGTGAATGTGGGATTAAAATGGGAGCCAATAGGAATTTGATAGTTGTCACAAGGCTAATGGATGAAGGTGGAGCACATTTTGGAGAATGTGTAGAGTAACTAGGATGTAAGAAGAAGTAAATGAATATGTTTGAAGATGTAAGAGGATTGAATTACCTTGTAAGAGATAAGATGGTATGTAAGAAGAAATGAATGCCTTTGTAAGAGGTATATATGAATGTGTAAGAGGATTTTTGAAACCTTTTGAGGGAAATTGAATGGAGAGGTAGTTGCTTGAGGAATATTCCTTAGAATATGCCATTGTGATGATAAATAGAGGAACTAGATAATTAAAAGAAATAATTTTTGTGTGCAACCTGGTTAGTTGACCATGGGTTGATTTAACTCTTGGGGAGTTAAAAGGTGGAGGATTTATTAATGTTGATTAGAAAGTGATTTAGGATTAATAAATTCAAAATTAATTAATTGGAATGGATTAGCGGATTGTAACATTTGATTTGATTTATTTAATCAAATGAGAAGGCTTTGGGGGATTTAATTAAATATGATGAATATTAGTTATAAGAAGGGTGAATTAATCCAATAAAATTAATTATTTGATTAATAGATGAATTTGTTGAATTTAACTAAATTATATTGATTGTTTAAGTAACTAGTTAGTTCGAAGTGATTTAAGAAGAAGTGGTGTTAATTTATTAGAATTAGATGCATAGTATCAATCAGGACTTTTTAAGTGTACATTTTTCCCCTCTTTGAAGTGAGGTGCATGCTATGTCAGTTCAAAGAATAACACTAGCATGATCAAAATTGAAAAGTTTTTTGACTTTTTTGGATGCCTCACTGTTGCCCCAATAGAAGGAATTACATTGCTACACTTCCCCCTTGAGAGATCGAGTGGAAATGTCAATTTTTTGATCGAGATCTTGATAAAAAAATGTGAGAGGAGTTCTCTTGATCAGAGGATGAAAAGATAATTCTTTAGAAAGATCAAATATTTGACATAGACAATTTTGATGATGTATAGACAACCATTAGCCATGGGTAGCCTCATGTATATTGTGAGATATCACACGTATTCAACACTTGAATAGAATTGTTAATAAAGATATAAGAATAAGAAGAATAAGATGGGTGGATCCTAGATTCTGAGAAGATGTAGAAGTACAACAAGTCTATAAATCATTGAGACTATATTAGATATGATGATGAGTGATGATGATTTTTTTTATATTGGGGATTGGGGATGTAAATATCATTACTTTCCTTATGTTTGATAAAACACATAGATACAATGCATCAAGGTATACACAAGGTCAGGATGGCGTTGTATCTAGTGCGATGGAATTTTAATTGACAATCAGATAGGAGTATTCTTGTTCACACTTGACATACATAAACCTCACTAGGATGTATTTCAAAAGTTTCAAACATCTTGGACCAAAACATAGAAAGGAAAAGCCTAACAATGTAATAGTTAACAATACATCCAAAAAATCCTCCTTACAAACCAAACAAAGTTAGCATGACCAAGGTTATATTACAAGAAAATCCAACAAGCACAACAAATAAAAGATAATGATCAATGCCCCATTGCTTTCTCTCTAAATATTTTAGATAGACATCATCGAGGGGTCATTGGAATGAGTGCAATAAGATAAATCAGAAGAAAATATCAAGTGAACAAACAAGTCAACATTCTTCATACCTCTAACCAAAGGGATGTTTGTTTTTCATAGGATAAGTATCCAATGTGATTTCCAAATACAATGCCCATTGTAGGAAGGATGAATCGTAGGATATGTTAGTGCATGGTGGAAATTTGATAGGTTGTTTGAAAGGTCATTGATATAAGGTTAGATTGACATGTTTGAGAATGATCAAGAGTTTGATTTTACATTTAAAAGTTTGTTGTTTTGATTTGGATTTTGAATTTGAAGTTTTCTTTTGTTGACTATTGTGGTTGTTTCTATTTTTTTTTCCAAAGGGTGATGTGATGATCAATTTATTATGGATGAAAGTGAAATGGGATGAATGTATTTTTTCAAATATTTGAATATTTTTGATGTTTTTGAAATGTTATGAGGCTATTTTTTAGAATTTTTGGGTTATTTAAATGTTTTTGTATTTTTGTTTGTCGGGGGCTCATTAATGACGACCTTTCCCATGTTTAAGCTCAGAGACAACGTAATTCAAATAACCATTTTTATTTTTTGAATGATTTGTTTTGACATTGAAATGAAAATTAGATGCAACTGATATTGATTGTTTGAACTAACATTTGATGAAAGATAAAGCTTGATAGGGAACATCTTATATTAAAAAATATGACATGGGCTAGTGATTTGGATTTTTTGCTCTCAAGTGTTTTGACCGATTTTATTTCATGTTTTCCAATTTTTGGATCACCACACAAGTTGAAAGATATACATCAAGATTTATTCTTAAATCAAGATGTAAATATCTAACCCTAGTGTCTAGCAATGTATGGAATGCCATGGGTGGATTCTTTGATATATGTATGGATGGATAGATATGGATTATCTTGCAATAAGATAAGGTGTTCAAATAAAGTCTACTCATTTGAATAGTGATTCATGGTTCAGATAATGTTGGATAGGATAGGATGAATGATAATGACCCATTTCAAGATGTTTACCATAAGCAAGTGTAAAGTGTACACTAAAATTTTGTCAAGGTTAAGATAATTTGGAAGATGGATGTAGATAGATGAAAATGGATTGGATAAATGGTTCATGGATGAATAGATTTATTATGGATAAGATGGATGGAATGTTGGATTTATTATGGATGAGATAAGATCCTTTCACTTGAATTAGCACACACAGATGCTTGATTCTACACATGACACCCATTTGCCAGGTTTTCATCATGGTACCTATCCAAAGTGCCACCATAGTGGTTTCCATTGGAGGATGATTTTTATCTTTACTATTTTCATAATTTTTTGATATTTTTTATGTGAAATATTTTAAGCTTATGTTGAACCACCTAGTGGTGTTGACATTGATGCTCTTGCCATAATGTGCCACTGATATCTTGCTTGAAGAAGTTTCTTTGCCAAGATATGTGCACTTGAATACAACTTTTGAGAATTTTGTTTTGCTTTGTTGATACCAAAGTTAACTTTATCTTTGTGTGTACATCGTAATAGAATTCCTTCTGAATCCTTATGATGAAGGGTTCCTACCAATACGTGGTCAATGTGAGAATTGGATATCATGCATGGAGGATTTGATGGTGTTGTGTGTTAAGGATAGGAGATGGATTGGTTGATAGTTTAGAACCTTTGACTCTCCAAACTTGGGAAGATGAGAAACGTTGGGTGGATACAAAAGTGTGCATGGAACTAGGACCAACTGCTTGATATACTTTGTATAGCATTTGGGAAGCCTGCTATTTCTTGTGTGAACATCTTTGATGGATACTTTTCCCTTTTTTAATTTTTCCCCATATTTTCTTTGACTAATGGAGTTTGATAGGAATAATATTTCTTTGTATTCTTTGGTATCTTTTGATTTTGGTCCCAATTTTTTGATAGGGTGATGGGTGGATGAAGTTCATAGCATGGCTAGTTGTATTATTTGCATTGGTTTCATCATAAGGATTCTTCATGCTCCCTATGTTGAAATTTCTTGAGACATAGTTGCCCCTAGTATAATGGTAGTAGCACCTTTGTTCTTTGATTTAGCTTGTTTCAAGATGTCATGTTTAGGAAGTATTCTCTAATAAATGACCACTACAGATAATGTTATTTCAATTTTCTACTCTATTGTCTTTGGAATATCTTGTTTGGTATGACCTATTTCCTTGAGTGGATAATTTTGGATATCTTCATACATGATTTCCTCAACTTGAATTCTATATATATCTGATCTTGATGTTGATAACTTAGCTTGAGTGTAGGAATCAATAAACTTCTCTTTTTCTATAATAATGTCAGGAGTAAAGGAATCATGTTTTGAATGAAGATCATCTATGTGTCCATCCAAAGAAAGCATCTCATGGGTAGATGGATTATGTTATATATGGATATGATCATTATTTGTGACATATTGTTTAGATAGGAGAGTTCTCATTAGATCTTTGTAGTGTTCTAGAGATACAAATTCTTGATCTTGGTTAATGTTGGAATTGCTTTCGACGTACTTTGGATCAATTTCTTGACATGGGTAAATTTTAAAGGATGGATTGCTTATAAAGGGTTCTTAGATGTATTTATTAGGCATGAGAAGTGGCTCAATATCCTCTTGATATTTGAGTGGATTTGGATCAAGTGTTGAGTTGAGGATTCCTTCAATATCTACAACCATGAGGTCAAAGGATATCAATATGCCATGGAAAGGACCATTGCTAGAATTTGGTGAAAGATGTTGATCATGCTTCAGAATAAATTCTTGAGATATGTCCTCTAACTCATTAGGTGATGTAGAGACATTATCAACATGATCATTGGTCCATGGATCTTAGATTATGTCAATAGGATAAAATCATTCTAACACTCCTTGAAATAGATCATTGTTCGATATTATTGGTGAATTTGATCATGATTGAAAAGTGACTCTTGATGCATGTGGATTCAATCATTGGATGGGGTAGAAACATATTCAAAGTTCTCATTGATGGATAGATATGGATCATTGTTTTCAATAATCGTGGTGGAGTGATTGTCACTGTTATCACTAGTGGTTGAATCTTGATCATTGTCTTCAATAGTCATTCATTGTTGATCAATAAGGTCTTGGATGAGATTTTTGAGTCGAATACAATTTGATGTTTTATGAAGATTATCTCTATGATACTAACAATAAGATTTACCCTTATTCCAAGGGAAGTGTATGATAGAGTTGAAAGCACTTACTTTTGGAAGAATGATGAGTTTTGCATTAACTAGCTTGTGTAATGTAGATTCAATTGGCTCTCCCAAAGGATTTTATTCATGTTTGTTACCTTGTGATATTTGTGCTTATTGAAATTGATCTTGTGGTGATTGATTTTGGAGATGTGGTGATTGGACTCATTGTTGATGTTGCTGATCTTGATATCCAACCTCTTGATATTGGGGATATTCTTCTTGATGAGGTTGTCAAGACAACTCAATTTTTTGAGGACATGGATTAACCAATGGGGGAGTGTGTAGACTTTGGGGTGATGTATCTTGGTGATATGATTCAATGAATTTTCTAATTATAGCAATTTTATTTCACATAATTTGATCTTGATTTTGATCTTGACACCCTTGTTATAGTTTATTTGGCTGTTGTCTAGGCATATTTGGAATGTATACTTGTGGTGTTTGTATGGGATCATTGAAAAATTGATTTTGGACAATGTTTTGATTTGGGATGATGTTTAGATTTGGCATTATAGGTTGAAATCAAACATTATTGTGGTTGGGAATCACATTGCTTTGATTTAGGTAACCTTGATTTTGCATGGTCTTACCTTAACTTGGATCAATACATTGAGTTGTTAACATATTGTTTTCACTTCGAACAATATTCATATGAATCACAAACATATCTACCTCATAGTTCACCAAGTGTGGATTTGATATCAGGGATAACTTTAAGAAACCCCCCCTTAGCAAAGGTGTAAAATCCTGGTGAATCTTTCCTTTTATTTGAAAAAAATATTAATTTTCCTTGGCGAATCTTATGCACATTACTCAAAAATCTATAAAATCTTGGCAAATCTTAATGAATAATTGGTAAAAAAAAAAAATCAAACTGGTGAATCTTAGTGAATAACCACTAAAATGATTAATTACAATGGCGAATCTCTCCTTTAAAAATTTGCATAGTTGGTCGGTGCAGTTCCCCCATATTTTTTTTGTTTTTTTTAATATTGAAGTACAGGCTCGTGGTGGCAGCCATCGGCGGGGTCAAGGGGGCAGAGCTCCCTTGTGGGGATCGAGGGGACAATGCCCCCTCATGGGGTCTGGGGACTTAGTGAATTCTGTGACTTAGTGAATTATGTGACATTATATGTACATGCCTTTTAAAAATGTTGTTGAGTCCCAAAATTTGTTTTGGGCCACATGATCAAATCTAATCGTGTGGCCCAAAACAAATTTTGGGCCTCAACAACCTTTCTAAAAGGCATGTGCAAATAAAGTCACATAATTCACTTGCAACCATTTGATTAAAAAGATAATCGATGGCAATAAATAATAAACCTATTCAAGGCTAAAATATCCCTAAAATGAAATGGTAAACTATTATTAGTGGCGATATTTCCCAAAAAATAATTGTAAGAATATAAAATTACTAGCGAATATAAGTAATATTTGTATTTACAGTATAAACTACTGGCGAATCAGTTCCAATGATGGGTCATTTAAAAAATAATGCATTGGTGAATTAGTCGAGACAATTTTTTTTTTTTGTAAAAACCTCGCGATTCGGCATCCTTTCTAGCTTGTATTATTTTCCATTTTTGGAGGTCCCGATTTCAAATATTCGCCAATTGGTGAAGATTCACCACTAAAGTTTTCCTTGTTTGATATGTCCATGTTTGGTAAGCTTGTACTTGGTATATTCAAATTTAGCATGTTTTTACTTGATGGGATAATGTTGTCTTGAAGACTCATGTATTTATCTTTTGGTTGATAGATTTGTAGGTTTTTAATTTGCTTTAAATCTACCATAGGGAAAGGTGTTCCAAAATTTAGATTGAGCATAATCACATTTTTTGTATCATTGAAGTTTTTAGGAGATAATGATGCCATGTATGGATTGTATAAATGTTATTTTTGATAAGCAATTCACTAGTACACAAACAACAATATATGACTAAATAAACTACTAAAAATTGCATATAAATGACTAACTTTAGTCACGTGACTATTAGTGGTTTATTTTTAGTCATTTATAACACCACTAAATTTATGACTAAACAATTTTAGTCATTTATTTAGTCATTGATTTTAGTCATTAATTTGGTTATTGATTTGGTCATTTATTTAGTCATTGATTTGGTCATTTATTTAGTCATATATTTAGTTATTAATTTTAGTCACGTGACTATTTTAGTGGTTTATTTGTAGTCATTTATAACACCACCAAATTTATGACTAAACTATTTTAATCATTTATTTAGTCACTGATTTGGTCATTGATTTAGTCGTTAATTTAGTCATTTATTTAATCATGGTAGTAATTTATTTAGTCACATATTTAGTCATATATTTAATCATTAATTTATTCATTGATTGTTGTTAACTAGTCATTTATTTAGTCATGGTAGTCATTTATTTAGTCATATATTTAGTCTATCATTTAGTCATATATTTAGTCATATATTTAATAATTAATTTAGTCATGTATTTAGTCATTATAAATCAAATCTAACTTAATTAATCCTCACAAATTTATACATATAAACTTCAAGTATCATAGATATTAAAAAGATAAAAAACACCATGAAATGGAGACTAAAATGATTGAACAAATATGATTGATCAGACACAAACATATTACAAATCAAGAGAAGCCACAACACAATATTTATGAGTGGAGAAAAAACCACTCTAAAAATTTACTTCATTAAGCCTCATTGGCAAATCAAAATCTCATTGATTACATTCAATGTCTTAGTGACACTATACAACTTACATACACTATATAAACAAAATACTCCTATTTTCATATACTTATACTATTTTCCCCTTTCTTAACAACAGTCCTTTTCGAAGGAAAACGACCTCCTATAGGGGCTTGACCCATTTAATCCCCTTGCAAATCCACAGCTTTCCCATTGCTATTGTTTTTGGCTCCTCTAAACTCTTCCTCATTGGTATTCACCTTTCACTTCTCCAATCTGGAGTTGCAGCCTAAAAATAAGGTTTTGAAATTTTCACATCAAAAACTCAGAAAAGTCAAATACATGAGAAAATTTGTCATTATTTCTCTGCATGTTGTTGTTTTATTAAGATAGAATGTTATTGAATAATTTATCTAATAGCTGATTTTTGTATGAATGCAAGTATTCTTGTATATTCGACACCTTGTAAATTTTCCATAGGTTATAAATAAAGGGAAACCTCCCCTGATGATTTTAACAAAAAGTATAGGATGTTGCACTTACATGAAGTATGTCCATTGGTTCAAAATATTTTGTGACCTTCCCTTATGACATGTTCATTTCCATGACACTCAACCCTTCATGTAATGTTATCAAATTTTTGGAACAACCTCATACTAGTTAGAAGGCAAATTGAATCATCAATGATAAAATAATAATAATAATAAATAAAGAGCTTACCACCAAAATTATCATTAATCAGGAAGAGAAAAAAAGCTAAGACTAAATTTTAGTACTAGAGGTTGATAAGTTGTTCTCAACTAATATGCCATTTGGAAAACACCGCAAAAAAAAGTTCGGGTGAGGTCAGTCAACTACATCTTTCACAACATCAATTACAATAGTAGTTACAAGTACTGAGAACAAAATTCCTATCATAGAATCAGATCAATAATTTCAATTTATCAGTAGTTGTCCTAAATCAACTGAAATAGAAAACCATTTATACAAAGACATAATGCAAAGCAAATAAGAATGTTACAGGTCTAGAATAACATGATGTAACTCATTAATATTTATGTGAAAAAAATAGTAGATAAAAATTACAATGGATGGTACAACTACTGCAAGTATCTGATAACAGTTAACACCCTTCTTGAGCACTCAATATATTTGTAACCTTAACTGATATTCCTATACCAAAAGACAAAACTCATATAAGACTTTGGCATGGCCATACAAGAATAGAAAACAAAAAACATATCATAACTCTGCATCTTCTCTTTCATGCCCACCATGTTATAGTTTCTCTACCTTTTTTTAGTTTTTACCTAAACCTCTAGATACTACAAAGTACAAATAACCCTTTAAAATAAAATACAACAAACATTCAAGTGGCCTGAGAATTGAAAAAAAAGAGCAGTTGGTGACTTCTTCCTATATTTTAGATTATTTTTGCTTTCTTAAACTAAGCATCATATACAACAACAAACATCAGACAATAGATTATGCACCATAAACATATAATCCTTTAATACAGTAGAAATTTAGAGGTTTTTTCAATATATTCACAAGAAAACTATTCAAATCAACTTTGTACAACACAAGTGCATGTACATCACAGCCACTTAGCAGAAAGATAATGAAGCATTCTCCAACTCTTATTACAATGAGAGATCATAACCTACCAGATCCTCCAGCAACTATAAATGCAAGGCCACACCCAACTAACTTCTACTTCAAAATGCCCTGGCATTACAGAAGCATTGTTAAGTAGCATACAAAAACAATAGGTTGAAAGTTCATATCTCTAAGAAGAAATCAATATATGAAAATCAGTCATGACATATAATGAATGAGTGTTAATAATCAACACTAGATTACCTCACCACCAAATATCCCAAGACTAGCTCTCCTACTAACCATAGTTGTTACTATCACATCATTAAGTGAGAAAATGAATTCATCTGGTTGTAGTGATCATCACACAAATTCAGTTTCAAAAAACAAGCATAACAACCTAAAATGAATCCAAAAAACATCCAACTTATAATTAACTTGTTGTCATAACATAAATAAAAGTTACCTAACAAATAATTTCTCCATTGAAAGTGGCTAGGTCAATCTAGATAAGTTTCCACAAATTAGAAATTAAAGGTTATTCATTGCTAATAGAATTCAACTCGGATCTAAGAAAAAATAAGCATTCTCATGCATCTACATGGAGCTAGTATTCATGCCATTATATTGTTTTACAACTATTACTCAAGTCCTCAAAATAGGATTTCATACATAATAAATAATATTTTATTCTCTTGCTAACCAATAGAATTGGAACAATCACTAAAGAAAAAACTTAAGAAATACACCGTAGATGATGATGGGTTTCATGAGACCATTTGGAAGATGTACAAAACAAAGGATGCCAATTAATTTGATACAACTAGACAATATTTTCCTAACAAAGAGGTTTCATGAAGGCCATTTGGAGGATGTAGAATAAAGAGGATGCCACAGTAAGTTGACACAACTAGAACAAGTTCTCCAAACTAAGAGGTTACATAAGTTTAACAATGATTGATAGAGAAACTTTAACATGGGAGAATGAAACGAGTTGGTGGTGGTTGTATGGCCCTCCATGATTTATGTGCACACTTGCCATTCAAATATTATAATGGGTTTGTAGATCCTTTGATACCAAGAGGAATTAATCTAAATAAAACTTATTATATGATGCTACTATACAAGCATGATAAAAAACTTCTTGTATATATTTTACAGTGCAATTCCACAGTAGAACAACTTCTACGGAAGTTTAGTAAAGAGATTGATGAAAGATAGAGGAATTAAAAAGATACCTAGATGTAGTTGGATTGAAGGCCATAAATTGGTACATGTTTTTTTTGTAGAAGACAGATCACATCCACAAACATGCCAGAGCTATGCAAAGTAGGACAAATTGGCTTGGAAAAAGAAGGCAACAGGGTATAAAGAATCATTTATTTTCCACCATAGTGAAAAGTTAGCAATTGCATTTGGTTTGTTAAACATGGCCCCTGGTAAAACTATTATATTATTTAAGAACCTTCAAGCATGAGCATGCGGCTAAAGACAAAATGGATTGCAAGAAACATAAATAATACTGAAATTATAAAATAGATGACTTGTTGTCTGAATTTTCTTAGTTCTGATTTTTTCTGTCAAAAGTTGGTGCCCGAGGTCAATAGAAAGATCCTAAAACTTGAGCACACCAAAGTAGAATAAAACCACTTTAAATTAGGAGACAAATCATTTTTTTCTATCACATTGAATTTTGCCAAAATTTTGAAAAAACACAACTCTAGTGCTGCCTAGACAAAAGCACTAAAAGAACAAAAATAAAGCAGTAAAAGACAACACTAACTATCACTAAATATATGTGCCAAGTTTCAAGAAACAACATAGTAAATAGATATGCCTATCCTAGAAGCTTTAATTATAGTAAATAAAGGGTTGAAATTAGTACCAGTTGAATGAGATTCAACCCCAAAAATAAGTCTAGTTTTTGCTAATGTTCACATGCAGTTGTAGGAGAACAACAACTAATTGACAAACAAAAAAACTAACTCCCTCTTTGCCAGGAAGGAATTTTCCATTTACCATCAAACCTGGCTTCTCTATTAGAGTATTAGTATTTCAAACTTCGCCTTCGATAAAGATTTTGTCAAACTGTTTGCATCTTTTTCATTTGAGGGAACATACTGAAGCATTATCATTTCCCTCTAAAATTTGTCTTTAAGAATTTTTAGAGATCTTGATGTAACTTTGATTATCACACTATCCTATTGTTGGCTTGAATATTTGACTAGTAAGTTCTACTATAAACCTGTGAAGCTAGATGGCCTCACAACATAATCCTACTAGTGCATGTTTCTTGTTGAACAAATAGGATGTAATATTTGACCTAAAGTGCTCTTCTTGGCACTAGAATCACGTGACCAATCTGAATCAACAGATCCATGGAACATTAACTCTTTGTTTCCAGTATACTACAACCCATAATGAAGTGTGCTCTTCAAATATCAGAGAAAATATTTTGCAGTATAGTTGAGTGAATGTGCCTTGGCTCAAACCATAAATTTACTAAATATTATGTCTTGTATTTACTTATGTTCCACTATTTCTGGGATAGGGATAGGAGGGCACAACAACTAAAAAATAGGGAACATTTAAAAAGTTATTAAATTTAGGAACATTTTAAAAAGTTACTAAATTTATTATAAAACAAATATTAGGTCTTATATTTACCTATGTTCCATAGAGTTTCTAGGATAGGGATAGGAGGGCACAACAACTAAAAAAATGGAACATTTAAAAAAGTTAAGAACATAGGAATTTTAGAGCTACAGACTCAAACTCTTCATCCTCCTCTTTTATGCCAATTGTAGCAGCTAATCACAAATTTTTGTGATCTTATCTAAGTAGATGGTTACTATGTCTATGCCACTCATATGTGTGGCACTGAGCTTGTTTATCAACAGTATTTATGGGAGATGTTCACACATTGATATAGAGTTTTCAGGGCATCACCAATCTCCTTTGCTATCTTCTTATCTGCGATATGAGGGGTTAGATAATCTAAGATGATTCACTATGCTTTGACTATATTTTTGTTATATTCAATCAACTGGAGAATATTTGTAGAATTTGCAACCTTGGTGTTAACATAGACCCAAAAATCAACTTATAATACCATCTGCAATCTACACTTTCAAGGTGTAAAATTGGAAGTACCATTTTTGCAGTTGTTGGAACATATCGAAATTAAATAAATCAACTGAAAAAAGAATAGACAAAAAACCTAACACAGGTGTGGATCAACAACACCTGAATAACTAGTGTAATTAGGGTACCTACAACCATTGATAGGTCCAAGATACTTAAAATAATTGATGTAAGTGTACATAAATCTTTTGGTAACTTTCTCATAGGTAATGGTACATTCCAATCATCGATGTGGAAGATCTCAGTTGTTGTGTTTTGATTACATGTTAAACTATGGTCTATGGATTGCAATATTGCAAGATTTGTAAGATTTTTTTGTATTCTTTATGCATGCAACCATGGAGGTTTAGTGGATGAGGGTTGTACATAGTTCTTAATATCAACTCCAAACATTTGCATTGATAGTGGTCACTAGATTCTACAAATAAGCATTGAAAACCCTTAACCTTCTTCCCTAATGTCAAGAATGTGACCTATCTTATAGGTGTAATTGATTACAACATTGTAGGTTACTTAAATATCATTAGATCTTCTAAATCTAGGACTGAAAACACCCCTAACGGGTTTGAGGGGCAATTCCCCTTGTGGGGGTCTAGGGGAAACGTCCCCAGTGGGGTCGAGGGGCAGTGCCCCTCATGGGGGTCTGGGGGTAGTGGGGTTGGGGGGAAGCACCCCTTGCAGGGATCTGGGGGCAACGCCCCCACCACTAGCACCAATTTAAGGCTTTTGAAACCATACAAAACTCCATGGTGCACCTCATTTTCATGATTTTTTGGGTGGCAAAAAAATTGTGGGACATTGTGTTATCTTCCACCAATATGTTCTAGTGTTGGTGATATGCTTTCATCGGTCTATTGGTGGAGCTATGAGGGGAGTTCCCATGATGTAGTAATGTTACACTAATAGTGACATTGGTCTATTGGTGGAGCTATGAGGGGAGTTCCCTTGATGTAGTAATGTTACTCTGATAGTGTCACTATCGGTGTAACATTACTACATTAGAGGAACTCCCCTCATAGCTCCACCGATAGACTGATGAAAGAAACTCACTTGTTCATATGTCAATAGCACTATCGATCTATCGGTGGAGGTATGAGTGGAGTTCCCTTGATGTAGTAATGTTAGTCCGATAGTGACCCTATCAGCCTAACATTACTACATCAGGGGAACTCCCCTCATAGCTCCATCGATAGACTGATGAAAGAAGCTCAATTGTTGCAGTTGTGAAAGATTGCTAATGGAATCAAGGAGGTTATTTAAATGTCCACACCCTTCTATGGGTCAAAAAGTGGCGATATCTAAGTGATATGATGGCCCATGCGGCTGATGAATTTTGTTTTACCCAAAATTGATGAAACGAAAAGGGTTTTTAAAGGAGATTCTCAACTTTCCACCAATATAAATTATGATTTACTTTGAATTAAATAAATTATTATTATTCATTTTCTATTTGAATTACGACTAAAGTCCTGATTGATAGGCTAATTGAAAAAAATCTATAGCTTTCAAACAGTATCAAATATTTTGAATCTAAAACATACGTCACATTATATGCTTCACATAATATAGGATTAAAAAAATAATAATTGAATTTCATGAAGTTTTTACCATGTTAAGATGGTCAGACATACGATTTTTTATATTTTTAAAAAGTTGTAATAAAAAATTCATAATTAATTTTACAGGAAAAATAAGAAGTAGGTTTTTGTCTAACCACCCTAACCACAATTAAATTAGGGTGGTTAGATAGACACCTACTTCTTATTTTCCCCCTAAAATTTAAGTACTACTGCATTGAAATTTCAAATTTTTACCAAATAGATTTTTATTTTTTTTAAATAAACCTAGTATTTTAGAAACTACATTCAATTTTCTACAAATTCTATTCTTACATATTTTTGAAATAGTATAGATTACTTATTCAAATATTTACAACAAGTTTCCTAACTCATATTTTCTAAATTTTATTGCCACTTAAGGGCCTATTTTTTCCATGATGATCCTACACATACCCATATTCCAGTTATCTTTTTGTAAACTATATAATTCCTCTTATAGGCCCACAAAAATATTCATGTACCACTCTGCATGAGTTACTTTTTTATAAACCAGAATTTTTTAACCATATGGTCATGGTATATTCCACTTTAATTTTTTCTAATAATATAATTCCTCTTAAAAGAGAAATAAAAATTCAAGTGCTACTATGAAAAATTCATTGTTTATAAATCAAAGTTGTTTGTCCACCTCATAAAAAGACACCATTACAACCTTCACACTCCACAACTCCCATTGTAGAATGCTTCTTAGCATAAAAATGCTTATAATTATTTCCTAGATGATGTAATTTACAAGATTGAATTAATATGAAGAGAACAAGAGGTCATTGGCATATCATGATACACTATTTAGAAAAAAATATTTTGTTTCATATAAAATCATAAAAGTCTCAACACAAATGGGCTTTAAGATAATGGTTAAGCCTAAAATACATCCACCATCTAAGATCCTAGAGATCTACAAAATAGTGTACAACCTACAAAGAAGACTTGTGCTAAAAATGTCAACTAACTATTATGACTCCCTATCAATCTTGTACCTCCAACATCTCAAATAATGTCCCAGGTCAAGATAAATTTCAAAACTAGGAAATGACCAAATCCAGAATAAAAAATTATCTCCAATGTGTCATGTAAACCTACAAAAATAACACCATGGATAGAAAAAATAAAGCACTCAACCAGTTCAAAACTAGCACTAGAGGAGCTCTTATGTCATTGAATTGATATACCCTAAAATCAATACTTGTATTAGATAACATTGAAGCAAGCAATAAAAATAAGATAGACAGTTCTTACCATTTTGTTTGTCTATTCACACTAACATGAAATTCTTGTTTTGACCATTTGTTTGTCCTCCCATCATATTGGAATAGAACAATTGTAAAAAAATCTGAAAACTAGACATTCAGGGGAAATAAATAATTTTAAAAAGGGAGCTTAGATTTTGATTGTAGAAAGTAAAGAATGGTATTAATATAAAGTGAAGTTACTCAAAGCTGATAACATTGTACAATTAAAAAAGGAAAGTTTGTTATTAAACTAAATGATTAGCATTATAAATACATACCTTAGATATAGCTTCATTAACGATGTCCTTCTGAGAAAATCCAATAGTGAAAACTGTAAGATATTTTTGTTTAAATGATAAATCCTACACATTTCAATTGATATTCAAATGAAAGTTTGTTGGAAAATAGGGAAAACTATCATTAGGTAAAGGATTTTACATCCAAGAAAAAGTTCAAAGGATAAGGGGAAAAAAATTATTAAGCGTGTACAACATCAATCCAAAAAGAAAATAAAAAACCTATTTATGTAGTTCCCTTTTAGCTAAAACTAATACAACAGTGATTAATGGAAAAAGAAAGTAACAAACCTCACCGGGCTTACCCCACATCCTGCAGAGATAAAAATATGTCTCAACAACAACAATTCCAAGAGCCAATCTCTCTACACCATGAGGATTTTTTAGTACATATATCTGTGGTATGCAACAAACATGCTTTCAAATTAAAATATCATAACTTTCCATTATTGATGCTCATGCCTAAAGAAAAATTGCATCCATATGCACCAAAACAATAATCACAAAGAGACATTGGGTATAGTCATTGAGAAGTAATTGTTAAATAAGATAAAGAAGCATACGAGTAAGGGCACCACTATATACATTTATATACATTCACCAAGAAATGTTGATATGGGAGTAGAATCAAGTCCCAATTCTCCATCCCTGAGTCCAAGTTTTCTAGTGACTTAGATACAAAATACATATAAGAAAGGAAGGCATGTTGCTACAATGTTTAATGATAATCAACATATCACTTATTGATACTGGTAATTGGGATAAGTATATCCTATAAGGCTAGCTACAAAGTAAACTGGGATAATATTTTATTAGTATTTCCTCTCTTAAGATATAACGAGCTTATGTTGATCCAAATTGAGGAATTCCATGATAATTGGAATTTCAAAAGATGAAGGTTATCATCCTGCACAAGAGAGTTCAAAATCTCTCTATAATTTGTAACATTCTACAAGCTACAAAAGACTAGGATAAGAAATTATAAGTATTTCCGCAGTGAAGAGTCAACATACAAAAGACCTGATGCTAATTCTAGTGGTAATTTTAAGGAGGCCAGCATATTTCAAAGTATAGAGTCTTTAACAATGTTAAATTATTAAATTAGATAAGAGGAACATTAATTTAAAATATTTTTTCCTTAATATTTATAATTTTTATATACAATTTAGCTGATTAGTGATTACCATTGAAAAATTATTGTTCTAAATAAATATGCACAAATCTTTAGTTGTAGATCTCAAGGAAACATATTAAAAATAGCTCATTGGAAAATATTAGCCCCTAAAATATTCCCTGGCTAAGCCAAATGTAGGAATTTCAAGTTAATTGGATTTTTGGAAGATAAGGGTTAACACCTTGCACAAGAAAGTAGGTGTGAACACCATTTAACAACCTACATCTTAGAAAAAGGGTCTTGTGTGCTTTTATCAGTCCCCTTGCCTTATGACTATTCACCAATGTACAACTTCACAATTTCATAGCTAAATGAACACCTTGGAAAATACTCATCAAAATGATGACTTGAGTGTTAAAAATACAACAGTTCATCAAATAGAAATTGGCTTGGTAGATGAAGGCAATAGGGAATAAAGAATCATTTATCTGCCACCATAGTGAAAAGTTAGCAATTGCATTTGGTTTGTTAAACATGGCCCCTGGTACAACTATTAGAGTTGTTAAGAACCTCCCATTTTATCTCAACATTGATTGTTGAGATTGAAGAACATCTTGCACATCTTTCGGAAGCTCTCTATCAAGAAATGAAAAATGAGGAGATTCTAGAAAAAATTAACAAGGAGACACTAGAACTGACAATTATAGTGGAAAGGGCACTTTTCTTAGGAAGGATTTTAGCTGCTCTCAGGTAGAAATTGGTGTTTCTAAATACAATTGTTACCAATTTGACAAAGAGGGAATTGTTGGATCCATGTAGAGAGGATACAACATTGAAAAAATAGTAGCATATAACCAGTGAAATGAATAAAGTTAGAACATAAGAGATTTCTTAGGCTAAAGGTATAGAATCACAACTACATAATTCACACTTTTCACTATCTGTTATTGCACTCTTTTGGGTCACTTAGTCATTATTATGTCTCATTTTTCCCATTTCTAGTCCCAAAACTCATCACAGGTGTGCCAAGTCACTCAACCTAAAATCCCTTCTACTATAAAACTTTGTCCCCCATCTTTAAAATGGCTCTCTCCTGAGGGCATGTGCTAGCATCTAGCTCAAATTTAAATTTAAATTCCCTCCAAACCCATGAATGCTCACCCTAGTGAGTTTTCTAATAGCTAGTCACTTTATAAAATAAAACATAGCACTCATTTGGAACCCTAATTTCTCTCTCTAACATCTTGATCCTCCTCGTATTCCTCTACTCCCTAAAAACCTTCATTTTTCCTTTTTTTTAAAGAGCATGCACCCTTTTATGCTCTGAAAGGTTCTTGGTGGAGCACATGATGTTTTTAAAGCATGGATAGACAATTTGGTTGTTTTTGTTCATTTTCCAATCTATCTTTTAAGTGTATTTGCATGTCTTGTGGGGACATATCTCCTGAAAGTTAAGAGGCATTCCAAAGAAATATATAGAGAGAGACAAAACTATCTTGGTCATTTTCTAGGCATAGCCAAACCCATCTCCCATTTCAAAATGTGTTTCTATCATAGAGGTCCACATACCAGGAGTCATATTCACTTGACACAAAGTTTACATAATCATCATTTTAGAAAATTAAGATAAGAAAAAGTATACAAATCATTCTAGCACTTTGACAATTAGAACATAGTGAGCTATGGACATACTTGGGTGATCCCACAATACTGGTTTACAATTTTGGGCAAACTGGACACCAAACTAATTTCTTTTAACTAAATCTTCACTTTCGGGCTCCTATAGTGGCTAAACCGTGAGGAATTTGAAGATGATGAAAACTAGTGATTTGTGAAATTTTGTCTATAGATTCTAAATATATATTTTTTAATTTCTTTGGAATCAGATTGCACTTATTTTTCCATCTCCTTTGAAAACTAGTTTCTTTTTTAAAATAACATTTTTAAGGAGTGACCCTCACCGTATACAACATAATTTTTTTTGTATGAAGGATAAAATTATAAATTTTTTTAATTTATATTTGTAACTACGATATCTAGCATTTTCATTTGGTCTCATAGTTTTTTATTGAATATTTTTTCCTTAATCAAGTTTTGAAGTCAAACCAATTGCAATTCAGACATAGGTGGACCGTATACAAAACTTTTTTTGTATGTATCGAAATTCAAATTTTTATTTTTTAATGGATCAAGGACATCAGAATGAACATATTTTAAAAAATATATTTTGATAATCTTCTATTTTTCCACATGTGCAGAACATAGAGCTTGATTTTCGGTGAAAAACCTATGTTTAATAAAACTAAAAAAGCACATACATAATAAAACCAAAACATATTAAAATTATATTCATTGGATAGCTCATTCCAAGGAATACCATCTTCTAGTTGGGTCTATGAATTATCCTCCATTTTCATCCTCAACCAGAGCTTCGAAGGGAAAAAATATGGATTTTTTTAGCTTAGAGGGTGGGAAGGTGGGAAAAGGGGGGTTCGAGCGAACCCCCTTCCCACAATGGGAATTGTGCATGAGTGAACCGCTTTTGGGGTTCATTCAAACCTTGAGTTTGCTCGAACCCACTTGAATATCATCATTGAAGAGAAGGTGAGATGAAGAGTAATTCTCCAGCAAGGTAAAGGCATTATGATTAGCAAAGTCTTCAGATTGTCATAAGAGCACATGTTTCTTCAGTTTCCTTAAGATTTTGTAAGCTAAAACAATAAATAGCATTATATGAATTAATGCTCTGAAAATAACAAATAATGGATTGGCGAATATTCTGAATATATTATTTCTTCCAATAGTTAAAAATTGTAGATTAGGTATTGATTGAATATGTAATTATGATGCAATACAAAGGAAGAAAAAAACTTATCCCAATTTCATTTGTCTAAACTCAAAAAATCCTTGTTTGATTACTCATCACAACTACATTTTTCCTTTCACAAACACTTAACTCAAACCACCAAGATTTAAATCAGGGCCCAAACAAATTTTCACAAAGTATTCTACACACGAAAAACTCTATCTCAATCAAAATAAACAATTACCAAGATCTGCCCACTCATATTTCATCACTTCTTTATGACCGTCCTAAACTTCACAATTCAACTCAATCATTCAAATTCAAGGAAATGTGTACATTAGTCCTTTTTCAAAGCATCCAACTGAAAACAAGACTCACAAACCACTTATTGATTCCACATACAACCTTGAGACAACATTAAATAGACTAGATAAAACCTTCTCTACCATAAACAACTCAAGTTTGAAAACTCTCAAATCAGCCATTAGGCCTTTTAGGCCAATTAACCAAGCAACATTAGAACCCCAAGCCCTTTACATATTTCTATCATTGAAAACATGTATAAATAGGTCTGTACAACAAGATTAGACCATCCTCAAACCTTTATCCATGAATTTTCAACAATCTAGTATTCAAACCACCAGTTTCTAACTCCACACTATGATTGTCTTAACAAGACAGTGTATAAACAAAGATCTCAGACTTAACACTATACCAAACCAGGTCAAGATCTAGACTCTCTTTCACCCAATCACCTCTTTAAATCAATATAACTCAAGAAGGACTTACCAAACATAGTCAAAATTTATCAAATTCTCTTTGTATTCTGGTTTCACCAGTCCTTTGCAACAATAACAGGCCTAGGGTTTTTTTTTTGATAGCTCATGTTTCAAATTAACTCAAAAACACTTAGATCACATGTATTTGAGTCTTCCCAAGTTTAATAGAACACCACAAGACCATATTCACGAGTATTTTGTTAAACCCTAGGTGTTAACCTGCACAAACTCTATTTTTACTAGTCAATATACAGATTTACAGTCTACAACTTCAACTTTTCCACACATCAATCTTAATATTTTGATTTAAAACTTGAAGAATATAAAAATAGAGTCTACTACAGATATCTCCACCAAATATGAGAAGATTTCAATGAAAAAAATGAGAGAAATACAAAATTTATATGTTGTTGTTCACCCTAACCAAGGTTTTGCTAGTTTATTAACAAATTGCAATATTTGATCCAAAACTCCACCAATATGCATGAAAAAAACTTATAATGGAATTTGATTGAGTATATTAACATTCACATACATTTACCCATGCTTTACTATTCGTACAAGGTTGTACAGTATCTGGAAACAAAGAATTTTTGAAGAAATATGTTTAAAACAAAGCTTTCATTGATCTAGTTTCTTTATTCAATCACCCACACCTCAAAAATGGTGTACAAATCCTTTATAAAGGCATTCAAACTGATGTGCAATTTTTTGATTTCTGATTTAATTACAATTTCATGCTTGAGAGAAAAAAATTGATAATCCAATTAGGATTAGATCATCAACCAGTCTGAGCCACGATTACTCCAAATTTTTTTCAGATAATTGTGAATGGAAGATAGTGATTTAATATCTCTAGGGTCTCACTATAAAACAATCTCAATGGGCATTCAATGTTTCTGTACAGATTACTAAAAGCTGATAAACTAGCAAAAGCATATTTACATCTTATTTACTAGGTTGCATTTACCTATATCGGATTTCTAAAAACCATATAGGCTATCAACTACCATGTTTTGTAGGATCAATATGTAGATATATTTTTTCTTGGTTGTAAACTTGGATCATGAGAACTGTTATTAATAGCTAAAAATGTAAAAGGAACACTAATGCGTGTTCCAGTCTATATGCTAATTAAATTCAATCTCATTGATTACTTATGATATAGAAAAAATATTTCACCAAAAGATCTAGCATCTACACATCTTATTGGATTTCAGCTGACTTTCTTCCCATCCTCATACCTCACATAAAAGGTTACCATATGATATAATATTTAGATATGGCATGTACAATTAAATATGCAGAAAAATATAAATAATAACAAGGGCCCACTTGTTTTCGACTACACACAATATACAAAACTTGCAATAACTACTGGTTTTTCAATCATCTTATAACGCTTGGACTACATGACCATTCACCTACCTCATGACTATTCAAATTTTGTATATGACTTGTTGAATTTCCTAGTTAATCTTCAACTTTTATACCAAAACATCACTCACCAAGACTCGGTTTCAAGTAAATCAAATATCAAGAAGTAATCAATAGGATAATAAATAATTGGTAGATATCTTTTCTCTCTCCATCAAGAATTATTTCATATTGTTAGCATACCATGCATCATCATGACATAATGTTTTTTGGAATTCATAAATGACAATCTTACAACCTCCACCCCTAACTTGTGGCTTGTATCAGGTCCCCTTTACATCAAGTTGCTAAACTCATGAATGATAATTATTATAGTGAGTTGATCCATAATATCCATAGCTTTGACCAAATCTAGTCATTACCTGGACCCATGCATGCATCTAAAACTTCCCAACATGTTGTGCTCTAGGCCTTGGCAACCTTTCACAAAAATGGCTTCATATTATACTTGGAAACTATGTTTTAGATAGAAAAAGCTTATCTGAATAAAAAATATTTCTCCTCCAAATACATACCTTCATGTTCACAATAGCAAGGCCTATAGATATATACCTACCAACCAAGAAAGACTTGTAAAGCCTCAGAAATGAAGAACTTGTGCATTTGCAATAAAACAACTACTAGTACTAGATGTACAATATTCAATGTCCAAGAGCAACTACTTACTACAAATAACTCAAGTTTCATGAAGAGAGTGTAGTCTCTTCTTTTATTAGAACATAAGAATATCATAATCAAATGTCACTGATATTGGAATAAATTATATTAAGAACAAGAATGAATAATTGTTATAATCTACGATTATTGAAACCACAAAATATTGAGGTACACATCTTAATTTCTACAAATTACACTAAGTCCCAAGTGGAAACTATAACATGAATTTGATGATATATAAGATTCAAAATATTAGATTATACCTATATGTGCACATGCTATAATTACATATTTGTAACCCAAACATTCCCCATGACCTACTAGAATAAATTTTATTGGTATAGAGAAATTATAGGATAAAAATATTAATGAATAAATCATAAAGGTCTAAAAGATACACACCCAGAACTTTTGGATTTGAAACCCATTTTTGCACTCACTTGATGCACCACTACTCTGTCATGATTGCTCAAATTTCTTTCAAATGTAAGCACTGCAAAATAGTAATATTTAAGCTAGTATATGCATAAGCACATAATATTTCACTCATGCAAAAGTTCCTTCAATAGAAATGCATGTCTAAAACAAATTTTAATTACAAGGAGACTAGAGATGTCAAAAAATGGCTAAGCCATCATTATAGTTAAAATCCAAATTGCCTTTATTTTGATCACACAATAGTCTCAATGAAAATAAAGCTTTAGTGTCCTCAATTTTAATGACACTTACGCACATGAAGATATCACAACATAAATCTGATATTCTCCATCAATTCGTTATCGACATAAAAAAAAGTAGTGATCTGGTTATATTCAAATATCTCATTTGTTAACAGACATGCACCACCACCATTAAGAGTCAGAAAGATATCTCAATCTATCAATCCTTACTAATGATAGATGGTTGTAAAAAGGAAGTTATACAATAATAATGTTCATTCCATACAACCATGCAAATAAGAGGGCATCAAAAATATAGCAAAATAAAAGAACAAATCAAATTAAAGACTCATAATTTTAGACATTTCACAACCTACAAAAAAACAAATAACATATTAACATTTAAATTCCATTCATTTCAAAATATTAATAAGCATATAAAAATAAGGAGAAAGATCTTCATAGTGAAATCTAGTGAATTCATTAGTCTTAAATGTTACAACAATGTGATAGTTAATAAAAGCTTTGATATTTAGCCAGAATCCATCACACTTCAAAAACACATCTTGGACACTAATGGAAACTAGTATGTAGAGTCAGATCAAAATATATATGTAACAAGGGCATTGAAAAACACAAAAACTCTAGGGTGAGATTCCATTTATTGATTTGCACACTTCATGGAACCAGTGAAAACCCCCAATTTACTTCAATCATCACTGAAAATTACTTGATAGAGCAAGCTAAGCGAAGAGAAACAAAACCCAAGGGACAAAGCTAAGCTAAGGGACTTTCTTGTCATATGTTGTAGTTACAAGTGCCCTACTAGACATACATGAAAATATGGAAGAATAGACAAGGCAAGCGAACTGTTTCCAAAAATGCCTCAAAGAAATGTGATATCATGGAATGTCATGATTAATGGATATGTTCAAAATGGGTTTTTCTGAAAATTCCATAGAAAAATTTAAGCAAATTAAATGAGTGGGTGTAAATCCCAGATCCTCAACCTTTAATCTATTCACCCTTTTGCTTCAATCTATTCACAGTCAATTAAATTTGAAAATATCAGGGTTTAAGGACTTACTTAGATGGCTACAGCTTGCTAAATTGGAGAAGTGAAAGGTCAATACTAAAGAGGAAGAGTTTGAGGAAGCAAAGGCATTGCCAACATCCCAACTTGCTTGCACCAATAGAAAATGCTATTGTATACTCAAATGTGTAGGGTAAAAGATGTTGTAATCTCAAAACCTAAATGTGCACATTATTAGGAGCCTTGCGGTAATTTCCATTTTAATAAACATACTCTAAAACCATTGTTGCAGCTCACCAAATTGGAGAAGTGAAAGGTATTGGATGAGCGGGAACCAATAGTGGTGGGAAAATGATGAACATTTAATAAAATATAATTAATATATTATATATATTTAATATAATAGTAATAAGATTAAATTATATATAGTATAATTATATTTATTATTATATTTAATAGTATATATAGGTAATATTATTATTATAGGGTTATATTATTATTATATATTGTATTCTATAATAAAAAATAAAAAATATAAATATAAAATTATTATAATTAATAATTAATAATTAATATATTCTTATATAGAATAAATTAAATTAATATATAAAAAATTGATAGTTTAATTGATCTTTGGAGAGATTAGGAAAAAGAAAGAGAGATTGAGGGAGAGACAATTCTATATAGAGAAAGGAATATATACTAACACTTGCACCTAAAGGCGGTTCAAGGATTGCACCGTTAGAAAATTATATGTATGTTAATATGTTAGAGAGTATGTGTTTGTGCATGGATGTGCTACAAATTCTAGTTGCATGTGGCTAGCCTAAAAAATAAATAATAAGTGCTAAATAATGGAATGAAATAAATTTATACAAATCTAGATTAGGGCTCCCTAACATACTTTGCGCTCTTGGGCTTAGGTGTGGTGAAGTTTATAGGGCTCCCTAAAATGCTTCCTCTTTGACCCTATCATGCTAGACTATGGGAATAGCACTATTAATTCTTGATTCCTTAAGTGATTCATTCAAATGGATTGAAATAATTTATAATATATATGTATTCTTTAAATGATAGTGTCTGCAAGATAGCCCTCAAAATGCAATTGGATTGTGTAAAACATATTGTGTTAGTAAAATTGACCATAATTGCTCTTTGATAAATTTGACATGCTAACACAAGAGAAAAATCAAACTGGCTTCAAATCATAGTTAAAAACATTAATGATTCGTTAACATAATGAGTAATAAAAGTCAAAGAATGTAAAGGTTAATTTTTTTTATAAAATATGTGAAGGCCTTAAGACTTCACCAAGAGGCAGTGCCTTCCACCCAATAGGTATTTTTGGTGCACCAAGCAACCTAGGTGGCCAAATGACCTGCTTAGGTAGGGGTCCCATAAGGGGGGCTTAATCTCTATGGATTGTGATCAAATTTGAAAGAAAAAAGAATAGAGGAGTAATAGTCATTTATTTAGTCACTTTTATTTGTCTGATATTAGTCATTTATTTAGTCATTTTTATTTTTCTAATATTAGTCATTTAGTTGTGATTTTACCCAATTAACAAATTAGTCACTTATAATGACCAAATTAGTCATTTATTTTCAAAATACTACTAGTGTTAGTCATGTGATTAAAAGCTTTAGTCACGTAGTAATTTATTTGCCAAATTCTACTAGTGATTGGTATTGTAAGGCTTTGATAGTTTGGTTGACTTAGATCACTCATGACATATAAATCAATTTTATATTCCATTTTTTTCTTATGTTTTGACCTTGTTGACCTCTAAAGAATTTAGGACCAATGATGAGATGAAAGATGAAAGTGGTGAATGATATGGGTGTTGAACTTTTAGAAACTTTGAATAAATGCTAGACTTTAGGAATTTGATTTTGATTTGTTTGAATTGGATAATAAACTTGGAGATCCTAAGATGTTGGATGTGACCTTAGGATGAACTTGTTCAAAGGGGTGATGATTTAACTAGAGGTATTAGAAAGGATGGATTCTCACACTCCTAACTAAACAAGGTGATTTTGATGTGTTTGATGATTTACCCATCTAGAATTTTGATTTTTTCCAAATCTCTAAAATTTCTTTGTGGGATGGAGATGATAAATGTTTGGATGGATGAAGTTCTTGATATGATCCTAAATGAACCTAAGAGGGAGCTTATTTTCAAGACCAAGATAGTGAAGAACATGATTTACCCTACAAGCAGTTCAAACCAAAAGATCAATGTTTACATGGAAAACCATATGACCAAAAGATACCAAGTACATGTGTGGGGTTCAATTTTAGTTAATCTTGATTAATGAATTTATTTTACCACATCCACTTGTCTTGATTAAATTTCAAAATAAATGTCTATTTCTTAACTCCTTTACATTCTACAAGGTCAATTACGTGAAAATAAAATGGTCAAGGCCATAGTTTCCCTAGGTTGACTTTGGAGAGAACAAATTGAGATATGGGCCCAAATATTTAGAAGCCTCTAAGGATAAAATCTCAAGGGACAAGCAGTAATATTTGGACCTTTCAAGGATATTTTCTCTTTCCAAAGGGTTTGAAATTTTGATGACTTGTTGAATGTTTGTTTCAAAGTTTGAGATCAAAGCAATGTATTTAGATAACACACAAATTGTATAATCCTAGGATAGAAATGGCTATATTTGTTGAGTCCCCACTTGGATTTCTCCAAACACTGAGACAAAGTGAACAGTTAGAGATTTGGTGACACTAGCTCCCCCTTTCTTGGCACACACTTCTCAGGACCACCAAATCTCAAAATCCTAAAGATCTGGAGACCTTCAGGATTTTTCTATTTCTATTTTGAATACTAAAAATGTGGAGTAGCTTCAAAATGATCATTCTTGCACCAACAAATATTAAAGATTTTTGGCCTTTAAACAAAGGGTTGTAGTAAGGACATCTGGTTTAGGGGATACTATGATAAACTAGCTAAAGAGGTCTCCCAAACCTTAGAACAAGAGCTATCATGCCTCACTTCTCATTGATTACAAACTTTCCTTGCAATCACAAATTTGTATAGTGGTTTAGAAGAGCTTGGCTTATGCTCGTTACCGCTTGGGTCATTCCCTCCTTTCAAAGCAGGGAGGTAGGCCCTCTAAAGATAAACAATAGTGAAGAAGTGCATGTTTAGTTCAACTGCTAGATTGCATAAAGCTCTAGGAGGGAGCACACACAATGCCTTTCCTTCACACTTACATGATTGCCCAATTTTAGCTCCAAATTTAAAAGTGTGGGTGATTTTTGTAAGAGCCCTCCATTTTGCTCATTTGACCAAACAATGTTTTGTTTGGTTATGCCTTATTTGTTGTTAAAGTGCTTTGCCTTAGAACTGAGTGGCTATTCGATCATTATCTGTAAAGTTATGCAAATGTTATATTTTGGTGTGATGGTGTAATTTTCTAAGGTTATCATTATGTCATGCTTTGGATTAGCATAGTGGATAACTGAATTATTTATGTTTTGCTTTTGATTATATTAATGATGTTAGACTCGTCAGTCAGTGATACTATATTGGTGAAGGGGACAGATCACATCACTCGCTTGCGAGCGCCCTGCGATTCCATGATTTCCTCTTCACGATGTGTTTTAATTTTAACATATAAATATATATATGCATGTGGATATCTTCTGTATTTGCAGGTTGATAGGTACAAAACATCGACTCCACCTAGTTCATAGGTGAGAGCGTGTTCAATACCCAACGGTATTTGATTGGGAGATAGTAGCTAGGTTTCCATGTCAGGTCATCACCCTAGTCCTTGTATGTCGTCATTTGTTCGTCAGGTTGTGTTGCTTTGGTTTATGTGCCCTCTCTTCGTTATTTAATTGCAAGTTGGGAAAAGGAATTAAAATGGGTGATTTAAATGGATTAATGTATTTAAGTTGTGGATTAATTTGTTCTGAAACTATGTTGAAATTTAATTTATTTTATAATTAATTTAATCTAATTAATAAATAATTTAATCATGGATTGAATTTATTTATTAATTAATTAAATTATGATGTTGAAAAGTTAATTTTTTTATGTTGAAATTGAAAATTGAATTGAAAGTCAATTGTGAAATTTAAAATAAGAAAATTGAAAAATGAATTTTAAAAGTCAAATTGAAGTTTGAATTCAAAAATTGGAAAAATTAGGATATTTCCATTTTCTTTTTTCTGAAATTTATTGCAGTTATTGAATGAGATATTTTGGAGATATTTTTGGAATTTCATTGTTATTGATTTTCTTGTTTCAATTTTTGGATCTTGGAGTTTTTTTGGAAAAGATTGAATTTGTGTGAGGAAAAATATTTCATTTTTGTGGGTTTTGGATTGGAGTGGTGAAATTTCTTGAACTGAAGAGGGAATCAAGGAAGAGGTTGAGCATCATCTGGATCTCCTCTCAAACTTCTGAAATCAAGTTCATTCAATCAGATAGTTTCATTTTGAAAGGTTATGTGGTTTGAATAGGCTGTTAGAAAGCATTTAAATTTTTGTTGAGGATTGCAATTAGAAAACCTATGTTGAAATTCTAAATTTATTGCAAAAATCTCTTCATTGGAAAATATTTCTTCAATAAAATTTTGTGTTCTTGGCTAGAAATTGTGTTTTTCAATTTGGGTTCTTCAATTAATTTAAAAAAAAAAAATGCTATTGGGGGTATGTATATTTAGATATATTCCTTTTAAAAAAAAAAAACTTTGAAAGGTGGGGTATGCTATTTAAAATTTGAAAAACCCCTATTTAAAAGTTTAATTTTCTTATTTTTTTGTGAAGAAAATCCACAGGCTTGAAAAAAATAAAATAATAAAATATGTTTTGGGGGGGCTGGGGGCTCAACCCCCACCGCACCTCATGGGAGGTGTGTGGGGGGAGCCGTGCCCAGTGCGACCCCCGCAGCAGCTACCCGCGGCCCACTCATCGTCGGTGGGGAGGCTGTTTACATAGCCGCCACCACCACCGCCGGTGGTTGGCTATGTTGTGTGCACAATGCCACCGGTGATGGTGGTCGGCTGTGTACACAGCCCCACCACCAAGGCGGTGCCCTAACCAGCAGTACCGGCTGTGCTTTGCACAGTCGGTGGAAACCTTAATCCGCCACCCATGGCGAAACCAAAACCCACGGCTTTAGGGAAGTCCACGGCTAGCCAACCCTAATTCGGGTGCGCAATCCGAGGCAGCCGCCCAGGACTTTGGGTATGGCGTGCGGCCCGAGGCAAAGGGTGTGTGTTTAAATAAAGAAAATAAATAGTATTTTAAACATTGAATATTATTTTAATATTATAATATATATAATATTAATATTATCATAAATTATAATATTAAAATATATATTTTAATGTTTTTTTTATTATTCTTTTGAATAGATGATGTTTTTTTTAATAATTGTTTATTTAAAATTGTTGATTTAAAAATTATGTTTAATAGAGAATGTGATTTTAATATATGTTTATAGATTAAAATGGTTGAGAAAAATAACTAGCATGATTAAGTTTAATTGAGAAGTTAAATAATTTTTTGATTTAGAGAATGCATAATTTAAGTTTGATTGTGAAATTTAAATTGAGATGCCAAAGGGCCAATTATTGATTTTATTTAAATATAATTGGAAATTTAAATTATTGAGATTATAGTCCATTATTGTTTTATTTTAAACAATAGGTTTGAAAAGGACAAACGTTGACTTGAGATTAACGAGTTAAATAACGAAATTAATTTGATTTAGTTTATAATGATTTAATTTGCAAGGGAAATCGGTTATTTATTTAAAACGTGATGTATTGTGTTACAGTTGGAAATGATTATTTTATTATGAGAAAATAGGGAATTAAATGTTAGTGTTAATTTCTCCCTTATCTGAAAAGATGAATTTTAATTCAGTTTTATCGATGTGAAAGATTACTGAATGTAATGAGGAATGGATTTAGAATATCCAAAGGTAGTTTCCTTCAGTTGAATTCAGTGAACATGTCCTTCGTGCCCTGTTTTGGAAATGAGATTAAGTGCCTATTGTTTAATTAGTCTTCCAGATGTGATTTTCAGTTCTGTGGTTATCGTTTTGATGTCAACCTGTTGTGAATTTTCGTGGACAGTGCATGAGGTTATGTTTATGTTTGTACCCAGTTTCCACAAATGGGGATGTTTGTACCTCCTTGGTTTAGGAGCGGATTATGGGATCCGTGTCTCCTTGTAAGGAGTGATTTTGTAATGAGTGCCTCCTTGTCAGGAGCGGTCAGGAGCATTTTGTTATTGTTGTTGCCTCCAGTGTTGGAGTGCGTTTCAGTTCTTGTCGCCTCCTGAGAAAGGAGTGGAATTTGTTATGTGTGTCTCCTTGTTAGGAGTGGTCGGGAGGATCCTTGTTATTGATGTTTCCTCCAGTGTTTGGAGATGGGTTCATCTCTGTCGCCTCCTAAGAAAGGAGTAGACGTGTTATCTTGTTTGTTGCACCTTGGTACCATTGTGTTTTGGTTGGTGTGTGTGTTGTCAAGTAGAAGAGTGGCTTCTGTAGGGGCTAGAGTCCAGAAGAGGTATGATTGGGTAACCTTCGGAAGTGGTTTAATCAAGTGAAAATTAAATGAAACACTTAGATGCTTAGGACTAACTTTTCATTAATCAAGTTAAGTGTGCCTCACTCATAAGCGTAAGGGATTGTTTAGACTTGGGATGAGTGAGAGGGCCATGGGATGGCAAGGTCATCTATCTTATCTGTATGAAAGGTATTTGGATCCGTATTGGTAAGGGTGAGGGCCGAGGGTTTGTTTGGGTTACCTTCCTTACGATCCGCTGGGTAACTCATGACGAGTTGTACGATGACACTCTGTCTAGGACAACAGTTGACTTTATGTTTTCACTTTAGTATTATGAGGTCCGATGATCGGTTTGGGTCACCTTCCTTACGATCCACTGGGTAACTCATGATGTGTTGTGAGATGGCACTTTTTGTGACCATGGTTGGTTCTTGTTTATCATGGGTATGGGTTCCATAACATACCTGATGTGACCATATTTGGTGTTTGATTATTATGTGGTATGGTTCTCATAACATACTTGTTTTTCTTTATTCGTGGAAGCAATGTGATCATGTAGTGTTGTACTTATGTTGTACTTGCATGGTATCTAAGATGTACTTGTGTTGGTTGTATGTTGTACTTATGTTGTATTTGATTTGTACCTTGGGATGAACTTGTGAGGTTCATGTGTTTGGTTTGTTCAGTTGGTTCAGTTTATGTTAACCTATGTCTAGAGGTAGATGGTCTTGACTAGGATTCCTGGTTACTATCTCCTAGCATGGGGGGTGGGCCTTTGGGTTCCACTTGGTTGGGTGGCATGCACCTAAATCCGTTGGATTCTTTCTTCTTGTTTGTGTGGACGAGGCTTCCATTTGGAGAGCTCGTGGAATTTAGTTTCAGTTCTTGCTATATTTCTTTTCAGTTGTTATTGTATTATTTTACCCCTCAGTTGTTATCGAGGTGGAAATTGTAATTGTAATTGTTATTATGTAATTGATCTTGCCTCATTCAGGGAATGAGTGTTGTAATCTCATTGTTTAATTGTGGTTATTGAAATGGAAAGATATCTCTATGCTTTGTTGTAAATCATTTCATTGGAATGTATGTGCTTAATTTATTAGTAATTAAATGACTTGGTTTAAATCATGTTTTTTTTTTGGGTTCTATTTAACCTTTGTCTCGTAACCTTAGAGGTTGTTGGCATTAGTTAGTGAACGTGCTTATTAATTTTACTTTAAAAGAAAAAGAATTATTCCGTTTAAGTAGTTAAATGAAACTTCCTCTAGGGTTGCGTAGTGGGGCGTTACAATTTTAGACAACCAATGTCAAAAGAATGTTTTTGATTCTCAAGATCACCAAGTGGCATGAGATAAGTGCATATGCATTCAAATGACATAAATTGTAAAAAATCATAAAACAAATGAAAGCACAAGTTCTTTTTAAACCCACAATAAATATGAGTTCATTTTAAAGAACCAATCTTGAATATGAGTTTTTCTTGTTCAATTTTATCCCAAAATCAAAGTCTAGTAAGTTCCTAGTGTTCAATTTTAATCCAACTTTGACAAATCTTGTGTTGATTATTAATTTTAAGCCCAAATCAATTCTAGTTGGTCCTAAAGAATGAAAGGAAAATAACATATGATGGGTTATTTTCCCCTGAGTGTTTGAAAACACTATTATGTAATGAATATAAAATGACTTTTCTTTCACTTCAATGCTCCATGCTTCTCTTAAAACCTACAATCCATGCTCCAAATGTTAGATGAAATCAAGAAACAAGAAGATATGAGGGTTAGATAAATGACTAAGCATAAAAACCCTAAAACTGAGACCAAGTTACAATGTGATTTGAATTTAGGTAAAAAATTAAAAAAAATATCTCTACAAAAATTGAGAAAAATATACTGCATTGCATAGCTTATGAAATTCTAGCCCATTTCAAAAATGAAAGCTCTGAAAAATATAAAAATATGACCAAGATATGGCCATTTTAAGATGGGATGCACAAGTAAGAAAATAAAGGCGAGCATGTTTACAAAAGAGACACTATATTTTAAAATTGACTTTATATCATTACAAAGGTTGTGCTATATGAGATAAGATGACACTCTGTGCTAAACCAGGGACCTCAAAGGTGACTCTGGGATGACAAAAGTGGCTCTTCTTGCAAAGGCGACACTATATTTGGAAAAGTGATGCTCTAGTAATTTCAAAGGGGACATTGCTTCCTTGAACTTGCAAAAATATGATTTTCAAGCCAAAATTGCAAAATTTTAAATGGTTATCCCCCCTTCTAGCACCAAAATGTGAACGATTATCTGTACCAAGATAAACAAAGACAACACAAACAAGGTTTTTCATTCAAATTAGCACAAGCATCATTCCCTATGAGATTCTTGATCAAACAAAGATGAAAACATGAAACAAAAGAACAAAAAAAAGAAAATGAAATCATGTTAACAAAATAAATAGATCAAACCTCCATCCCATAGGGGGATTGGTGTCACTTTGATGTGGAAAGTGGCCCTTTCCCAATCCCTTTTGATAAGCTTCAAGATCCTTGATGAATTTGGAGTAGAGTAACAATGCCTAAGATTGTGGATAAAAATGGATTTGATAAATGAAAATTTTCCTCAAATATAGTGATAGAAATTGGATTATTGATGTATGAGATGAGCATAATGACTTTTCATGTGATTGTGAATCTATTTCAAGTAGAAGAGGATTCTAGTTATAGGAGTGAAGGGTTGAAGAAAGAGTGAAATTGAAGAATGTGGGATTAAAATGGGAGCCAATAGGAATGTGGCACTTGCCACAAGGCTAATAGCTGAAGGTGGAGGAAATTTTGGAGAATGAGTAGAGCTATGAGGATGTAAGAAGAAGTAAATAAATATGGTTGAAGATTTGAAAGAATGTAAGAGGAGATAAATTAATATGGTTGAGATATAAGAGAATGTGTGTGAGGATGTAAGAGGATTGAATGCCCTTGTAAGAGATAAGATGGCATGTAAGAAGAAATAAATTCCTTTGTAAGAGTACTTTTGAAATGTATGGAGGGAAATTGAATGGAGAGGTAATTGAGAGGAATATTCTTTGGAATATGTCATTATGAGGATAAATAGAGGAATTAGTTAATTAAAATAAATTATTTTTATGTACAACGTGGTTAGTTGACCATGGGTTGATTTAACTCTTGAGGAGTTAAAAGATGGAGGATTTATTAATGTTGATTAGAAAGTGATTTATGATTAATTAATTCAAAATTAATTAATTGGAATGGATTAGGGGATTGTGACATTTGATTTCATTTATTTACTCAAATGAGAAGACTTTGGGGGATTTAATTAAATGATTTAATTTAATTAAATATGATGAATATTGGTTAGAAGAAGGGTGAGTTAATCCAAGAAAATTAATTATTTGATTAATAGCTAATTTTTTTTTAATTTAACTAAATAATGCTGATCATTTAATTAATTGGTTAGTTTAAAGTGATTTCAGAAGAAGTGGTGTTAATTTATTAGAATCAGATGCATAATATCAATCAAGACCTTTTAAGTGTCCATAGTAATTAAACCTTGAAATGAAATGGAATAATGTAGGGAAATGATGAATGAACAACATGCAATGTCACAACTCACCAAACCCTTGTTGTAAAGTCTACAAACTTGTGTAAACTGTCTAGATTGAATGTAGATCTTAAATCAATGGTATGCTTTGATAGATATTTCTTGAAGTACAAAACCTACATCACAAATGTTAGCAGAAAAACACACATGATGCGAGAATAGCCTTTGCTAGGATGCTTGAATCTTGACAATGGCTACAAATGCTTGTTAGAATGCTCTTGGATGAATATTTGAATGTTTGGATGATTATTATGCTCTTGGATATCTTGATTTTTATGAAAATGAGTTAATGAACCTTGTATTTATACTTATCTATGCTTAATATCCCAAAATTGCATCCCACCAAGCCGACATAGGAAAACATTTGTGAACCCCGATCCTATACCTGCACAAACATAAGAAACAAACACATAATTAGATCAATATGCAAGTAAGAAAAAGGATTTGCCATGAAATCCATTTGTAATGCTTAAATAGGAAGGAAAATAAACAAATGAACAAAGAAAGCAATGAAATCCTATTCTAAGGTGCAAACTCTTGATCCCATGGGGGAATTGGTGCCATTTATGTGTATAAATTGGCCCTTTCCCAGCTCCTTTGTAAGTTTGATGATGGTTGATCTACTTGATGGTGAAGAACATTGTGGATCCTTGCTAAAATCTGCAATAACCTAGCTATGATGATGGAAAATGCTCAAGAAGATGAATTGAATTTCTCTCAATTGAAGATAATAACCTTGCATTCAAATTATGGATAATATTACAATAGAGGAGGCCTCTATTTATAGATTTGAAGAATGGGAGATTGAAGGATTTGGGTGAATGTGGGAAAAAAGACCAACCAATGAGAGAAGGCCACTTGTCCACATGTGATTGGAGGATGAATGAGCACATTTTGGTCAATGTGCATGATAAATGCTATGAGATTCAAATTTGAAATTTGAAAGTGACATGTTGGAGGGAGAGAAGAATGGAGTAAATGTCACTTGGCTCAAGGCCAAGGAAATGTAAGAGGCATTAAATTCTTTGTTGGAAGTACCCATCCCTTTTGGAGGGATTTTTGAATTGGAAGAGTATTCCACAAAAGATGCCCTTTTGAATGGAAATTGATGATTTAATAAATCAAATAAATTGATTTATTATGCAAGTTGAAAAATCTAGAGGATTGGAGTGATTTAGATTAAATTAATCAAGGTTTGATCAATTTAATAGGAAATTAGATGGTGTGAAAAATTTGATTCACATTTTATGATTTATTTAAATCAAAGTTGAGAGGAATAATGATTTAGACTTAATTAAATAAGAATTGATTTTTTTAACTAAGGAGCATGATGTTAGATTAAATCAAATAAAGATTAATTTATTTTATTTAAGGGGATGACTTTAGGGATTTAATAAAATGAATTATTTAATTAAATAGAGACATATGGTTAATTAAATCAAATTTATTAATTTAATTAATAGGAGAGAATGACTTAATCAGATAAATAATGATTTATTCAATTAAGGGATGAAAAGTGATGAAAAGTTAAGAAGATGATTTAGGAAGAAATGACATTAATAATTAGGATCAAGTGTATCGGTATATTTTCCATGTCTACATTTTTCCCCTCTTTGAAGCAATGCACTTGTTGTAATGATTCAAAGAATAAAATGTTGTGATCAAAGTTCAAAATTTCTTGATTTTTTTGAATGCCCCATTGTTGCCCCAACAAAAGGATTATGTTGATATGTTGCCCCCTTGAGAGATCGAGTGGAAATACTGAATTTTCTGATTGAGATCACAATAAAAATATGAGAGGAGTGGTTCTATTGATTAGAGGATGAAAGATAATTCTTTAGAAAGATTAGATATTTCTCATAGACAATTTTGATGATGTATAGACAACCATTGACCATGGGTAGCCTCGTGTATATTTTGATACAAAACACCAATTTTAGATAGAAATGTTAGTTAAGATAGAAGAATAAGATGATGAAAGGAGGATCCACACAAGTTCACATTACTAATGATGATGATGATGTTGATTTGCTTACCAGGAGTTGAGATTTTCAAAGGGCTAATTACTTTATGTTTGATAACAGACATAGGTACAATGCATCAAGGTATAATGAACCAGGATGACATTGTACCTAGTTTTATGGAGTTGACTCGACAATCAGATAGGAGTGCTTTTGTTCACACTTGACATATGAAAACCTTGCTAGGACAGACCTAACAAAGCAAGTATTCACCAAGTTATATTACAAGAATGTCCAACAAGCATAGCAAACAAAAAGATAATGATCATTGCCCCATTCCTTTTGAGCTCTAAACCTATTTTGTTTAGGCATCATCGAGAGGTCCTTGGAATAAGTGAAAAATAAGATAAGTCAAAAAGACCAAATAAAGTAAACAAACAAGCTAATTCTCTTCGTATTGCTAGCCAAGGCTAAACTAAGGTGTTATTTGATGTTGATGTCCATTATGGGAAGGATGCATCCTAGGACATGTTGTGATCAGGGTTTTGATGAGATTGATTGGATGATAAGCTATTGATACTCTGAGTTGATCAACTTGCTTTCTTACGATTGATTGGATGATAAGCTATTGATACTCTGAGTTGATCAACTTGCTTTCTTACTGACCTAGACTTGAGACTTTGACAATTAGGTGTTCACTTTTGAACCTGCTAGACTTGCGTCTGACTAACTCACCAAAGAATGAAGACGACGATTGATTTATTATGAATAATGATTATTTCGGGTGAAAGAGAGATGAGACGGGTACACCATTTTGGATTTTTTTAATATTTTTGGATGTTTTTGGTGTTTTGAAGTGTTTTGAGGCTATTTTTGGGATTTTCATCTTTTCAATGTTTTTGGTATTTTTGAGATTTTATGAATGTTTTTAGATTTTGTGTCTCAGGAGCCAATCAAGGATTAGTCTTGCCTATGTTTAAGCTTAGAAATGATGTAGTTCAGATAGAAACAAACTTGAATCGATGATGATATAGATGGGCAAATGGATTTCAATTGCGACACACGGCTAAAGGACTGACCTAAAATGTCTCGGTTGACAACAAACTTGACTCAATGATGAGAAAGATGGGAGAACGGATTGCTAGATTGATGCGATAGATGCCTAAAGGACTAACCTAAAATGTCTTAGGGGATGATCAAAGATCAACCTTTCCTACATTCAATCTCAGAGACGATGTAGTTCGACTAGTGATGCCACTTTTTTTTTTATAGATTTTTGATATGATTTGGATGCAGATATGTGATGATATCAGCAATCGATTTAAGGATTTTGTTGAAAACCAAGCTAGGATTTGATTTCTCAAATTGATGGATTGATGATGATAACATTGTTGAAGATGCACAACAATGCAAGGATAGTGTTTAAGCAACATGAGGATTTCAAGATTGATGGTGATAACATTGTTGAGGATACACAACAATGCAAGGATAGTGTTAAGCAACACAGGGATTGGGAAGGATATCCCAAGATGATGATGGATTGATTAGATTTTGATTGATCAGGATTTTGAAGCTTGATTTGGAAAAAAAAATGTTCGAATGATTTGATGTGATGTTGAAGTGCAAGTTAGACACGACTGATATTGATCATTCAGATCGATGTTCGATGAAAGATTGTGCTTGATAAGGAACATCTTCTTGTCAAAATATGCAATGGGCTAGTGATTTGGAATTTTGGCTCACAAATTCTTTGACCAATTTGATTTCAAATTTTCCAATGTTTGGATCACCACATAAGTTGGAGGATATAGATAAAGATTTATTCCTGAAATAAGATGTAAACATCTGCTCCCAGTGTCTAGCTATGTATGAAATGCCATGGATTGATTCTTATATATATGGATGGATGGATATGGTAAGCATGGAAAGGATGCCAAGGATTATCTTGTGACAAGATAAGGTATTCAAATAGAGGATTCTCATTTGGATAATTCTTCAAGGCTTAGATAACGCTGGGGAGGTCCTTTTTAAATCTTTCTTAAATATATGATGGGGGGTAGACAAATGTGGATTTAGTGTGCTATAATTGTAATTGCAATGGGGGACTCAAAATTGTAGTTGCAATGGGGGACTCAAAATCTCTCGAAATCCCTGGAGGAACCGATAGGGACTCTAAATCCCTAACCTATTTCCTATTGCAAAAGAGGAAATCCCTGCTATTAGACCTGAGGACTCTAAATTGGTTATATGACATATCCGAGTGATAAAGAAGGATACGTGAAGTGAAATACCCTGCATAACATATCTGATGGAAAAATAAAAATAGACTTTCCCTTAGTTCAAACTAGATCTAGGGATGGCGGAATAGCCAAGTGGTAAGGTAGGGAACTGCAAATCCTCGATCCCCAATTCAAATCCGGGTGTCGCCTTGATAGAGCAAATAAGGTTAAAGGAATGTAAAATTCTCCATTTGTGCTCCATGTCTTTTGGAGACAACTTGTGTAGCTTTAGGTCCTATCTGCTAATATAGCAGATAAAATTCGATTTTATCATTAATGCTTGATCCTATCAGGTAGTGGATCCTATAGGTAGTTGAGAGTAACTAGTTCCAAGAACTCATTTTTAGAAGTTTCTACTATCGACTTATCCTTTCGGAATAGGAAGATAGAGGATTTCCACTTTGCACTATCCTTATTAGTTACATTATCATCAAGAATCAATAATGATATTACTTTTTTATAAAGAGAGGGACTCGTATGAACTTCAAATGAATTGAAGGTCTTTCACAAAGAAATGTATCGTTCAAAAGGGAGGAGACTGCTCACTAATTCCATATTTATTTCATAATACGAATGATAAACCAATAATCGAATTCATTTAGAACTTGAGCAAAGAGTAACTATTTCATTTTATAGAGAGCAAAAAACATTTGCACAATGATACATAATCACTTTCCATTTCAGTATAGTTACTTGAGCCGGATGAGAGGAAACTTTCATGTCCGATTCTGAGGGGGGGGGAAAAAAATATTAGAAAACCCTATCCAAATGTTTGTATTACTAGGCCCACGGTTAACAAACCGACTTTATTGCGATTTGAGGGTTCACTGAAATATGACGAAGAATCCTGGCCAAAAGATATTGCTTATTTTCTCTCTTGGGATTTTGCGCTATTTCAAGAACGAGAAATAGCTACTGGAGGAAAAGCTATCAGAGACCAATTAGCTGGTCTAGATCTGCAAATTATTATAGATCGTTCATATAGAGAATGGGAGATAATAGATGAGCTACTATCTATATTATTTTTGGAGGCAGAGAATGCAGTTGGTAATATAGAAATATATTCTCAATTTAACGAGCAAAAACTTCAAAAACTTCGAAGAAGAAAGGATCTTTTGGTTAGACAGATGAGATTTGCTAAATATTTGATTCGAGCAAATGTAGAACCACGATGGACGGTTCTATGCCTATTACCAATTCTTCCTCCCGACTTGAGGCCAATGTTTCAATTAAATGAAGGTGGAGTTATTACTTCGGATCTCAATGAACTTTATCAAATAGTTATCCGTCGAAATAATAATCTTTCACACTTCATAGAAAACACTCATCCATTTCTAATGCCGAATTTATTAGGTGATCAAAAGAGATTAGTCCAATGAGCCATAGATGCACTTCTTGATAACAGTATATGCGCACAACCGGTGAAAGATAGTCATGACAGACCTTATAAATCGTTCTCAGATTTCATCCAAGGTAAAGAAGGAAGATTTCGTGAAAATTTACTTGGAAAACAGGTGGATTATTCAGGTCGTTCTGTTATTGTCGTAGGTCCCCTTCTCTCGTTGTATCAATGTGGATTGCCTCGAGAAATCGCAATAGAACTTTTTCAAACATTTTTAATTCGTGGGTTGGTTGAACAACAGATTGCTCCCAATTTAAGAGTTGCTAAATTTTTAATTCAAGATAGGGGACCTATTAGATGGAACGTACTTAAACAGATTATGCAAAAACATCCCATATTGTTAAATCGAGCACCCACCTTACACAGATTAGGAATACAAGCGTTTATACCCATTTTAATAGAAGAACATGCCATTCGATTGCACCCATTGGTTTGTGTAGGATTTAATGCGGACTTTGATGGAGATCAGATGGCTATCCACGTACCTTTATCTATGGAAGCTCAAGTAGAAGCTCGTTTACTTATGTTTTCTCATCTCAACCTTATCTGTTCGACTATAGGAGATCCTATTTGTGTACCGACTCAAGATATGCTTCTAGGACTTTATAGATCAACTCTTCAAAAAAACAGGGTATTTATGAAAATAGGTACCACCCAAATAACTCAAAAAAGAAGATCGTTTCTCCTTCGTTTTATAGCTATGATGATGCACTTACAGCTTATGAACAAAAACAAATTGATTTAGACTGAATTTCATAATCTTGACGATTTATTTCCTAGCGATTTTGGACTCTTATTAGGAATTCCAAAAAATAGTCAATAAATATTATTTGGAATTCAATTTGGAATTCCACTATTTCGAATTCCAAAAAATAGTCAAAAAATATTATTTGGAATTCGATTTTGAATTACGAATTCTATTAGATAGAATCTATTTAATCAAAACATTGAGTCGCAATTTAAAAGATCCAATTCGAACAAATTGGATAAAATTGAATAATGTAACGCAAGATGCAATTACCCAACATTCATCAAGTTGGAGAATATGTCAGAAACAAAGGTTGAATCGCTCTATTCTTCGAATTTTTGACAATAAAAAGAATAACACTTTTGTATTATCCATTCAGATCGAATACTTTCAAAAAAGATTAGAAGATCTTTTGTCCATTTCCAAACAAAACAATTTCAAAAATAGAGTGTTCAATCCAATTGTATTATGGACTACTCAACATTGGGGTTGGTTTGGAAATCCCAATAAAATTTTTGAGAATAAAATCTATAAGATTATCTGGGAGATTATCAATCTGCTTGAAAATGAAAGAGAATCTAAATCAATTCCTAATCTTGAATCCTCAATCGATGAACAAACAATAGCACCATTAGGTTTGAATGAGAAACTTATAATTGAATCGATTATTGACGTATTCGATAATGGAAAAAGTTACATGGAATTATCTAATAATGTAGGTCTTTCGGCAAAATTCAATGATCGAGAGAATTGGTTAAATCCCTTAAAGCTATCTAATCAAAATTCATTGAGAGCTTCTTTTTGCAAAGCAAATACATTTGAATTTTTAGATTATTTACACCATCCTCATTTAAATTATAAAAAAAGATTAGCTTCTTACATAGAAATGATTCATATCAAAAAAAAGAATATAACATATGGACAATTATTAAATTTAGTTCCCAATTTAGTTCCCATTCATAACAGATTCAATTATTTCTTATCTTAGGAATTAAAATTGGTTTAATCTTCGATTAAGTTCTAACTACTATTCATCTACAATAGCAGACTAATAGTCAGTACCTAGACTGAAAAAGAGTTCCTTCTTGCTCATCTTACAAATATTTGATTAGTATTAGTATTGATCGGTTTCAATCTGGTATTTGTAGAAAAAATATGAAAAAAGGTCATCAATAAATATGAAATCGATAGGATTCCATCCCATATTCTATCGTTCTTCTTTATTCATGATCTGTTGTTTTTATTTTATTCTCTTTAGGATCTAGTGGATTGGAAACTAAGAATGTGGAAAATATTGAGAATAATGATTTAATCTTTCTATGGAATTTATATACAAATATGCTTGGATCGTACCTTTCCTTCCGCTTTCAGCTTCTGTACCAATTGCATTAGGATCCTTATTTTTTCATACTGGTGGGGTATTTACAAGTGAACAAACAGTCTAAGTGACAATATTACTTCTTCCTTACCTATTTTGCATATATCGACTGATACGAAGAGAATAGATTTTGATAAAATGTATATTGACCAATTAAACTTCTCTACTAGGGTATATAACTACCTTAAAAAGGCCAATATAAATACAGTATCGGACCTCTCGAATTACAGGCGAGAAGATTTAATGAAAATCAAACATCTTGGAGAACAATCTGTCAAAGAAATATTGGAATTTATGCGAAATATTGGAATTGATTCACTGGGGAATCCGGTTTAGATTTCTCAATAAATAGTTCTATCGAATCTATCCATTCATTCCTTTCTTTTAAGTTCTTCTGGAAAGTAATTGAAAGAAATCTTTGACCATTTTATAACAATATTAGAAAATATCTTATTCAAAAAAATATATCTAGGGAGTAGTTGCTTTAAGGTCTCTCCCTAGATATATAAACAAAATATTTCCCTCCTCTCCTATATTAAGATATTCTAAATCATATCAAATTGGAAAAGACCTAGAGTTAAAGATTCATCAATAGGTAACGTTGCCCCAATACCTAACCAAAGAGCTACTGCGGTACCGATTAAGAATACTGTTGTAGCTACTGGACGATGAAATGGATTTTGAAATCGATTCACATTCTCCAAGAAAGGGACTGTTAATAGTCTTGCAGGTACTGAAGCCATTAAAAGGACACCTAATAATTTATTAGGTACTGTACGAAGTATTTGAAATATGGGGAAAAAATACCATTCGGGTAATATTTCCAAAGGAGCTGCAAATGGATTTTCCGGTTCACCAATCATTGATGGTTCTAGAACTGCTAAACCTACGGTACATGCAATAGTACCAAAAATAACTATTGGAAAAATATATAAGAGATCATTGGGCCAAGCGGGCTCGCCATAATAATTATGTCCCATGCCTTTAGCTAATTTAGCCCTTAATACAAGATCATCACGAGTACAAAGAATGGACTATCATGATTTAGTAACTTCAATTAATCTTCGAAAAACATTTTCTTCCATTTACATTTATAATAAACCTAATGAATAAGATTGAATATTGATAATCTCCTTATTATCATTTATCTATGATTTATTTTTCATTCTTCTTTTCCTTTCGTTTTCGTTCCAATAAAATTTGTATCGATTTTGATAAAGTAAGTTTTCTTTTATTGCTCATAATGGAATAGATCTATGGATCTATTTATAGAGTTAGTGGGTTAATGATAATGTGCAAAAGCTTTATTGGATTCTACCATTTTATGAATCTCTTCCTTCTTGCGTATAGCATTGCCTTTCTCTCTGGCAGCATCCATTATTTTGTAACTCAATTTGAAATGCATATTTCAACCAGAACGTTTTCGGGATGACTCTAATAACCAATGAATAGCAAGTATTTTTCCTCCTTTATTTTTTATTTCAATATGAACTTGATAAGCCGATCCACTTACACGTCTTGATTTTACTATCAATTTGGGAGTTAATTTGTGTATTGCTTGACGTAGAACAATTAGTGGATTTTTCTCTATTTTTTGTTGAATCTTTTTTAGAGATTGATAAAAAATTTGATAAGCTAACGATTTTTTTCTATGTTTAAGAATACGATTAACAATCATGTTAACTAATCGATTATGATAAATCGGATCAAATTTATCAATTTTCTTTTCTACAATACTTTGGCGTGACATGAGTGTGAAAAAGGTTCATATATTGATTTCATAAAGACTAATAATTACTTATTTTGGCTTTTTAACTCCATATTGTAGGGTGGATCTCTAAAGGTATCAAAGATCTCCCTCCAAACCGTACATACGACTTTCATCGAATACGGCTTTCCACATGATTCTATCTGCATATATAAGATATAATTCTTATGCATAAAATTATGTTTACTCATTCTCAATTGAGTATCCGTTTCCTTTCTTTTGCTATGATTAGAAATCTTGTATTTTCTATATCTATACGATTAAGTCCTTAGGTTTTTAAAAGAGTGTAAAAAAAAGGAGAAGGTGTTTTAAATTAATGCTTCAAGATCAAGATAATTTGGAAGATGGATGCAGATAGATGAAGATGGATTGGATAAATGGCTCCTAGATGAATGGATTTAATATGGATGGAATGTTGGCTTTATTATGGATGGAATGAGATGCTTTCCCCTGAAGGGGCACATGTAGATGCTTGATTCTACACATTATTCCTATTTTCCAAGTTTTCATCAGGGCACTTTTCCAAAGTGCCACCGAAGTGGTTTTCACTAGAGAATGATTTTTTTCTTTATTGTTTTCAATCATTTTTCTAATTTTTTTTTTTGGGGGATTTTTTGGGATTTTTTTATTTTTTTTATTTTTTTGGATTTTTTTCCAAAATATTTTAAGCTCATGTTGAATCACCTGGTGGTGCTGATTTACATGCTTTTATCATAATGTGCCATTAGTATCCTACTTGAAGAAGCTACTTTTCCAAGATACGTGCACTCGAATGCAACTTTTGAGAATTTTGTTCTCCTTTGTTGATACTGGAGTTAACTTTGTCTATGTGTGCACATCGCGATAGAGTGCCTTCTGAATCCTTATAATGAAGGGTCATTGCCAACACATGGTCAATGTTAGAATTGGATATCATGCGTGGAAGCGTGGATGGTGTGTTTTTAGGAGTAAAAGATGGATTGGTTGACAATTTGTAACCTTTGACTCTCCAAACTTTGGAAGATGAGCAATGATGGGTGGATACAAAAGTATGCATGTAATTAGGACCAACAACTTGATATAATTTGTATTTTTCTTAAGAATCATTCTTTTTCATTTGTGAAAATCTTTGATGGATTCTTTTCCCTTTTTTAGTTTGCCCCATAGTTTCTTTGATTGATGGAGTTTGATAGGGATAATATTTCTTTGTATTTTTTGGTATCCACTTGTATATTATTTGTCCTTCATACTTTTCTTGTTTTTCCTTGATAACATTCTTCATGCTTTGATTCAAATCTTTCTTTTGATGTTGGTCCCAATATGTGGATGGGGTGATGGGTGGATGAAGATTCGTGACATGGCTAGTTGTAGTATTGGCATTGGTTTCATCATAAGGATCCTTCATGCCCCCTATGTTGACATTTTCTTGAGATGAAGTTGCCCCCTAGTATGGTGGTAGTAGAATATTTATTTATTGATTCTCCTTGTTTTGAGATGTCTCGTTCAGAATGAATTCTCTAACAAATGACCACTATAGATGATGTCATTTCAATTTTCTTCTCTGCTAAATCTGGAATATCATGTTTTTTCTAACAAGTTCCCTTGAGTCGATAATACTGGATATCTTCATACATGATATCCTCAGTCTGAATTTGGGATATATCTGATCTCGATGTTGACAATTAATTTTGACTATAGGAATGAATATCCTACTCTTTTTATGTAATAATGTCAGGAGTAAAGGAATCTTGTTCTAAATGAAGATCATCTACATGTCCATCCATGGGAAGCATCTCATGGGTAGATGGAGGATTATGTGCTATGTGGATGTGATCATCTTGTATAAATAAGAGAGTGTCCATTATATCATTGTAGTAGCTTGGAGATACAAACTCTTGATCTCGAATGATTTCAGAATTTCTTTCAACATGCTTTGGATCAAGTTCTTCACATGGGTCAATTTCAAAGAATGGATTGCTTATAAAGGGTTCTTGGATATCTTCATTAGGCATAGGAATTTTCTCAAATGTTATGAGGTCAAAGGATGTCCATATGTTTTGGAAAGGATCATTACTAGACCTTGGTGAAATATGTTGATCATGATTTGCAAAAAATTCTTGAGATATTTCCTCTAACTCATTATGTGATGTAGAGACATTTCCAACATGATCATTGGTCGAAGGATCGTGATCATCATTTTCAACGATTGTAGTGGGAATCTATTTGAAGCTTTGTTGAGGGAGTAATGTTTTTGTTTTCTGCTAAGCCAACAATGCTTATTGTTGGTGGTGTTGTTGTTGTGCCAAAAATACTTGTTGTTGCTCGTGTTGTTGCTATGCCAATAATACTTGTTGTTGTGCTTAAGAATATCGCAGGACTTGTTCATACACTTGTTGATGGATTTCTTGCAGTTGTGCCTGGTATTATGCTTACACCTATCAAGAATGGTGTTGGGATTGAGCTTGAGCATGTTCTTGTTGGACTTGTTGTGCCACTTGCGCAACTTGTGTGGCTTGTTCGGCTTGTGCAACTTGTGTAGCTTCTTGGGCAGATAATTGTGCTTGCTCTTGTTGAGCAGCTAGTTGTTCAACTTGTTGGTTTTGGAGTGCCTTTTGGTGGGTAGCTTGTCGAGTGGCTTGCAACGTGATGGAGAATGAATTTTCCATGTTGTGTTTTGGCAGTGGTGGCAGTGGATTGGGAATGGTGTTGACTATTGTGATGAGCAAAATGGTTGCATTGATTGCCAAGGTTTGAGTGGTGAATGGTGTGATTGAGATGCTTTGTCCTTGACACACTTGATGGATGGTGGTTGTGTTGACTATTGGGGTTGATTTGATGGTTGTCATCTGTTGTTGTGATATCGATGGAAAAATGGGAGGATTTGATATGATGCTTTGACCTATGAAGGGGGTGTTGCTCAGATTTGGTTGATTGATGGTTGGTAAAGGGGGAAGGCTCATACCTTGATTGTTTGGTTGCTAGATTTATAAGTTTTGACTTTGATTTATATCTACCAAAGGGAAAGGTGTTCTAAAATTTAGATTGGGCATGCTCACTTTTATTGTACCATTGAGGTTTGGAGGAGATAATGATCCCATGTATGGTTTGTACAAATGAAAATTTTGCAAATCAATTGGTATCATAAGGCTTGGATAGTTTGGTTGAATTGGATTACTCATGATGGATGAATCAAGTTTATATTCCATGTTCCTCTTGTGTTTTAATCTTGTTGACCTTTGAGGGGTTTAGGACCAATGATGAGATGAAGGATGAAAGGGGTGAATGATATGGGTGTTTAAAATTTTAGGAACTTTGGATCAATGCTAGACTTTAGGACTTGATTTGATTTGATTTTGATTGAGGATAGTTTGACTAAGTGTGTTAAGTCAAACAAAGTGATAATGTACTTGTAAACTCTAGGAAGTTGTGTTATCCTAGAGTAAACTCATACACAAGAGGATAGTTTGACTAAGTGTGTTAAGTCAAACAAGGTGATAATGAACTTGTAAACCTTAGGAAGTTGTGTTATTCTGGAGTAAACTCGCACACAAAAGGATAATTTGGCTAGGTGTGTTAAGCCACACAAAGTGATGATGGATTGGATAATTTGACTAAGTGTGTTAATCCAAACAAAGTGATAATGAACTTGTAAGTCCTAGGAAGTTGTGTTATCCTAGATTAAACTTGTACACAAAATGATAATTTGGCTAGGTGTGTTAAGCCAAACAAGGTGATGTTGATTTTTTCTAAAAGTCTAGCATAAGTCATGTTTTCGAAGTTCTCAAGAGTTTGTTGGTGAGATGGGATTTGATTGATGTTTGATTGATGTTTGATTGTAAGACATAATATTACAAGCACATGTTTGGGGTTCAATTGGGGTTAATCTTGATTAATGACTTTATTTTTACCACAATCACTTATTGCTTAGTTTTACAAACTCAATGTCTAATTTCCTAATTTTCTTTCATCCCACAAAGTGCATCATGTGGAAATCAAGGAAATCAAGGCAAAGGTTTCCTAGTGTTGACTTCCAGAGAAACAAATTGAGATGTTTGAATGTTTAGAAGCTTTCTAGAGATAAGAACCCCTAGGGACAAGTAGTAACATGTGGACACCTCCAAGGTATTTGTTCTTCCAAAGGGTTTGAAATTATATTGATTTGTTGAATGTTTGTTTTCCACTATTTTAGATCCAAGCAAAGTGTTTTGATTCCAAGAACATGCACAACCCTAGGATGAAGAGACAATATTTTTTAGGATCCCACTTGGATAAATCAAACTACACATATTCATTGTGGATGATTAGATGCTTGACCACATAGACTCCCCCTTACAGTGCAATCACTTCTCGGTTCAACAAAGCATAAGTACCCATGAAACTCCCATAACATACTTTTCATCTCTACAACATAACCACATGTATATGTGGGGTGGCTTCAAAGGACATGACCTTTTGCACCAACAAATAGATTAGGATTTTGGCCTTTCCTAAACAAGGGGTTTTAATTCGTACTTTTTGTTCATGCAGATTGACCCATGCGGCTAGAGACCATTGTTTCCCTTCTCATCAGAGCCAACCATATGATACTGGAGTTTGTTCTAGTACCCACTTTTATATCCTAGTTAGAAATACACTTGGCTTTAGTGTGTTACCAGTTGGTTCATTCCCTTGGGTGATTATGTTTTCCCATAAGGCAGACCCTCTAAGATAAAAAAAAAAACAAGCAAGCATATCCTGTAGTTCGATCGAATTTCATTGCAAAACAAAGGGAGAACACTAGCAGTATGCCACACTCACACTCACAAGATTGGTTCAACTTTTAATCCCAAATGAAATGTGAAGGCAATCACTTACACAACTTAAGACCACCAAAAATACTTCTGATTCTCAAGATCACTATAAAGTGTGAGATAAGTGCATACGTCCTTTTAATGATATTACTTTCGATAAGTAATTACAAAACAAAGAGCACTTTTTCATTTTAAGTCTACAAAGCAATGATTTGATTATTTTTAAGTGCACCAAAATGAAGTATGGAATTTTCTTTGTTCAATTGTTAATCCTCAAACCAAATCTAGTGAGTTTGTCCTAAAGTTCTTTTTAAGCCCTTTGCAAAATTTGGAAATTTTTGTAGTGTTCTTTTTAGAGCCCAAAAGAAATTTAGTGTTTCCTGAAAGAATGAAGGTAATCAAATCCATAGAAAGTGATTATAAGTTCTCCCAAAGTGTTTAAAAACACTTGATACAATGAGATGATAAAATCATAAAGAACCCTTGGCTTTCATTTTCCTTCCTTCACTTTTGATCAAGAAATTTCCTTTTTTGGTAGATTTCAACTTGTCAGATTTTGCCATTTTTTGTAATTTTGTGTGCATGACTTTGAGAGTCCTATTTTTTCCCAAAAAATTTCTAAAACTAAGATAGGATGAATTTCTAACTAACGTGCTAAATTCAAAACGTGAACTTCGAGTTATTTAAAACGATGACTTTTAAAAAATTAGAAGAAACATGAAATTGCCATTTTGAGGGCCAAGATGAAAGTTTTAAGCCCTGAAAATGTGCCAAAATGGCCACCAAATCACCAAGGGTGGTTGGCAATCCACATGCCACCTCATAAACAAACCACTTGTAAAATTTCAACCAAAACCCACATCCGAGTCAAAAGTTATGACCTCTGGAAGTTCCTGCATCACAAAAAATGTTAAAAATAATCATAAATCTACCTTTTATCCAACTCCAGTGGCACAATCCGTGGGTGCAGCATAGTTTGAGAAGGCCAGTGATGCAATATAGAGTCGCTGATGATTGAGAGTGGTGCTCTGCAGAAAAATAGTGACCGCTATTATGACACTGTAGACATGGAAAATGAACAAATTTGTTTTGGCAAACTTGATCCCGTTTACTAACAACATTTCTTCCCAAACCATACTCTCAACATTTCATCATATTCTGTCTCTAAATGTAATGAATCATTATTCATTAAATTAAGTCTTCCTCCTCCAGTGATTAAATTAATCAGTTAATTTAATTAACCTTATGTTTCTATTTAATTAAATAAATCATTTTATTTGATTAAAGTCTCTAAAGTCCTCTTATTAAATTAAATAAATTAAACCTTATTTGATTTAATCTAACATATTCCTCTTTGGTTAAATAAATAAAAAACCATTTATTTAGTTAATCATTTCTTCTCAATTCTGATTTAAATTAATTCATCTATTTGAGTCAAAATTGTCAAATCATCTAATTCTTCATTAAATTAATAAAATCATTGATTAAGTTAATCCTTCTCACTAAAATCCTCTAGAGAATGCAACTTGCACAATAAATCAATTACTTTGATTTACTTAATTCTCTATTTTCCCTCACATAGCATCAAAAGGGAATATTCCCTCATTTGAATTCAAAAAGTCCAAGTGGACTTGTACATCCAACAAGGCATTCACTCCTCTTACATGTCCTTGTGCATTGATCCAAGTGGCATTTATTTCATTCATTTTTCCCTCTCACATGTCATTTCTCAAATTTTAAATTCCACCTAATGGTATTTATCATGCACATTGACCAAAATGTGCTCATTCCTCATCCATTCACATCTTGACAAGTGGCACTTGGCCATTGGATGTTGAATGATCCCACATTGCTCTATTTCATTCTCTCTTCCATTTTGGAAATCTATAAATTGGAGGCTTCTCTCCTCATTTGAACATACACAGCTTTGAGTAAACTTACTATACTCAAATTCATTTCAACATCCACAATTTTAAGCAAGTATATTATACTTCATTTCATCCACAAACTTTGAGTAAACTGATTATGCTCAGATTTACTTTCACTTCGCTTCATAGATTTCATGCAAGGTTATTCTCTTCATTTGAGAATTAAACTTTCCCATAACATCATTCAACTTGTTCAAGGATTGGGAAAGGGTAGCTTACTACACAACAAGGTGGCACCAATCCACTATGAGATAAAGGTTTAATTATGTTTCTTATATGCTTCTATTTAGCTTGTTTTTCTGCTCACTAGTTGCATATTTGGACATAATTAAGTATTTTATAGGGATGATTAAATTTTTTGATTTAAACTAACTTCTATGGTAACAACATGAAACTGTTTGAGTCGATATTCTTGCAAATTTTAGCATCCACGGACACTATTTGACCTGGTAGCGTAGTTTGGAATTTAGAAACCCGCAGTGGAGTTTAAAAATTTGAATTTTGTGGGTGGGAAGACTCCAGCAGTGGAGTTTGGAGTTTAGAATGGTGCAATATAGCACCGCTAGACTGATAGTGGTGCAGTTTGGCACCATTGGATCGATAGTGGTGGAGTTTCCTGTAAGCACAAAAAAGTAAAAAAAACAATAGATTTTTGGAAAAACATGATGAAATTCTTTAGATTCGCCCTCCTTCTACCACCAAAATGTGAACCCCGATCTTATACCTGCACAATCACAAGAAACAAACACATAATTAGATCAATATGCAAGTAAGAACAATGATTCCCCATGAAATCCATTTACAATGCTTAAATAGGAAAGGAAATGAAGAAATGAACAAAGAAAGCAATAGAATCCTATTCTAAGATGCAAACTCTTGATCCCATGGGGGAATTGGTGCCAATTATGTGTAGAAATTGGCCCTTTTCCAACTCCTTTGTAAGCTTTATGATGGTTGATCCATTTGATGGTGAAGAAAAATGTGGCTCCTTGCTAAAATCTACAATAACCTAGCTATGGTGATGGAAAATGCTCAAGAAGATGAATTGAATTTCTCTAAATTGAAGATAATAACTTTGCATTCAAATTGTGGATAATATTACAATAGAGGAGGCCTCTATTTATAGATTTGAAGAATGGAAGATTGAAGGATTTGGGTGAATGTGGGACAAAAGACCAACCAATGAGAGAAGGCCACTTGTCCACATGTGATTGGAGGATGAATGAGCACATTTTGGTCAATGTGCATGATAAATGCTATGAGATTCAAATTTGAAATTTGAAAGTGACATGTTGGAGGGAGAGAGGAATGGAGTAAATGTCACTTGGCTCAAGGCCAAGGACATGTAAGAGGCATTAAATGCCTTGTTGGAAGTACCCATCCCTTTTGGAGGGATTTTTGAATTGGAAGAATATTCCACAAAAAATTATCTTTTGAATGGAAATTGACGATTTAATAAATCAAATAAATTGATTTATTGTGCAAGTTGCAAAATCTAGAGGATTGGGGTGATTTGGATTAAATTAATCAAGGTTTGATCAATTTAATAGGAAATTAGATGATGTGACAAATTTGATTCACATTTTATGATTTATTTAAAGATCAAAGTTGAGAGGAATAATGATTTAGACTTAATAAAATAAGAATTGATTTATTTTAACTAAGGAGCATGATGTTAGATTAAATCAAATAAAGATTAATTTATTTAATTTAAGGGGATGACTTTAGGGATTTAATAAAATGAATTATTTAATCGAATAGAAACATATGATTATTTAAATCAAATTGATTAATTTAATTAACAGGAGAGAATGAATTAATTAGATAAATAATGATTTATTCAATTAAGGGATGAAAAGTGATGACAACTTAAGAAGATGATTTTGGAAGAAATAAGATTAGTAATCAGGATCAAGTGTGTCAGTATATTTTCGATGTCTACAACATTAATTAAAGGAGGCTAAATCCTACCGAAATTTGAAATGAAATCTGATGCAGAGTAGGGGTTGAAAACTCCAAGAAATCCTCAAACAAACAAGCTTTCAAACTCTAAACATTCACATGATTTTTTTCATTCATTAGGCCTCAATCTCCTAATAGTACTTGAGATTGACTAAAATGGACACAACTTCCTAGGAATAATTGATCTCCAAAAGAAAAGCCCAGATTTGGATACCCTTTATGGCTTTATTTAACATATAAAGAAATCAGATATGGTTACTTTGTAAGGAAAGGTTCAAAAATTGACTGTTCTGCTCTTGACTAGGCTTGAAGTGGACCAACAAATTCATGTTCTTTTGGTCATAACTTTCAAAGTAGACTTGATACAAAAAATATAAACATATTTCTAGATACCCATTTGGGCTTTATGTAACATAATAAGTATTGGAGTAGGGGATTTTTGAATACAAGACTAAACTCTGGACTGTTCTCCCTCAAATTAGGCCTACTAGGGCTTCAAACCTATTTTAGTAAAATGGCCACAACTTGCTGGAAACTTAATCAAATTACATAACACCAATGCCAATAGACACTAGATTAATATATTGACCAAACACCATTGATTTTGACACCAATTCCAATAGACACTAGATTAATATATTGACCAAACACCATTGATTTTTATTCATTATGAGATCATATATATCCATACTAGATTAAAGAACATCAAGGAAATGCTTAGAAATGCAGAAAATAGAGGTATTTTTATTGCTTCAATTTCCAAAACTTCAACTTCCACACCCACAACCATGTCTTCGACCTTACAAAACCTTTTAAAATATTTACAACAATTTTTCAATGGTTCTCAACCAACTTTTCAAATTACAACCATTCAAATTCCCTCACTTACAACTTATGACTCTTCATATTCCATGTTTTTGTAACTTTTACAACATTGACAACATTTTTCAAAATTAACAATATTTGTGCAAGTTTTTAGAAGTTTTTCATCTAGACTCTAACCAATGACCAAGAAAACTGATTTGACCCAAAAATACATGAAATGGTCTTTCTAGACCTTATTACATGGAAGAACATATAACAAAACCAAAATGCTAATTTTGAACCTACTAAATCTAGGGTGTTCCTACACCAAAATCCAAAAAATAAGCCAAGGAGGACTAAGATTCCCTAGGTGGCATCTTAGTTTTAAGGCTCAAATCTAGAGGAATAGACTCCAAAAAGGTGTATTTTTCAGGTGTATTCAAAATCAGGGTCCCAAGACCTTTCGGGGACTAAGATGCCCTAGGTGGCATTTTAGTCCCAACCCAAAAATTAGGGACACACAGACAAAATCATTAAATGATGATTTTTCCTTTTATTATTTCTAGGATTAGCTAGAAAAAGATGTAGTTTATTAGGCTTATTGATGCAAAATAAGACAAATTAACACATAAAGAAGGATAAATAAAGAAAGGTGGGCCCAAACAAGTGTGAAAATGTGAGGGTATGCATTTTCCTACACTACATTTAGCCCCCACTTTAGTGAGAGGATGAACTTGCTTCAAACTCACACTAAAGTAGCTAACCACACAATCAAGAGGGGTTCAAATTTATGAATTCTAGTAAGATAAGATCAAAATAACCAAGAGGGTGGCCAAGCTCCCAGGATTAAGATCCTATGAAAAATAAACATAGGCACAACAAAACACGCATAAGGATGATACATGAAGCCATAATTAGATCACAAAGATACACCATCAAAGAAAACAGAAAGAAAAAGGAATTTAAGAAAAATGTTATGGATCAAGTTTCAACTGTTCTTTCAGTGCGATGGACCGAGTCTAGGCTATTATTCCAAAAAGGTTTACAAGTGGAATGTGTTTTCCACTATCCAAACAAGATGCATGCTCACAAGGGCTAGTGAAGCTAGGTGTCCACTAGGTGAGCCCTAGGAAGTCCATATCAATGTCACACCCCCATGACTATGATAAGGACAAAAATAAAATGTGTACTCACATGGGCTAGAGAATCTAGTTGTTCACTAGATGAGCCCCAAAAAACTATATCAAAGCCATACCTCTATGAATTTAATAAGGCACAAAAATAAAATGCATTCTCACAAGGGCTAGTGAAGCTAGTTCTTCACTAAGTGAGACCCAAGGGGCCATATCAAAGCCATACCTCCATAAATTTAATAAGGAACAAGACGCAATGCAACAATAAAGAGGGATGTTCAAAGGGATTTAGCTTAGTTCATGTGAGGTCTTAATCTTAGGGGACAATATTCCTAATATCTCCAAAAGAGGATCAATCAAAGGATAAAAGATTCACAACTTATGGAATGTGATGTGTTGCATAACCACTAAGAGTAATTTAATATAATAAGATAGATCATGATCTTGAAGAACACTACTCCCAATGTCACCACAAAGAGGAAAACACGTCACATGAAATAAGAAAATCACATCAAGGAATGTGAAACAAAATGCAAATAAAATCATGCCAAAATAATGCCAATGTATGTCCCCACTTTAAAGAAATTTCTAACACCATGCTATGAGCAATTACTTTAAATTAGAAAAACCTGAAAAGGAAAAGAGGGTTGGCCCCTAGAAAAAAATAAGGGATCTATAGATTTGGGGCCAGTATTTGCCTTTGCTATAATGATATTAGAGAGCTCAAAACTACCATCATTCCCCAAATACCCATAGAACTAGAAGAATGACACAAAGAGAGTCAAAAAAATGGAAAACCTATTGCGCCAACATGGAAGAGACACAAGGTGTCTGGAGACCTTACGTCATCCCCAAAAGGAAAACACAAGAGAAAAATGAAAGGGAAAAAAAGATAATGAAAAATATTTTGGGTCAAAATGGAAGAGACATATGGTGTCTTGACACCTTGCATCATCCCCAAGAAGAAAACACAAGTGGAAAGAAAAAGAGGAAAAACATTTACGACATATAGGAGAATGAAGGTACAAATAGATGAATTCACATAGAGAGAGAGAAACATGAAACATAACATCACAGGGGATCACAATATGCATAGGCAATCACACAAAAGAAATAAAAAATACTAGTAAGGCATAGGCAAGTCAACCTAAAGCAAGTCAGTTGTCTCCCAATCTTAGTTTGCATAAGTGGAAGGTAGATGACAAACCTAAGGGACAACAAAAAAAGCCTTAATAGGGCAAGGCCATCTACTTCTTTCCCCCACTAAGTGCAACACAAGAATGAGCTAAGGTAGGTGATGAGAAGGATCATGTAATAGTAATAATATAATATTCTACAACTATTACATGACAAGAGATGGAAGGCTATGCAATCACTTGATGGAAATCATTGATATTGAAGTGAATGTTTTTCAATACCAACTTGAATGAACGACACTCATCTTTACTATGTATGAGAGTTCGATGGTGCACAATGTGGGACTAAAATCCTTAAGCTCTCTAGCATAAGCTTGATTATCCTCCTTTGTAGGGGAACAACTGTGTTCTTGGGTAGGATCACAACTTTCCTTCACAATGGGAGGTCGATCAACTTTCTTAGTGGAGGTGTTTAAAGTTATTGGAAGATTGAGGTAGATGGGGTTCACCTTGTTTCTTTGATGAATAATTTAGAGAAGCCTGAGGATCCCCAATCATCACCAAGACATGCATTTGATTTAGGAGAAGACATAGATGGGGAATAATTAGGACTTTCCACTTTGGAATATTTCCATTTAGGGACATTCCATTTAGGGACATTCCATTTGGGGACAGTCTCTATGGAAGACACCATCGAAGAGAATGCCAATGCATTGGAGGTTAATGATGGAATACAATTTTATTAAGAGTGGAAACAACCAAGGCTCAACCAACAATTGCCAACCCACAAAGGTGGATGGCTTCGAAGCTAGCCTTAATTATAACCACCTAATTATTATCTACAAATTTTAAAGAATGATGTAGATTAGAACTCATAGCTCCCATAGCATGAATACTAGGTTTTCCCAAGAGAATATTGTAAGGTAAGGGATCATGAATCACATAAACCAAAGTGGTTAAGGTAAGAGGTCCTAGCTACAAAGGAAAGAAAATCTTGCCTAGGGCCTGTTGACTAGAATTATAAAATCCATGAATGTATAAATAAGAAGCAACTAAAGAAGAATAATCATTGTTAATATTAGGTAACAAATCCATACCAAAAAAATTGAGGTCCGAACGAGTTTCAATGAGGGTAAATATAATACCAATGCTATTAACACTAACTATGATCATTAGATGGTCCTCTTGCTTTTACACATTCGAGGGCGAGAGTCTTGCAAATAAAACATATTATTCAGAAAGTCAGAATGAATATGATCCATCATTGAATTAACATCCATCAACCTAGTGGAGATAGGAAAGAGGATATTTTTCAAGGCTTTATGAAGCATACGTTGGTAAATTGGAGTGGTTTGAAGAAAATCCCAAAATGAGATCTTATCTGGAGTAACATGAAGTTGCTCGACAAGATCATAATCTCTAGGTGCTTTACTCACAAGTTTAGGAGCCAAAGGAAGAATAAGTTGAAAAGGTGGTAAAGAAGTAGGAACTTCATTAGGTTGAGGTGTAGGACTAGAAGATTTTTTATTCATGTTTTGTTGATTGCTTCTATTGTTATACATGTTCCCTATGGTATTATAAGAAGTAGAGTCTATAGATTCCTAGAAACCTTGTATATAGATCCATCAAGTCATTATAATATGGGAATTCACATATAGAATGAATGTTCTTAGGAGAGATGTTGGCTAAAGTCAAGTAAATAATAGGTCTCTTAGGCCTTGGGGAAGCTAGAGAGACTATGAAAATGTTCATCGACTTCTCAGCTTGTGAAGAGGAACTAGATGCTTGCAAACAAAGAATTTTATTTAGAAGATCTATAGATAGAGGAAGATGCTTCTAAGAAATCATCTAGAGCATAATCCAACATTTCAAAATATTCCTTAGAGAAAGCATTATCATAAACATTAAAATATTGCAAAAAATGACCTGAAATGGTTCACGTCAAGTTAACCAAAATATAGAGAAAGGGGATCCGCTACTCACGAGTCTCTTTCTTTCCAAGAAAGTCCCAAGGAATAGAGTGCCCTAAAGTACCTCAAATTTAGCTTAATCAAACTATAAGGTAGAATGAAGAAATTTCAAAGAACAAAATATCAATAATAACTTTCAGACAAACAACTTCAGAGATTGAAAGAGAAAAATTAGGAGATCTCTATCATAAAAGGATGAATTTTGAGTAAAGGACAACAGTGCATGATCAAGATGCTAGTGTGGTGTGCTATAGTCCTAGAGGGGAACTAATGGCCTGTGTGGATAGAGAGATAAACCCCTCGATAGAAATGCAATAATCTTACTAATATATTCAGATCTGGGGTCCATCCAACTAAATATATTAAAAAAAAGAAAAAAATAGCAGAAAACACAAAAGGAAATTGAAAGATCAAATTACAAAGGATCCTAAATTTGAGATATTCCTCCAAGATTCACTTCAACAACTTGCACACAAGACAAACGAGGGAAAATGTTGGGGATTTTTTAGGGCTTTCTATGCTCAAACCCCTATTTTAGTGTTCCACCACCATGGATAGATAGATAGATAGGAGCAGTGGACAAAGTAAACAAATACTATGCGATAAAATAAATCCTCGCTCAAGGAGGAGAACCTGTATCACAAGATGGAAAAATAAACAATTTACCTATTTGTAAATATACAAGAATAAAGAGATCATTCCCAATAGTCCACAACCCCCTCTCGACTACATGAACACACTGTTGAATTCTTGCAAGAGAGATTTGGCTATTAGACGGACCTCAGCCCAGTAAGGATTTTTTCGTGGAAGCAAAATAAAGAATAGAAGAAGTAGAGAATAGAGTGAAATCCAAATATTGAAGTGTTAGAATGAGAGGCCCCCTCCAAATGAGAGCAGAGGAGATATTTTTTGTTGCATAAGGTGGGAAGAGTCATTACACTCATAATTCTAACTACAGGGACACATGTCATGAGTCAAGATTATAAGATTCCTATTTCAAACTTGAGAAACTGCATGGATGCTAGATCATCGTGCAGACATTTGTGTGCCATGCAAGCGTCCAACTTAGTCTTTTCTAAGAAATGAGGTGGCAGAATGTTGTCGCTTCATCGTTGGTCCTTGTGGGATCCAAATCACAAAATTTTGACTCATAAGGTTCTTCTCATAAATGCGATAGGTGTAATAAATGTGTGGCCAAATACGCAAATGTGAAATTTCTCCCATGGTGCAATTTTAAGACATTATAAAAATGGTATATTTTATTATGGCTATTTGCAAGTGATTGATGAAGTTCATAATTTTTAAGCATAGTGGTGAATGTGTTACTTTTATTTTACCTACAATGGAGATTTTAAATCAAGTTATTTGAGTTATATAAATAGAGTAAATTATGTAATATAAAGATATTTTGTTCAAATAATTTGCATCATTATTTGACCCGATTATCTAAGATATAGTGGTTCAGAGAGTTTCCTTAGCTTGGTGTACGATATTAACTTAAGAGATGATCATAATTGAGGTTGATGAGATTAAACCATATAGGAGTAACATAAGCTCCAATTAGAGTTGAGTTTTTTTCATTTTGAGAGGGATCACTCAAGTGAGATATTTCTCATGTGGAGGCTTGGAGAGCCACACCCATGCCATCAAATTATACATTTTATTTTGCATTCATCTTGGGGTTAGTATATGACATGCATAACAATTTGAAAATAACACACCAAGATAGGGACACTATGTGGTGAGTTCAAGTGGTTTCAAATAATGAATTAGTTTTGTAAGAGATCATGTGCAATTATTCTAAATTGAGGATGAGGTCCCATGATAATAATGAAAGTGATGTGGAGGATAAATCATTGTAAAAACCTACCCTTAATTTGTATATGTCTTCATCATGCTAGTAAAAAATTATTTATTGTTTGAGTAATATATATGAGAATTTTTTTCATTTATATCATGAAGCATTTATGTTATGATATTGTGTTGGACTATAATATGATGTTTGATACTACATGTATACAATTTTATTTTTATGTATGATATGGTTTAGATTAATCCATATACATTTGTTTCAATTGTTTATATTTTTTATATCTAACTTATATGTGTATATGTGTGTATATAAGATATGTCATGAATAATAACACATATTCTCTATGAGAATAAATATAAATAAAACATTTAGTCAAACCCAACAAATATAGATAAATTAGTGGCCTAAAATGAGTTCCATAATTAGGAAAACATGTAATAAATGAATAAGAGGACTCATTAGGAACTATAGTAGGTTGGAATAATGCTCTTTCCCTTTTCATTTTCATTCTTCTTTATGAGAATATTTTTCATGCATCAATGTCAATCCAAGGACAACCAAGGTTTTATTTGAAGGAGACAGGCCTTTATAGACCAATGGTTGGAGTATATCTTGATATCATAGGATAGCTTCAAAAATAATTCTTACTATGCCTATGGAAAATGATAAGGAATTTTCATAGGAAAGCTTCAAAAATACCTCTCCCTACGCCTATGAAAAGGGGGGCAAAACAAGCTAAAACTCAAGAATGAAAGATTCAGACCTATAAAGCAATGTAAAAGAAAGTACGGAAAATCATCTCCATTTTAGTCCTATCATAAATTGCTTTAGAAATAATTACTAGACCTAAAAATAATTGTAAAGGAAAACAAGGAAAATCATCTCCATTTTAGTCCTATCACAACTTACTTTGGAGTTGAAATGTCTAACTCTAGAAAGAATCAAAACCTGTTTAGCCTATCTCAAGATTCTTTGTTCAACATAAGCATAAACAAATCAAGAAATTACTATGATAATGAAGGTAATGGAATATGAACATGATTACCATAATAAGGTTACTATAACAATAGAATACAAATATGGAGAACACAACAAAGGTTACTACAATAATGGAATATAACATGAAAACTACAACATAGATTACTACAATAATAATTCATTCTTCTATAATGAAATCAAATTAAAAAAGAAGAAGAAATATGAGAGGATAGACTATCATTTTGTCCCCACTAGAAGTAAAATTTTTATGATCAATTCCAAATTAATCTCCTTCCTTCCTCCCTATTTTATAGAAAACCATATATAGAGAGGTTATGCTTATAACAAATAATAAAAAAGTAATGTCAAATAGAATAAGTTTGTTTTATCCCATGGCCAATGAACTAAAATTTAGAGGCTCACATGACACCATGACTACAACCATGAGTTAAAACAACATTGTTATAACTGCGGACAAAAATAGGAAATGGGTAGGTTGGAAGGTTTCTCCATCACATGGTAAAGCTTCCCTCTACGATTCAGCTAAGTTGGCAAAGAGAAGAAAGCATCAAAACTAGTCATATATAGATATGCAATAACTAAATATGTGAAGAAATCAAACTGGTACAATGAAAATAAAGTGAATAGGGTTCATTTGTAGATTGGTAGAATCAAGAGTCGATGTGGCCAATAATAATCTAGTAGAAAATGCAAACAATAGCCTAGAAAAATTTCCACAAAAAGAAGATAACGATTTGCACAACCATCATAAGAATTTATAACTGTTGCCACATTGGAAGTTGGCATCATCTTGTGAAAAGATGACATAAATAAATTGGTGGTCAAAAAGCAATAGAAAAAATTTCCTAACCAAAAATTGATAGGAAGGTTTTATGTGTCAGGAAGACCTGCACCCTTAAATTGGAATGTTGAAATATATATTTTCTAGACATAGTGAAAGATATATGGGTATGTGCAGGATCATCATGGAAAAAATAGGCCCTTAAGTGGCAATGAAAATTCAGAAAATCAGAGTTGGGCAAGTTGACATAAAAATTTGAATAAGTTACCTATATTATTTCAAAAATATGTAAGAATAAAATTTGTGGAAAATTGAATGTAGTTTCTAAACTACTAGGTTAATATTTGTAAAAAAAAAATCTATTTGGTGAAAATTCGAAATTTCAATTCAGTAGTACTAAAATTTTAGGGAAAAAATAAGTAGGTGTATGTCTGACCACCCTAACCATAATAAAATGATAATATTATTTTATTAGATTTTAGATATAAGTAGAGTACTCCTGTCCAGATGTGATGCATATTTTTTTATAATTTTTTTTCAAATAAATAATTAATTATTAATTTTTTATTAGAAATTTAAAAAAATATAAAAACTCATATGTCTGAACACCTTAACTTGGTCAAAACTTCATGAAATTAATTTATTTTTTTAAATCCTATAGTATGCCAAGCATACAATGTGACACATGTTTTGGATTCAAAAAATGTGATATCGTTTGAAAGCTATAGATGTTTTTCTATCAGACTATCAATCAGGACTTTAGTCGTAATTCTAATAAAATATAAATTATTATTATTTATTAGATTCTACGTAAAATATAATTTATATTGGTAGAAAGCTGAGAAGCTCCTTTACGAACCCTTTTCATTTCATCAATTTTGGGTAAAATAAAAGTCGTCAGCCACATGAGCGAAGTCTAGAAAAGCAAGGTAAGTTTTTAAACACGTTTTAAGTGTTGAATTTTTAGGATTGGCAGGTCCAAACCAAATCCTGAGCCTAATCCCTAGGTATTAAATTTTGTGACAGCATATCGGATATCCGATTCAAATCCAATATCCAATTCAAATCTGATATCCGATTTGAATTCGATATATGATATGTTTTAGATATGAGTTTTAAAAAAATTATACAATCTTTAATATATGATTTAAAAATGCAATAAAGTTTATAATTTAAGATATATAATATACAATAAAGTTTATAATTTAATATATATAATATCTAATAAAGTTTATAATGTAATATATTTAATATACAATTTGAGATAATCTCTTATCAAATTATGTATTTAATATATAATATATTATTAAATGTATAATATTTAAATATTATTTCAATATTTTAGTTAATCTATAAATATTTAAATATATATATTACCAATATATAAAATATTTAAATATTATCTCTTTCCCTCTCTCTTTCCACCTCTATCTCTCTCAAGTCTCTCTCTCTCTCTCTCTCTCTCTCTCTCTCTCTCTCTCTCTCTCTCTCTCTCTCTCCTCCCCTCTCCTCTCTCCCCCTCTCTTCTCCCCCTCCCTCCCTCCCTCCCTACCTCTCTCTCTCTCTCCTCCTCCCTCTCTCTCTCTCTCTCTCTCTCATTCCATATCCTCTCCTCTCCTCTCCTGTCCATCTCACTCTTTCCCTCTCTCCTCTCCTCTCTCTCCTATCCTCCCCTCTCCTCCTTCTATCTCTCCCTCTCTCCTCTCCTCTCCCTCTCCCTCTCCTCTCCTCTCTGCCTCAGCTCTAAACCTCTCCCTCTCCCACTATCCTCTCCTCTCTCCTCTCCCAATCTCCTCTCCTCTCCTCTCCTCTCCTCCCTCTCCCTCCCTATCCTCTCCCTCCTCCTCTCTCTCCTCTCTCCTCTCCTCTACATCTCTCCTCTCCTCCCTCTCCTCTCTCTCTCTCTCTCTCTCTCTCTCTCTCTCTCTCTCTCTCTCCCCTCTCCATCTCAATCTCTCTCCTCTCCTCTCTCTCTCTCATCTCCTCTCCTCTCTCCTCTCTCCCTCTCCCTCTCCTCTCCCTCAACTCTAAATCCTCTCCATCTCCCTCTCCATCTCAATCTCTCCTCTCCTCTCCTCTCCTCTCTCCTCTCCTCTCCTCTCTCTCCTATCCTCCTCTCTCCTCCTCTCTCTCCCTCCTCCTCTCCCTCTCTCTATCCCCTCCCCTCTCCCTCACTCTCTCACTCTCCTCTCCTTTCTCCTCTCCTTGCCTCTCACTCCTCTCCCTCTCTCTCACTCTCTCCTCCCCTCTCCTCTCCTCTCTCACTCTCCCCTCTCTCCTATCCCTCCCTCTATCCCTCCCTTTATCTCTCCCTCTTTCCCTCTCCCTCTCACTCTCCCACTCTCCCTCTCACTCTATTCCTCCCACTCTCCCTCTGTCCTTCCCACTCTCCTCCCTTTGTCCCTCTCCCTATCTCAATCTTCCACTCTCCCACTCTCTACCATTAACCCTTAGGTCTATGTGTGTAAAAATCAGATATCTGATTTGTGAAACTTCAATGTGTAGAGCTAAAATCTTATTGTTGCAGAACATGTTTTACAAATTAGATATCCGATTATATCAAATATCTGATTTGTGGATCATAGAAAAACCCCATGTGGGTCATTTTTGTGCATTCGAACAGACCCTACATTCTGTTTGCAGCACTTTGTAGGCGACAAATGCGCGGTTTTAGACCAGAAGAGACAAAGGTAAAACATTTGGAGCATCTTGTACTCAAATTTGTCATACATAATTATTTTGTAGCATCTTTTATTTGGTATAATGGGGAGCAACAGCCATCGAAAGAAAAAACGTAAGAGAAAGCTGACAAAAGAACAAATTGAAGGATATAGACAAAGAGATAGAGAAGGTCATAGGAAGAAAAGACAAGGTATGTTAAATATTGGTGAACCTGAGCCCTATGGTCTTTCAAGTGAAGAGGAAATTGAATATGTTCAAGGTGAAAATGTAGAACATGATATTGAAATTGGGAATGAAAATGTTCAAATTGATATTGAAAATTTTCAAGGTGAAAATGTTGGAATTGAAGATGTTGAACATGATATTGAAATTGGGAATGAAAATATTGAAATTGATAATGAAAATGTTGGAATTGAAGATGTTGAACATGATATTGAAATTTGGAATGAAATTATTAAAATTGATATTGAAAATGTTCAAGGTGAAAATGTTGGAAATGAAGATGTTGAACATAATATTGAAGCAAGTGTAAATTATGTTTCATCAGATTACATGAGAAATGAAGAACCTTGTGTGGAAGAAAGAAATATTCCAAATTCAAGACCTTCAAGGACCCCTTAATGGTTATTTTAAATTGATGATAACATTATAAACAATTTTGAAGGCAAGAGGTCAACATGAACTATTCAGTTGTGGGCTAGAATACTTTTCAACCAATATTTTAGTGATAAGAGATTGACTGAGTAATGCCAACTTTTTGTACAATTGATAAAGATGCAAAAGATGAGACCTTTGCTAGCCAAATTGAATATTCGTGTGAACAAGAGGACTGAAAAAAAATCTATTATTGGAAAAAATAACAAGGAAAAAGATAAGAGAGCTGCTCGGAGAGTCATCACAACTACCCTAGTAAGCCATCAATTGAAAAAGGCTCACTTTATGAGACAAACTTGTATTGATTCTAACTTAAATCATAAAAATTTGGATAGAGCACTTGCAAGAAGAGAAAGAATAGATGATCCTCTTCAAAATGATACATGGGCTTTTTCCGGGAATCTTCCACATGTTGATAAAAATCTAATCAATAATGTAAAGCAAGCAATTCAGCAATTTTGGCATGATAACTCTAGAGTATCACCCAATGCAAAGGATGTTTTAAAGTTAAGAATTGGTAGTCGAGACCATACACTGCATCCTAAACATTTCTTGGAATCAAGCCAAATAATGTTGTTCAACAAATTTATTCAAACACATCCAAATATGGAAATATCGCAAAGAACTTTTAAAGGTTTGAAGCCATTTTATTGTGTGCCTCTTAAGATTCATAATACTTGTTGTTGCAAATACCATGTGGAGTTTTCAATATACCATTAACTATTATGCTATATCCGTTCTAATTTGCATACTAATGAAATGTTATAGGAGTGTGGTGCAATGCATCTTTCGAAATCATCAAGGGACTTGCTAGATCTATTTTTATGTTCTAGGGATGATGGTTCCTTTTTCTATAGAAATGATTGTTTAAATGAAAAGTGCTCACAATGTGGTGGCTTGTCAAAGTTTGTTCAATGTTTTCATGAGGGTTTCGAACATGAATTTGGAAAGAATATTGTTGAGAAAAAGAGATATGAGATAGTCAAATATACTTTGCAGAGTGGAGGTGAAGGTTCTAGATGTGAGTTGGTTACAAAAGAATGTAGTGTTGCTGATTTTAATTCAGATTTTAAACACAATATTTTCTAGAAATATGCAAGGCATAGTCATAGGTCTCAGTGGCTGGATCAACAATTCAGGATATGTAAGGACTCTTTCCTGATTGGCACTATTATATCAGTGGTTGATTTTGCTGAAAAATACACACTACAACCACAAAATGAGGTACAATCTCAATATTACAATTCCATTCAGATTACTATTTTTTTCCACATAACAAATAGACATGCACCTGATAGTACAAAGGAGAATCAAAAGAAAATAGGAGAGTATCATTTTTATATGAGTGATGATAGATCTCACTCGTCCGAGTATGTCCAACATTGTTTCGGGATATTTTTTGAGTTCTTGCAGGAGCATGATATAGCACTGGGCCGACATCTCATTTGGTCAAATAACTACACAAGTCAATTCAAGAATTCTCATATGTTTTATTGGTTGAGTAGAATGCATGTAGAGAGGGGTGTACCTAATATTTTGAGTTTTTTTGAAGTTGGGCATGGGAAAGGGGAGCATGATGGAGCAGGTGCATGTGTAAAGAGAGCTCTAGTTAAGGAGCAATTGAATATTTCAAGAGAAAAATTCAGTGATGCACATTCTATTGTTGATTGGTGTAGTTCATCATTGTCACAGGGAGGGACACTTGATTCAACAGTGCATAGATTCTTTTGGTTGGTTGAGGAGGGTACGTGCGAGGCAGATTGAATTGTCATACAATCAAAGATTCTTCAAAGACGCATTTGTTTTGAAGCTCAGGTGCAAGGACATGGACCATTTGGACACAAAAGTTGGCTTGTTTTTGTCAGAGTTATATTCAATGCGAGTCGGATCAATGCGAGTCAAGTGAGTGGGTGGATACATGGATTCCACAGTATCTAACTCCTTTATCTCAAACTATATCCATGACAAATTACACAATGGAAAGTTCACTTGATTACGACTGTCATTCAGATCTACTACATCCATGACATGCTTTTGCAGTTGTTGCACCGTAGGGGAATGAAGAGAGATCAGAATATTGGTTGGCTCGATGTGTGCAGGTAAAGCATAAGCTAACACAATCAATGGAAGATGATGATGGGTTCGTGTATCCTACAGGTTCAGTTGTGGTTGCAAGAAGTTGGTTGCGAAAATACATGATTAGAAAGAATGACATACCTACATTTGAAGACTACGAGAAACAAAAAATAATTCTCATGTATTCACATCTTGTTATAGCAACAAATTTTAAGTTGTTGAAGCATCATGCCAAACCAAAGAAAAAATAACTATGGAAACTTCGTAATGTTGATCATGAAGCAATATTGGATACTCTTAAGCAAAGAGATGACCCTTCAGGAACACTTGAATAGCATATTCAAGAATGGAAGGTACAATGCTTAAGCATCTTTTTTGTTGTGACAATATAGATTTATCATTTGACAATTTTTGTGATATTCTTGGCACAATTGATCATGGACTTGTTGCAACAATAGTCAGCTCTGATGCTTTCAAAGAGGTATGCGATAGATTATAATAATATAGATTGGTTATTCAAAGCATCTTTTATAGTTTTCATTACTAATTCATCATTTAGGTTGTTTAGATTAATATCGATTTGTTAGTCTAAGCATTTTTTTGTTGTAAAAATATAGATTTATCATTTGACAAATTTTGCGATATTCCTAGCATGATTGATCATCGACCAGCTGCAACAATAGGCAACTCTAATCCTTTTAGAGAGGTATGTGACAAATTACAATAATATAGATTGGTTATTCTAAGCATATTTTCTATTATATGTAGTTTAACTGCTACCTTGATGGTTTGTACAAGTGCTTGTCACTTCAAAACGCCAGCATACTACTCTTGTGGAAGACTATGCCCCGAATGCCTCAAATAGGCAAATTTTGTAAAAAATGAATTTTGAAATGTGAAACAATGTAAAAAGGTCATAACTGTGTATAGGCATAATCTATATCCAGTGATGTTTTTTGAAATACGGGTCAAATGTTTGGCATTATATAAAGGGTATGTTTAAAATGTAATAATATTTTTGTACTTAATCAAGCTACAACCGGAGGTTTTCTTCTTGGTTCTTTCATGTCGGTATGCTCGTTTGAACTAGGTTTTGTAATATCTCCTATTTATATATAACAAATTATAGTGGCTTGCCACTTTTTCAAAAAACAAAAATGTAAAAAGTTCATGTGAATTTCATTTCCCATGTAATTGATTCAAGTTGATTGGGTAAGAGTTTTCTGATGCAAGAGCTAGGACTTGTAGAATCTTGATCCAATCTTAAATCTTTGTGTCCCCACATTTCATTGACATTAGCACTTTGGACTCTTAAGGGAAATCATTGGTCAAATGCAGCTCAGAGGGATTCGACGTATTTGGGTGCAAAAAATGACCATACCTAGCATAAATCTACCCATCCAGACATGTTGGAACAATCTATTTGGTCGTGCGAGTTTGAGAATGAAAGTTGCACCACTTTGCAACTTTACACTGCTTGCATTTGGCAACTTTTCCCTCAACTGAAAACTCATCACCACAGGAAAACGCCTTTGAGATAGAAAAAACCGAGAGAGGTTATTGTAGATGGTCCCAACAAAATCCCATATCCTCAGACGAAGATTCTATAAGAATCACGGTTTCTGAGAAATAGTTCGTCAAAGATTGCTGCCTTTTAGCACTTTGGACTCTTAAGGGAAATCGCTAGTCCAATGCATCTCAGAGTGATTCTGCATATTTGGGTGCAAAAGAGGACCATACCTAGCGTAAAAATACCCATCCGGATGTGTTGGAACAATCCATTTGGTCGTACGTGTTCAAGAATGAAATTTGCACCACTTTGCAACTTTACACTGCTTGCATTTGACAACTTTTTCCTCAATTAAAAACTCATCACCACGGGAAAACGCCTTCGAGATAGAAAAAATTGAGAGAGCTTATTGTAGATGGTCCCAACACAATCCCATATCATCAGATGAAGAGTCTGTAAAAATTGCAGTTTCCAAGAAATATTCTATAAAAGATTGCTGTCTTTTAGCACTTTGGACTCTTAAGGGAAATCGCGGTCCAATGCAGCTCAGAGTGATTCGGCGTATTTGGGTGCAAAAGAGGACCATACCTAGCATAAAATTACCCATACAAATGTGTTGGAATAGTCTGTTTGGTCATACGATTTCGAGAATGAAAGTTGCACCACTTTGCAACTTTACACTGCTTGCATCTAGCAACTTTTCCCTCAACTAAAAACTCATCACCACGGGAAAACGCCTTCGAGATAGAAAAAATTGAGAGAGGTTATTGTATATGGTCCCAACACAATCCCATATCCTCAGACGAAGAGTCTATAAGAATCATGGTTTTTGAGAAATAGTCCATCAAATATTGCTGTCTTTTAGCATTTTGGACTCTTAAGGGAAATCGTCGGTCCAATGTAGCTTGGAGTGATTCAGCATATTTGGGTGCAAAAGATGACCATACCTAGCATAAACGTACCCATCCGGATGTGTTGGAACAGTCTGTTCGGTTGTATGAGTTCAAGAATGAAAGTTGCACCACTTTGCAACTTTACACTGCTTGCATTTGGTAACTTTTCCCTCAACTGAAAACTCATCACCATGGGAAAACACCTTCAAGATAGCAAAAATCGAGAGAGGTTATTGTAGATGGTCCCAACACAATCCAATATCCTTAGACAAAGAGTCTTTAAGCATCATGGTTTCCGAGAAATAGTTCGTCAAAGATTGCTACCTTCAACACTTTGGAATCTTATGGGAAATCGTCAATCCAATGCAACTTAGAGTGATTCGACATATTTGGGTGCAAAATAGGACCATATCTAGTGTAAACGTACCCATCCGGACGTGTTGGAATAGTCTATTTGGTCGTATGAGTTTAAGAATGAAATTTGCACCACTTTACAACTTTACACCTTTGTAGAGATTTAGGGATGTCCTCATCATATTACTCTATTTTGAATAGGTTTGCAAAGCCAGCAATGTTAAATCCAAGTTGACTGACTTTGAGAAAATCTGATCTCAGCTGTTGAAGAGGTACTTCAATAATTTAGCATCTGGCCTTGCAACACTACAACCGTTACTTATTCCCAACGAGTCATAAAACTCCCTCTTAAGGTTAATTCTTCCTCTTGAAAGAGATGTCTTCATCCATTCACTTAGACTCGTAGTTGCAAGAAGTGTCTCCATTCTTCAACCTATAGGATGCATCAAGCTCTTCTTGAAAGAAATCTTCACACATTAGCATGATACAACTTGCAATGATTAATTCTTAATTCTAAAGAATCTTATCCCAGTGATCACTATTTATTGGTCACACATAATCCAAGTAAATAATGTCAAATTTGCATAGCTCAACAAGCTGAATTTTAGCCTAAAAGGGTAATTACAATTAAAACAAAGAATACTTATCTCTTAAATATTTTGAAGGATGGAAGTATGAAATACTGCTCTTGCACTCAGATCAATACACGACCTTCATGGCTTGAACATAGGCCCATGACTAGAGTAGAAATTCACTAGAATCATTTTGGGAGAGAGAACTCAATCACATCCACAAATGAAGCATGTTGATTAGGCCCGGTAGGGAAAACCTTCGCATAGTGACCAAAATTATCACATCTAAGGCATTGAACATGAGAGAGGTCCCACTTCTTCTTGAATGCAGGAGCACCATCTAACCCTTTATCTCCATTCCTCTTGAAGCATCTTTTCTTTCCTCCTTTTCCTTCCTTCTTTGAGGATTGAGTGGAAAAAACATGAATGTCTTCATTTGTAGGGCTTCGTCCAATACCTCTCATAGCCAACCTTGACTCCTCTTGAATATAGTCAGCCCTCAACTAATCAAACTTGGGAAGTTTTGATCTCATGCTAATTCCTTGAATGTAAGACTCCCAAGATGAAGGAAGACCATTAAGAGCCAACATGGTCAAATCTTTGTCATCAACAATATGACCAATGGTAGAGAGTTGATCTCTCAATTCGTAAATCTTCATGAAGTAGGTGATGACAAATTCTCGTTTTTCCATATTAACATGATGAAGTTGTTGCTTCAAGGCTAGAGCACGACTTGTGTTGTTGATCTCATACATCTCCTCCAAATTCTTAAGCATTTATCTCACTGTCTTCAACTTAGAGATGATAGGAACAATATGGTCGTTCACGGAATCAACTAACATCTTCTTCGCCTTGATATTTTTCTTCCTCCATTGAAATTTCTCTTTCTCATCTGTAGGTTCGGAAAATTTTCTCTCCACACTCAACCAATTCATTTTCCTCCAAAGTGAGCATAATTTTGAATCTCCATGAAGTGAAGTTTGATGCTCCTTCAAGTCTATCCTCAATTTTAAGACCATTCACCATCTTGACTAAGATAAAGATAGACAAAAAAAAAGGGAATAGAGGTATTGCTGCAATAAAAAATCTGATCATGATATTTTTCAAACCTGCTCTGATACCATGTTAGTGTTTTAATGATCAGATAATACAACTGAAAGCACTCAAAAAATGTAACACATAAGACAATAAACACAACAAGAAATCTGCTTACAACTCAGGCCTAGCTCATGGCTAAATTTGATACAATGAATAATAGCACCTCTCCTAGATGCAAAGATACAATCGAATATGATTCTACTTCAAATCATCCTACTGCAATAAGATGAAGCACTGCTGCTCAAGTGCGAACTTCTGCTTGGAATGTGAATTATGCTGAATGAAATTGATTGAGGAAATGAACAAACATCACCTTGTATTTATAAAAAATAAGGTGACTCTTCAAGGAGGTCGACCTCTCTTGAAAATAATAAATTACAAAATAATATCAAGGAAGGTCGGCCTCATCCATTTAAATCAAATGAGTATAAATTAAATAGCCATAGGCTATCATTTAATTTATTACAACTTAATGTGATCGCTATCATGTATGAAAAATGTGGTAGCATAGACAAGGCAGTGGACTATTTGAAAAAAAGCTTCAAAGAACTATGGTCTCATAGAATTCAATGACAAACAAATGCAATTGACAACTGCTCATAGTTTTTAGTTATGCAATGTGACGTAATTGCATAACTGCTTAGGTTGACTTTGTAAAAACTATATTGTAATTGAAATTTTTTCATCTATGAACATCTAGTTGTTAGTTATGCAATGTAAAGTAATGATTTGAGTTTGAAAGATGTGTAATGCAATGTAATCAGTGATATAAATATAAACTACATAATATAACCATTATTTTTTATACTATTGTACATTGATATTTAACCATTGCTCAAGATAAAATTTTCAAAGAGTTTAATCATGCACATGAGGAACAAATTAAATTTCGATTGTCATATTGTATATATCAAATTATCCAATAATCAAGTGTATGTCCATGTACAAAAATGGCATCAATGCCAACTCAAACAAAGTTTTACAAAATGTGGCATATGCCATCTCAATATGTATTCAAAATTTACATGTGAAAATGTCTATCTCATCCTAAACTACTGGTGGATCATCAAAATGGAGCCTATTTGAAGCACTCATTGGCTTTGAAGGTAGTTGTACAAGAAAAATTCAAACCACAATTGAGATTAGTTATACTATATAATTTAAAATCAAATAATTAACATCAAAATCAATATACATTTAATTTTAATTGAACTCTAAAATTGAAATCTTGATTACCTGAAATATACGTCTCTTCAAAGGGTTAGGAGTCCTAGAATATACCAAACCAAAATTTGAAATTCCAATCTATATATGTGAACAAATATATAAAATTGATCCAAGTTAGCATACGATTATTGGTAATAGGAACATATTTACCAAACACAAAATAAAATAAACACATACCTCTTTAGGTTGATCTTTTTCTTTATCTCGTTCAAATGTTTTGACACCTCCTCCTTGAGGTGTTTCAACACCTACTCTTTGAGGTGTTCCAATACCTACTCCTTTAGGCAATGTGTCACTTGTCAACAAATATGTATAGCTCATTATTGCCTGTACATAAAAATGACAAGTACATATGAAAATACCAATCTATGTCGATGTATGTATAATCAATATAAGATCTTAAAAATCTTAATTCAATCCAATTTGAGTTCAATTACCTTCCCCTTATCTAACTTTGTGCCTCCATAGTCTAGACGAGGTTGTACCTCACTCACACTAGGTATTTCCTACAAGAGAAAAATAAGATAAACATATAAGTTATTATATAATTTCATTAATGACAATTCAAATGACAAGAAAGTATATAATAAAAAATGTAAATGAGTGAGTGCGAAAATATGTACTGTGTGTGTGTCCAAGCCAAATGAAATAGCCCTAAGGGTTCTACCATTCACCTGTGTGAGCTCCTCCTCGGACATGAACTATTAAATAGACCATGTAAATAAATATTAGTACTTGATACTATCTCTTATTAATATTCATTTAAAAACAAATGAAAATTATGAATTTACATCTTAAATCTTACCTGTGTCACTATTCCAACATCCCCCTCTCTAGTAGGAGAGGACTATGTAGGGTGCGCTCAACTCCCCTGCGACTGATCCATAATGTCCACATCATGGAGGTCATAATCAGAAGTGTCCAAGGGATGCTCAATGGGTTGTATAAGAGGACCCAAGCATATCTGGTAGCACATAGTGCAAGTATGTGGCACACAAATATGTGGACCTGAGGAGGATGATGGAGTAGCACTCAAGCCTTCGCCAACATTACCAAAATGTGGCTAAGCTATTATAGAAGCATGCAAAACCAAATGACCACTCAAAGAGTGAATAGCTTGAATAGTCTGTGTGGCTGCATCCTGGATAATCTTTGGATCATATATTGGAGGTGGCGGAGGAAGAGGAGGAAGGGGAACATTTGGGCGCGGGAATACTCTAACTGCCCCTGGTCTATCCTGCGGCATACCTCCACCAATGCCCTGGAAGGGTTTAATGTCAAAGTAATTGACATGATGCCCTAACACAAACTCAGCATATAATTTTTTAATAAAGTAAAATGGTATATCAGAATATTGTTTGGTGGTTTATCAAAAACCATACACCAATGATCCCAAAAGTTAGCTACAATGTCCCTATGCATGCACCATTTTATAGAAAGTTTTTTTTTATTAACATTCACTGGAAAACGGGTGTGGGGGTCAATGAATAAAGAGGCTATTTGGGATTTGGTTATTTGGAGATCTTTCAGATCATCGTAAGACAATCCACATCCATAATATTCCCCCATGTCTTCTTGCCATGAATGAAAGGCATTATGTTGGGTGGAGAGGGTTTCTATATTTTTAATTATTTCCTTCAATGTGTTTTTCATATCTCTCAATCGAGGGATTGTCTTATAAACTTCACAAATTCCCCTTAATTGCCCCAATTTTTCACCAATTAAGTCTTCAATTGCTGGTTGTGGAGGTGGTGGAGCATTTGGCTGTGGAGGTGGTGGAGCGTTTGGCATTTGTGCATTTTCATTCTTAGCCATAATACTTGATTAAAGTTAAAAACTAATTAATCTAATTGAAATTACATAATATAAATGAAATTATTGTAAAAAAAACCTTAGTTTTTAATAAAAATCCAAAAAAAAGCCCTACTTTTTAACAAAAATCCATAACAAACTCTAATTTTTGATAAAATTACATCAACACTATTTTTTAATCAAAATCCATTTAAAAACTTTAATTTGTAATAAAAATTCATTGTAAACTCTAGTTTTTAATAAAAATCAATAGAAAACCCTAATTTTGAAAAAAAATCATTAAAACTACTTAAAATTAAGATAATCTACTTGGAAAATTGATTACAACATTTAAAAAACCAAATGCTTACCTTTAAAATCGGATATCTGATGGAAGCAGATATCGAATTTTCGCTTTTCCTTGTACACCCGCTTGCAAACTGTGAGAAATGAACTTTTAACAGTCAATTGTTTTATTTATAATGTTTCCGCAAATTGGATATCTGATCCAAATTGGATATCCGATTTGTAGAAACTAGGTTTGGGCTTTGGTTTGGCTAAATGTACTGACACCCGAACCTAGAAAAGTCAACTCAGCATTTCCGCGTTTTTGAGTTGATCCAAAAAGTGATTTTTTCCCACTACCACTTTTTGGCCCATCATGATTCTGCACATACCCATATTAGTAAATACAATCTGATATTATGTATTCACATATTTTATCTAGAAACTAAATTAAATATTACTTATATATATTAAAGCATATGCAACATAAAATGGTAAAACAATATGATATGGAACAAAAAAGGAATGGGATGAGTATGAAGGTGCATGAAATAGGCCAAAATATGGCATAAAATAGAACAAAATTGGCTTGCATAATTCCCCCCAACTTATCATATTGCACGTCCTCTTGTAATCAATATTTTTGAGAGGGTAGCCTTAGGATTGTGACTTTGGACTTCCTCTTCACCTCTTTTCTATTATGACTCACTCACTATCATAGTTCCCTTCAATTTTTATATGAATCATCATGGATTTTCTTTTTTTTGCCAACTTATTTTCATCATACCTCTTTTTATTTTATTTTTCTTTTTTTCAACATTTTTTATCATTTTTTCATAGCATTATTTACTGGAAATGTTGTATATAAGAGGTAAAACAAAAACTATCTCCATATTTATGAGTTATTTGAGGTGGGTGATATAGTCAGCAATATGAATGATTATGAAGGGTGAAAATAATGGATACAATGATAGGGTAATAAATACTATGATGAAATAATTAAGGTAAAATAAAATAATGGGAAAAATGATAGGGAATAAGGATGATAAACCTCCCCCAACCTAAAGGGTTGATTGCCCTTGTGAAACAAGGAGAGGATAGGGGAAAGTGTTTCTTATATGATTAATATAATAAAGAATATTAATAAAGTTAAGAGAAAATACTAAAAAATAAAATTGATTATTTTACCAACTTGGATGTCCATGTATGCCAAGGTCGGGTATCCAAAAGAAATCAACCATTGTGAGTCTCCAAGATGGAACCAAAAGCTATGAGAGGAATGGTGATAAGAATTACAACACATAAAATATAGCTGTCCCATAGAATCACAATGGACCATACTAATGGTAGTTGACTATGTCTTCACTTTTGTGAGCACCTCAACTGAATGAGTAACTCATGCTATAGGTGATCAAAGGAGTGAGCCCTTGCTCCTAGATTACAAATGGGAATCTTTGACCATCTCCATTGATCCTCAATTGTAGATCCTCTTCATTATGTGACTTCTCTTCTTTGTATTCTCCATTATTCTTGCATAAAACTTTGACATATATCTTTGAAGATATTTTTTAATAGAATTCCATATCCACAAAATATATCAAAAATGACATCATTATATTATTTGCCTACTCTAGCATACAATACATAATAATAGCCTAAACAATTAAAATATTAAGCTTCCAATACATAAAATAGTATAAATATTATAAAATAATAGGGAATATTTAGGCAATTTTCTTGTCTCATCACTCTCCGTCGGATTCAAAGTGTTGCATTTCCTCATGCAACCAATAAGCTCTACTAGCTCTATAAAATAATCATTCAACTAGCTTCGTATACACTCCACAAAGTATCCATTTATAATTTTTTATTTTGGCAAATTGATCTCATGACCCCAATGATCCTTCTATTTGAATCTTTCCAAAAAGAACCACTCATTATCCCTAAAATTTGAAAGAAGGGTATGAATAGCTAGCCTCACTATTCTTCAACATTCTTCTAAATGCGCAAATATTGAATGCCTTATGGAAAAAATGTAGTTTTACCTTCATCAAGCCAATACTTTGAACCTATATCTCTGTTACCATATGAATGGACTAAATTCTATACCATCAAAAATATTTTAGAGACGAAAATATAACAAAGAAAATGTCACCCAATTTTGAGTCTGTATGAGTAAGATATGAAGATTTCCTAGAATAACCTCCGTATATACAAGATGAATTGTTGCCACCAATATAGTAAGAGTCACATCTTCTTGTTTTAAGATGAGATGCACCATAGTTACATGAACATAAAACTAAAATTTGAACCTCATATGACCACCACAGCTCCTGAAACTGAATTAATTCTATTGCATGTAATTATGTAATTCTGCATTATCAAATTATAATGTAAAATTATAATTTAATACAAAATGAATTACTGTCATCAATCTGAGAAGAATCTGAACCTATCATTTTGAGATATGATGCACCATATTATCAGGAACATACAACTAAAATTTCAGCCCTATATGATCACTACAACTCTCGAAACTAAATTAATTTAGTTGCATAAAATTATTTAATTCTGCACTATAGAGAAATATGCAAAATTAAATTCTAAAAATTATTTTTCACATTTCTGAATGTATTTGGCTACAAATATATTCATGTAAGCACTTTTTTTGAATAATTTTTGATGAAGATTCTAGTTGTTTATCCAGTATATCAATTAAATTAGACTTTTTTCTCCCTACTGAATAAACAAAGATTTTTTTCATACTTTCTTTTTAAATTGAAATGAAATATCAAAAACCAACTGTGAAGGTTTTTTTTTTAGAATATGCACAAACTTGAGAGATTGATGGTGTTTTTTACTCACCCTCTTCTCATGCATTTTCTAGAAAATGCATAAATGCTTGACAAGAGCACATATGTTTCCTTCTTTTGGTTCCAACTATAACATATTTTCTAACCATTAAAAAACTACATTGAATATCAATGTACATGATATTCAGTAGTGTTTCTCTTCCCAACAATGTTATTCTTCATGCTTTGCCTAGCACTACCCAACACAAATATAAATTGTAGTTATGTTCCTTAAATTTTTATGCCTCATCCACCATATGCGCTACATGCCATGCATGTTCTTATCCAAATATCCTCCAAATAAACTGCAAAAAAATATGCATTATTCCAAATGTGTGTTAGTTGAATTGATTATGTGTTTAATGCTTACACATATGGAAATAAATTATGCTAGAGAGGGAAGTGCAATCTGTTACATTTATTAGAACTGATGAAGGATAAAATAATCAATTCATTAAATTACCAACCATATACATTTTTTATGGGGAGAATAATAAAAAATAATAGCTCCTACCATTAATCCAACATATATATGACGTTAGCACCTAGAAAGGCCAACCATCACCAAACTAATTCTGGGCACTTTTACATAGTATCCTTTTTTTGGGCATCATAATTTTTTTGGGTGTTCGGAAAACTGAAAACATGAAGGTTGGGTTGAACAATGGGTAAGTATAGCAGCAACCCATGTGCAAAATATTCTTATGGCTCCAAAAATTCATTAAGGCTGATTTATTTTGCTGTACAATAGAATTTTTCCTTTTTTTCACCATTTCTATATAAAATTCCAATGACTTATGTTGTAATTCTGTGAAAGTGAGTTTTTTAAAATATAAAATATATATACTATTGAATGTAGATAATGCTAAAGAAAATAAAATATAGTGATACTCGTGTGATGTTCATGTAGGAACATTTGTAATATTTAGTCTATTGCATTTGTGATGAATTCTCTTCTGTTTTTCTTAGGTGAATGAAGTGATAACATGAAAGTCATCAGTAGATATGGAATTTGGCATTGTTGTTTTCATTTTTAATTTGTGTTCCTTATTCCAATGAAACAAGTCTCTTTACTACACATGAAACAGGTCCCATTGCAGATGAAATAGGTCCCATTGCTGAAAATGGAACATGTCCACTACTACATATGTAATCTACTCCACTATTGTAAATTAAATCAGGTCCAGTATAGAAAATGAAACTAGCTCCACTGATTCAACCATTTTTGCCTCCCTAGCAATGATGTCAAAATGATGAGTAAATTTTTCATGCATCAATGTCAATCCAGGGAAAACCAAGGTTTGATTTAAAGGAGGCAACCCTATATAGACCAATGGTTGGATTATATCTATATATCACATGATAGCTTCAAAAATAATGCTTACTATGCCTATGGAAAATGATAAGGATTTTTCATAGGACGACTTCAGAAATAACTCTTACTATGCCTACAAAAAGGGGGGTAAAATAAGCTAAAATTCAAGAATAAGAGATTTAGACCTAGAAAGCAATGTAAAGGAAAGTAGGAAAATCATCTCTATTTTAGTCCTACCACAACTTACTTTAGAAATGATTACTGAGCCTAAAAAGCATTGTAAAGGAAAGTAGGGAAAATCATATCCATTTTAGTCTTGTCATAACTTACTTTGGAGGTGAAATGTCTAACTCTAGAAAGCATCAAAACCTATTTACCCTACCCTCAGATTCTTTGTTCAACATTAACATAAACAAACCATGATTACTATGATAATCAAGGTAATGGAACATGAACATGATTACCATAATAAAGTTACTATGACAATGGAATAAAAATATGGTGAACACAACAAAGGTCACTAAAATAATGGAATATAACATGACTACTACAAAATAGATTACTACAATTTAATGATTCATTCTTCTATAATGAAATAAAATAAAAAACAAGAAGAAATCTATGATAGAATAGACTATCATTTTATCTCCACTGGAAATACAATTCTGATGATCAATTCCAAACAAATCTCCTTCCTTCCTCCCTATTTTACAGTAGACCGTATATATAGAGGTTGTGTTTATAACAAATAATAACTTTGATTTGAAATAGAATAAGTTTTTTTTGGCCCATGTCCAATGAACTATAATTTAGAGGCTCACATGAAGCCTTGACTGCAACCATAGGTTAAAAATATTTGTTTTGTAACTGTAGACAAAAATAGGAAACGGTTAGATTGGCAGGTTTCTCCATCACACAGTAAAGCTTCCCTCCATTATTTAGTTGAGTTGGAAAAGAGAAGAAAGAATCAAAAGTAGTCATACAAATATATGCAATAACTGAAGATCTGGAAGCTCAAACTAGTACAATGAAAATAAAGTGAATAGAGTCCATCTGTAGATTGGGAGAATCAAGAGTCGACATGGCCAATAATTATCCACTAGAAAATGTGAACAACAACCTAGCAAAATTTCCACAAAAATAAGATAATGAGCTGCACAACCATCATAAAAAGTTCTAATGGTTTTCACCTTGGAATTTGACATCATCTTGTGAAAATATGATAGAAATAAATTGTCAGTCAAAAAGCGATAGACAGAAGTTCCTGACTAAAAAGTGGCAAGAAGGTATTTTGTGACAAGAAGACCTGCACCCTCAAATCAGCATGTTGAAAGATTTATTTTCTATACACAGTGAAAGATATATCAGTAAATACAATCTACTATTATTTATTCACATATTTTATCTAAAAACTAAATTAAGTATTACTTATATATATTAAATCTTATGCAACATAAAATGGTAAAATAGTATGATATGGAACAAAAATGGAATGTAAAATTATTTGGAATGATAAGCTATTCCATGACCTATCTTGTACCCTCTTTTTTTTCAATAAATCATTTATCACATTATTTGTTCTCACCTAGACCTATACTTTGATACCCTAGTTTTCATATGATATTTTGCACATATATCTAGATTTATTTAAATGATGATTTAAGAAGGGGTGAATTTTTTTTAGATGTATTTAAATTCATCTAATTTAGTGTAAAATTTACTTATTATATAGAGCTATATAATTTAACAATCATAAAATTAGGTAAATAAGACCTACTTGGGTTTGAGGGAATTGGTTGGCTTGTTGCGATATATCTTGCTAGATAACTCTAGAAAGTTGGTGGCTAAGGATGGAATTCTTTCATTTGAGTTTAATTTAGGATAAATACATAATTTAACTTTTTTAATGGGTTTTCCAAAAATATTATTTTCTTGATTAATTTTTTGCAACCAATTTTTTTTTATATTTTGGATGGATCGAATGGTCTCTGGCTATGCTCAAGCTAGGGCACCCATCCCCTAGCCATGTTTCATCTTCTGCTACATGCGTTTGGGGGAGAGTTTTTGCATCATCAGTGGTTTGTGGGTGGGGATAGTGGGGTCCCTTTCATTGCTTCTATTTTCCTTTGTGGGCGTCTTTTGTTCAGTGGTTGATGTGGGGAGATTTTTGAGCTACGAGGTGAGGAGTTTGGTTTTGGTGGCACCAGTGGGCGTTGGTTCCTTCTACTGGATGTTGTACGGAGCAAGCTAAGGGGTGGAATTGAGATTCACTTGGTAAGGGTTTTCTATTTCAAAGCTCCTTTGTGGGGTTATTTTTGTTTTAAGTGTTTCTCCCAAGCTTGGTTTAGGCTCTTCGGGGTTTTTTTGTTTCAAGCCTTGCATGGCTCTGAGAGGGTTTTCATCTAGAGGGATGAGTATGTCTTTTAAGAATGCGGTGGTGGGAAGCAGTCCATCATTTCTTCTGCATGAGAACTTGATTTTTGGCGATAATAGTTCTGGCATGGGAGACCCTTCATTTCAGTCTGGAGGTTTTAGGCATTTAAAGGTAAATGAATGCCTTGCCAAGAGCAATCATAGGCCTATTGTTGAGATCCAACCTGATTTTTTTGTGGAAGAAATCAATTATCTATCTAACCATGCTTTGATTTGTAAGTTTTTGAGGATTTGGGTGTCCTTGCCCTTTCTGGAGTTGTGGGCTCATCGAACATGGAATCCAGAAGGGGAAATGGATGTAATGCTTGCTACCAATGGCTATTTTCAGGTTTTTTTACTTGCATGTCAAATAAAAGTAAAGTTTTTTAAAGGGGGGCCTATTTCTACAATCAAGTTGGCCTTTTCATCAATCCCTTGCATGTTGGATTCAATCCTATAGAAGAGATTCCTTCACGAGATCCTATTTGGGTGAGGCTATCATGGCTTCCTTTGGAATTTTGGGGAGAGGATATCTTCAACTTACTTATAGTTTAGCTTGGAAAACCAATTGGTCCTTCAGGATAGACTATGGAAAATAAGGTAATTACCTATGCTCGTGTGTGTGTGAAAATTGATTTGAATAAGCCCTTACCTTACTCCATGGAAATTTGGTTGGGATCAAGCTCATGGGTTCGACTTCTTGATTATGAAACAAAACTATTTCATTGTTGAATTTTTCATGAAGATGGGCATCTACAGAAGATGTGTCCCAAATCTAAACCTGTAGGGGACTCTAAAATTGGGCTAGCTAGTGCACCTCCTAATGAAGATAAATGGAAAGATCCCATGAGGGAGGATAAGGAGGGTTTCATTCCTTCTAGAGCTCATAATAAGGGGAAGGGTCTAAAGAGAACCTTTAAGGACAAGTAGGAAGATGATGTGTTTAATAGGTTTGATGCTTTAGATGATCTTTGACAATTTGGTGGATCCATTGCTAATATGCTTGCTGGATAAGATATTTTGGAGGTAGGTGAAATAGGTGGAGAAGAGAAAAATGATATTTAGATTGAACCATAGGAGGATGTGGTAGGGGTGTAGATGGAAATAGATACATCTATGATGCCTATGGATGAAATGGGAGCAAGTGGATGTAAATAAATATAGGAGAGTTAAGATCTTATTAGCTCTATGTCTTGTGTAGGGAAGGATCTGCAGGAGGGGAGTAAAGGTACGGAAAACCCTCCTGTTTAAGGAATTCAACAAAAATCCTTTAAAAAAGGTGTTCAAAAGAAGCCTCTTAAGGTGGGAAGGAAGAGAGACCAAGCAAAGTTGAAGTTAACTGGTGAGACTTTAGTGGAGTTGGGTTCTATGAAGACCATTGATTCCCACTTTTCTCAATCTCAGAAATGATTGTTCTCTCATGGAATGTAAGGGGGTTGAATAACATCCTTAGACAAAAGGCTATTTGGGAGTTGATTAAGTCTTATTCGCCTAATGTGGTTTTTATTTAAGAAACTAAGTTATTTCTTGACAGTATTTTCAACATGGTTGCTAAGATCTGGTCTAGATGTCTTTGTCAATTCATTAGAGCTCAAGGCAGTTTTGGAGGTTTAGCTTTTTTATGGGATCCTCGCAAGTTGGTTCCACTTAGGTAGATCTCTTGTAGGTCTTTTATTTCCTTGGTGGCCGCTTGTTGTGAGACTAGTGAGAATCTCCTTTTCACTAATGTTTATGCTCCAATCGATTTCATTGGAAAATCATTGCTTTGGTCACATACAAGATTTATTTTGTTTTCTTGCACCTTTGTTTCCCAGGATTCTGGAAGGAGATTTTAATGCAGTCTTAAGTTTGGAAGAGAGGTGGGGAGGTAATCCCAGGCTTGACCCTTTTGCGAGAATTTTGAGGAGTAACATTGAACTTCTGAAGGTTTTGGATGTTAAACCTTCCAATGGTTTTTTCACCTAGAATAATAGACTATGTGGGGTAGAGGCTATAGTAGAAATACTAGACAAATTTTTTGTGTCTTTCTTCTGGATGGAGGATAGTTGGACTACCTGTTTAGAGATTTTGGATTGGAGAGGTTTCGATCATTGGCCAATCCTTTTGTTTGCTACTAAGTTTCAGATGACAAAGATTCTATCTTTTAAGTTTCAGCTTATGTGGTTGAGGGATGCTTCTCTTCAGGATCATATGCTTGCTTGGTGGAGGGAATGAAAGCTTACTTATGGCACTATTATGTTTTCCTTTGTCAAGCAATTGTAGTATGTTAATTTTAAGCTGAAAAGGTGGAACAATATGTGCTTTGGAAACCTCTTCATAGATAAGAGGAATTCTTAGCTGAGGGTTGACATAATTACTTGTCAATTAGAGAGTAGGGTTTTTCTAAAGTTTTATATAGAGAAGAAGGTGTTGCACTGAGAGAGTTGGAGGAATGGGAGCTCCGATAGGAGATTTATTGGAAACATAAGGCTGGGATTGATTGGCTCTAGGAAGCTGACTAAAACACTAAGTTTTTCCACAATATTGTAAAGGATAGAAGACATGGGAGTGTTCTTAGTTCTCTCATTTTTTCAGAAGGAACTTTGGTTTCCTCTCATAGGGAGATTTCTCATGAGGCCACTATATTTTTTGGGAATTTTTTCACAAAAGTTTCTGATCCTTCTAGTGTTGAGGAGGGGTTGCTGCTTGATTGCATTCCTTCTATTGTCACTTCTGAAATGAATGAGGCTCTCATTAAACCCATTTCACTATCTAAGATTGAAGCAGTGGTGTTTGAAATGAAGAAGGGTAAAGCCCTAGGGCTGGATGGTTTCCGTATAGATTTCTTTCAAGATTTTTGGGATATAATCAAGATGGATCTCTTTGAAGTTGTGCATGATTCTTTTAGAAATAAAAATATTCTTAAGGCCTTGAATGCAACCTTCCTTTCCCTCATTCCAAAAAAGGAAGTAGCCAACTCTCTTAACTCCTTTAGACCTATTTCTCTATGCAATGTGACTTAAAAAATAATCAAAAAAATTCTTGTTGAATGATTAATTCCATGGCTCAGTAAATTAATATCCAAGGGGCAAGGGGATTTATTATCAGAATACAGGTTTTGGATGGGATTATCATAGTTTCTAAAGTTGTGCACTCTATGGTTGTCTCTAAGGATAATTCTATGTTCATAAAGTTGTACATGGCCAAGGCTTATGATAGGGTCAAATGGAGTTTCCTACAAAAAATTCTCAAGGCCTTTGGTTTTGGAAGTAAGTGGATTAGTTGGGGAATGAGTTGTATTACCTCACCCTCTTTTTCTATCCTAATTAATGGTAAGCCTATAGACTTATTTGGTGTAGCTAGAGGCCTTAGGAAAGGAGATCCACTCTCCCCTTACTTATTCATTCTAATGGTTGAAAGTTTGGGGAGATTTATCAAGTCTCAAGTTAGGTAGGGTTTGATTCAGGGTTGGAAGTGGGATCATGGAATACCTCCTTCTTCCCACCTCCAATTTGTGGATGACACAACGTTGATGGTTGCTACTAGAATCATGGAGGCAGCCAGTTTCAAAAGAGCTTTGGATATTTATGTGAAAGCCATAGGAAAAAATATTAATGAAGAGAAGTCTCATATCTTTTTCTTCAATACCCTTGTTCTCATTCAAGAAAAGATTTCCCATATTTTGAGGTTTCAAATTGGAACTCTTCCTCTTTCTACCTTGGAATTCCTCTTTCAAACCATAGATTTACAGGGCATCTGTGGTAGGAAATTTTGGATAAATTTTGGAGTAAGGTGAGTCATTGGACCCATATGTGGCTATCCACTACTGGTAGAATGAATTTTTTGAAATCCATGGTCCAAGCACTTCCTATTTTTTGGTGTCTTGTCCAGACAACCCCTACATTCTTTATTAAGATCTTTGATGCTCTTTCTAGGAAGTTTTTATGGATGGGTAACTTGCTCTCCTCTAAGTGGAGATTGGTCAAATGGGATTGTGTTTGCAGATCAAAGTAGGATGGTGGCCTTGGTTTGTGGAAAACAAGTTGGAATGGTAGTGCTCTAGCTGCTAAGCTCTTTTGGAGATGGTGCATAAACCAAGATCAAGGATGCACCAAAATCGTCAATGTTAAGTATCTTGGTGGAGTGGAAGGAAAAGTTGTACCACAATACAATTTGATAGGAAGGGGATCCATGGTCTAGAATACTTTGAAGAGAGGAGTGTAGTTAGTTAAGAAGGGTCTTTTCTGGATTTGTAATAGGGGTTTTGAAGCTTTGCTCTGGATGGATTCTTGGGATGGGTTCCCTCCTATCTTGTCTCAGTTTCCTCACCTTCAACCTCTTTACGATAACTTTCTTGCAACAAGCTGGAGTAAAGTTGAGGCTTTTAAGGCGACTTTAAGGATGGGTCATGATAAGGTATCTAGATGGAAAGAACCCCATGGATGGCCTCAATGGGGTTTTGAGGAATAGAGGGAGGCTCTTGCCAGGATACTATCAGGTAGAGTGTGTAAATCCCTTAGAGGAGTTGATATCCTTGCTTGGAGCCCTAATCCAAAGGGAAAGTTTTTGGTGGCCTCTAGTTATCAAGAGCTGGAAATAATGAATGTTGATAAGGTGGACATCCCCTGGTGGAAGCATGTTTGGAATAAGTCGGCTTGGCCCAAATGTAATTTTTTCTTGTGGCTCGTGGTGTAAAAAAAATGTCTTACCTGGGAGAATCTTTAGAAGAGGCATTTTCATGGGCCTTCTATATGTGTTTTATGTAATAAAAGTGAAGAGAATAGCTCACACCTTTTTTTCCAATGCCCTTTCACCAGAGATATTTGGCATTGGTGGTGGGGAGCTTGGAAGCATGCTTGTGTCCATGCTAGCTCTCTGGTTGAGATTTGGAATAGTCTTGGTAGAACTCCTACTAAGACTCCCTTTCTTGATGTGGCTTGGGATATTGGTCCATGTTTTATTATCTAGTAGGTGTGGTTGGAAGAAACCACAAGATTTTTTAGGATAAGTTGAAGATGGTGCAAAAAGTGTGGTTGTAGGTATCAAATATGATTTAGGACACTATCACTGTGAAGTATGACCTATTTGTGGATACTGATCTTCGAGATGTGCAAGTGGTTCAAAATTTGAACATTTTTGGCGTGGGCTTTAGTGATACACTTTGTAAGAAACAAGAGGTTAGGAGAAGACAAGCTAAACGAAGGTTTTTCAGGAAGGAAAGTGGTCTCCCCTTCCTCTAGCGACTCTTAAGATCAATATTGATGGGTCTTCTAGAGGAAATCACAAGCATGCAGGGGTTGGAGGAGTTGGCAAGAATATCTCTAGTAAGGTTATCTTCTTTTTTTCTTAATATAAGGGTTTATAGACCAATAACTACATGGAGGCTCTTATTGTCCTCTTGGCCCTCGAAAGGGGTTGTGCTCTTTGTTGGATAAAGATTATCTGTGAGTTTGACTCCCAAGTTGTGGTGGATATGTTGAACTTGCAAAGGATGGAGGATGTGGATTTTCATTTGGCTGTGGTGGGTAGATAGATTCTTAGTCTGAGTGCTTCCTTGGATGAGGTTTCTTTCTCCTAGGTTCCCCTTGAGTGGAATAGGATCATTGACTATCTATCTAAGTGGGCTTCTGATCGGTTGGAGGGATGGAAGGCTGTAGATTGGGTTCATCTGCCCCCAAATTATGTTCATGATCTTGAGAGTTTGGTCAAGGAAGACATGGATGATTAGTTGTGACCCTTTTGGGGGCTTCTTTTTGGTGGATTTTCTGTTGTTTTCTTTTCTAGGCTTGTGGCTCATGCTCATTGTACTTTGTAGTCTGATTCAATAAATTTTTACCCCTTTAAAAAAAAAAAAAATAGTAGCAACCAAGGTATAGGCCAATGGAATAATGATACTCTATGAAATATAATTAACATTAATAATTGTGTTAATGCTCACAATTAATTTTAAATACATTAGTATTGTGTCCAAAAGTGCTAGTGTTCATAACAAAACTAAGAAAAAACTAAAGTTTCCATTACAAATTGGAATATACATAAAAGTAATAGTTTTCAATTCATTTCTAATATTTAAATAGTTATGGTGAAGGATAGAAGGAAAGAGCTAAGATACCTACTACTTCCATGCCATCATTAATTCAATGTTGATCATGAAAGAAATGATATTTAAGGAGATCAAACCTCTGGTAGCATGGTATGTGCTTTTTAATATTCTCAAATATTTAAATTAATAACTATTTTTTTTGTATTGTAAAGATTATGACCATTAAAAAATAAACTTATTTAATACTTTCTGTATCAGTTAAGTTAAATTAGTAATAATACTTATATAGGTGATATTAAATAATTTACAAGCAATAATATTTGAAGTTTTATTGTCCAAAATGACAAGGTTGTAAATATTTGTATCTATTAACTATTGAATAACATATTTATGTTTTGTTACTAGTTTAATGATGTGACTTATGAAATGAATATTGAACATCTAATCATTTTAAAATAAAATTTTAAACCTTTGAGAAAGAAATGTTGCTCTATATGTTTGTACTCATACATATTCATCAATAGAAATTTTGATATATATATTTATAATCATACATATTCATCAACATAAACAAAGGCGTCAAATTATTCTCAACATAAATTGCATACTAACAAAAGGGATTATAATATTTTCATCAAAAACTTGTATATTAACAAAGTATTAACATGCCAATAAAATAAATAGGTATTATTGAAAAGGAGAAAAATATTAACTATCAATTTAATCTAGAAAAATATTAGTAGTAGCATGGAAGCTGAAAAAACACATATAATCTAATTTATTATATATTTTATGGATGAATATTGGAGAAAAATAGATAAATATTATGGAAAACCATATGGTTATGCATTATGATTTTTTTCTCTTGAACCTCTCAAAGGATGCTACCTCTTCAAAGATTGGAAGAGAATTAGTGAGATATAAAAAATAGAATCTACCAAACAAGGTGCATAATAAAAACAAAATCCTTAAAAATGAAAGAAAGATACTTTTAAACTAAGAATTTAAATTCTTTTAGTCATATTTTTAGTCAGTAGGTAGTGTTGATGTTCAGCTAGAAGAAGAGGATAAGTGTACTTTGTTACTTTTTTAAAATACTTATATCTTGGTATAATCTAATTGTTGCATTGAATGGTTCTATTATAGATCCCAAAATTGATGTCCTTGTTGCCAATTTTCTTAGTGAAGAAATGGTGTAGATATCCATGGATGAGGGTTCTAAGGATGTCATACATTGTAGATTCAAATAAAATGGTGGTAAGAAAATGAGGGATAAGGAAACAACAAAGTGAAAAGGATAATGCAAAATCCATAGTAAGAGTATAGTTAAATATTAGAAGGGAAAATGGGCCCATATAAAGAAGGAACATGTAGATTTAATAAGAAGTCTTCTAAAGATTCATCTAATGATACATATCTAATAAGAAAAATGATAATTTATTTCTTTAAACTAAATTTTCTAGTGATGACTCATGGTTAGTTGATTTAGGTGCCTCATATCACATGAATCATTATCGGGGGTGGTTTTATTTGTATGTAAATCAAGTGATGGGGGTGATGTGTTTCTTGTTGATAATAATTTATATTAAATTGTTGAAAAAGGTAAGATAAACTTATGTTCAATGATGGAAGTGAATGGCACGTCTAATAGTAGTAATTGTAGGTTGACTGGAGGGAATTTGACACTAGCTAAGGGATCTCCATGTGAGAGTTTGTTCAAGATTGATGCATCTACTAATTGCAATTTATCCCATGTAACTAAAAACTCATTCAAGTATGTTGAGATATTACAAGATGGGTTAAGATAGTGAAAAGGAGCTTAACACCCTAGTTTTTTTTTTTTTGTCAATGGATCATCTATTGATATTTTATGGATTTTAACTTTTTGACCATCATATTCCTTGTAAATAGAGTAAGCTAAATTTTTATTGTAGTAGCAATAAAAAAAATCGATTATTAGAGGTTATCCATAGCGATGGTTTTGATCTTGTGCATGTTGCTTTATCTGAAAAAAAATATTACTATGTTTTCTTTTATTGATGACTGTGTTACTAAAGCTATTGCAAACTTACATCGTAATATTAAGAACATAAAAATACAATCTTTGAAATATAATGTTAAAAAAATAAAATTCCTAAGCTACCAGTTATATATTTTTTATATATAATGATTTGTTATTTTTTCATTATACAAAATAAATAGGATTGTAGGCGTGTCTTATTAAAATGCAAATGTACCACTCTCCAGCTATATCTGACGTTGGAAGAGAAGTGTGACACGCTGTGTCTCATGTCTGTGTATATATAAAGTCTTTTAGTGAATAAAACGGTAGATTTGACCGAATCATTTGCCCCCAATCAATAGCTTTCTGACAATAGGACATGTGTTTAAGTTCTTAGTAAATCCCCTTTTCTTTTGAAAGCATGCTGGACACCCATTAGCAGTATGGCATCTAGTTGTTTGAAAAGATATCTTTTTAGTACCAAATCACTTTTTCTTGTTGGCATGCTTTAATTCGCTTTAAAGTTTTGGATTGAAAAGACTAAGTTATAGATTCTTTTAAAGCTTTTTATTGTAATGATTTCCTTTTAGTATCAAATTTTTTTTTGTATTTGTTTCAAAGTTTTAGATTACAAAGATATTTTTTTTATAAGTTTCATGAGTTTTTAGTTTGTATTAAAAATTTGAGTTGCGATTGGATTTTATTTCTACTGTTAAGTTCCATCCTAATTGGTTACGATAGGTTATTAAAATTTTTAAGAAACTTTCTTTGAGCTAATGTCAAATAAACTTATGGTTAACACTAGGACATTTGGTATATTTTCGATCTCTTTTAGGATAAGGGTGTTATCAGCTTAATTGATTTGTATTGGTAAATTATTGTGCTATCTACTAAGTTGATTGTCTATGTCATTGAGGATTGAGATTCTTTTTCTTTTCAAGTACTATATCAAGGTTGATTCTTTCTATGGTAAGAACTATTGAAATTTTTAGGATAGGTGACTCAACCTTGTTTGTAATGTTGAGCAGGAGAGCACAATTTTCAAAGTATGAAATAGACTTTATTTTTGGACAAAATAATAAATTTTGGTTGTTTGGCATTGCTTCCAATGATTCTTGTCATGTAGAGCTTTTCAATCTCTGTAACTTTAAAAAAATGCCACAATAACCTCTTGGATCAAAAGTTATGGCCTACGAAAGTTGGTTGTATTGCACTAAAAATGTAAAAATATATAGAACATAGAAAATAGTTGTAAAAGAGTTACAGTTATTAACCAACTTATGATGCATGTTATGATGTGTCATACGTCATCTTTGAGTTGAGATAATGAGACCAAAATGGAACACCCAGTTTGATGAGTGATTTATGATGCACTTATGGTAGGTGGAAGGATTATGTTATTTTCTATCTATGAACTCATCTTGTGATTTGGGTATTGAGTTTCTAACTAAGTATTTGGGTGCCACTTTTTTTAGTGGTTTTAGCTCATGGTTTTTTAATAACCATTTTATGGTTATGTGTACTACTTAGATATCTATAGGGTTCTTGAAATAGAGGTATTGATAGTGAGTTTGTAGATACTATTATTTTACGTAAATTGTAGTATATATCATTTTGGTGATACTCGTATAAAATCTTAATGATTTGCAAGGGTATTAAATTTGTGTTTAAATTAATGAACACCACTTTGTATTTCTTTTGGAGTGTGGGGTTTCTCTCGTTAAAGGGTTCTCCTAATGTACACCTACCTTATGATATGATTTTTATTTATGTTTATGTGTTTCTCATTTCTCATTATAAATATCAAAACTTTACATAATACAATCCTCTAAGATTAGTTTAGGAGGAATAAATATATAATTAATTATATGTATTTTTAATTATCCACTTTAATATCATATTGTCTAATTTTTATTTGTGTGACCAATTATTATTTGTGTTTTTTATCCGATGATCAAATTAGTCACTTATGATAATCAGATTAGTCATTTATAGTTGTGTTGCAAAAAATGAGTAGAATTTACTCATCTTTAGTTGTTGTGACTAAATGTTTTAGTTACGTAGCCATTTATTTTCCAAATTCTACTAGTGTTCACATCAAGAGGGGTACAAGTGTACCAATGCTAGTGAGATAGGATGACAACAATCAAGAGAGATGATCAAGCCCCTAGGATCGAGATCCTATGGAAAACCAACATAGGCACAAAAGAACACACATCTAAATGATGTATGAAGCAACAAGGTACAAGCATACACTGTCAAAGACATAAAAAAGAAAAGAACAAGAAAAATTATAGAGGGGGTGGATCAAGCCTTGACTATTTTTCCAACATGATGTGGATCAAGCCTTAGCTATTTGTAAAAAAAATATACAAGTGGAACATGATGTCCACTATGCAAAAAAATGCACACTCACACAGGCTAGTGGAATCTAGTATCAACTAGGTGAGCCCCCACAGACACATACACATGCGGCTGGTATGTGCTCACATAGACAAGCAAGTGGCTATGGGAAAGTCATCCCTATGGTCAACTCCCATACCTACTAACCATACAAAATCCACACCTCTTGATAAACTTGATAAGGTACCACACAACATGAACAACAAGATCCATTAGGAAATCAAAAAATCGTATGCTAACACTCATGAACAAATAGGATGGATCCACAGGCAAGCAAAGTGTGTTATGCAAGGTGGCCATATAATAGTTATTGTAAATGTGAAATAGTGTAAGGTACATTCAAAGGGTTTTTTCTTAGTTCATGTAAGGTCTTAACTTAGGGAACATCATTCCTAATGTCATGAAAAGAGGACCAATCGAAGAATAGAAGATTCACAACTTAGGGAATACACTCCACTTGGCATTACCACTAAGAGGAATATAATATGCTAAGAGAAATCATGCTCTTGAAGGAAATAACACCCAATTTCATCACCAAGAGAAAGACGCATTGCAGGAAGTAAGAAGACCACACAATGAATCATGAGTTGTAATTGAAATACAAAAGAATAATGCCAATGTATGCCCCCACTTTAAAGAATTTGCTAAACACCATGTTGTGAGAAATTATTTTAAAGTAGAAATTGATAAATGCTAACAATAAAGAGGACATGAGAGCTTATTTTGAAATCCCTATGCCACACATATGTTTCCAAATGAAGCTACATCATGAAAATGGGTTGCCCCCAAAATGAAATCCCAAAATAACATAAGGGATCCACAGATTTGGGGATAGTATGTCTTTGCTACAATGATATTAGAAAGCTCAGAAATGTCATCATTCCCCAAATACTCGTGGAATGGGAATAATGACACAGAGAGAGTGAAAAATAAATAAATAAATTTGGTCAACATGGAAGATACATAAATTTCTTGACGCCTTGTATCATCCCTGAAAGGAAAACACAAGACAAAGAAAAGTCAAAAGATTTAAAATATATAGAAGAATGTAGATACAAATAGAGGAATGTCACAAAGAGAGACATCAAATAGAATGGTATAGGGAGATCACATTACACACATGCAATCACACACATAACATGAAAAAGAAAACAAATTCAAGAATAGTAAGGCACATGTGAATCGACCTATTGTAGGTCATCTGCATCCCAATCATGTTCATTGTATATGGAAGGCAAACAACTTGATAAAGGGACAATAGTGAGTGTGGTACTAGGAGCATCACCAAGTTCAACACATGGTGAGTCACTCTTTTTAGGAGGATTGAATCATGGTTGTTATCATATAAGCTCATTGAAGAAGAAAACAATAAATTCAATTCATTATGCACTTTGTCATCAATTTTAGCAATGCCATCATCGTTGTCCAAGTTAATCATAATTGGAGGTCAAATGATAATGTCCAAAGAAGGTGCTAGTCCCTGTTGTGGTTGTGATATAGGTTCTTTTTGTTGTGGCGAAGAGGGAGACTCATCATGTATTTCTTAACTTAAGTCTGGATTTTGATTTTATTTGTTTTTCTCTTCATTTAACCCTTGATGAATTCCATGATGTATATGCCTATGCTCTCTAGCATTTATGTTTCTTATGGTATGATTTTCAAGTTGTTTTTGTGTAGGATCGATTTTATCAACAATAGACTTATTTTCTTCCCTTAGAGGAAGAACAAAAGGAACCATGGGAGGTTGTTCAACCACTTTCTCTTTAGCTTTGTAAACTTGTTTCATCTTAGGAGGCACGACAAGATTGTTTTGGTTCTCTCTTGGTCATTTGTAGGAGATATGCAAAGGATCTATCTTGATTTGGTCTTGGTTACTTGGAAGGGCTTTTGGTTCAATCATTGTTTCGTCAAGGATAGGAGGCTCAATCATGGGTTGAGGCATGTTTTGAAGGGATAATTTTGCTATGAATTTTTCCTTAAACTTTTGATAGGATTTGTAAAAAGAATATTCAGAAGGTTTTATAGATTCAATAGGTTTGGACCAAAATAAATATAATGAAAAATTCCAACAAGAATCTGACGTAGGATTAAAGCCACTATGGTGCACAATAAAGATCTAATTGTCAAAGGGAAACTTTATTCATTTATTTATAAATTATGGAACGAATTCCATGGAGCATAGCCATGGATAACCAAGCTTCACACAAAATTGATCCAATGTCGAGATGATGTAGAATAAGACATATAATTGTTTCAATACAAATTTGAAAGGAAGAATGATTGAACCTATTGTAGGGAGAGAAAATCCATTATGTTCTTTTATCCATGCTTTTAATTTATCATTTGAATCTTGATAGAATTTATTCATAAGTAAGAATTCTCTAGTTATCACATTCTCTCTATAGATGGGATCAATTAATATCTCATCAGTGGGCTTGTCATTGATGCAATTGGCTATAACTAGAGGACCATCAAGTGCCTTGATTATACCTTGTGATGAGAAAGCAGTTTCAAGAGGTATTTTAGTTTGTCCCTTATGAGATTGAATTTCGATCAATGCAACCATATTATCCATAGGAATTTGTTCATTATTATCCATGTTATGATCATTTGTATCAACATTCATCACATCATTCTTAGTTTCACTAGCTTTGACAAATGAAATATTATGATTTGCCATAGGGTTGGTGTAGACACTGAAAAATGTCTTAGTTTGCGAGCATCATTTTTCCATCATCTTGGTCTTCTTCCCTACATAATTAAATAATTTTAATTACTTAATTATTTCCCTTTAGTTATTTTCTTCTATTAATTAAGTAATTTTAATTATTTAATTAATTCATTTTATTTATTCCTCTTTGATCAATTAAATAAATTTAATTACATCACTAACACCCCCTTTCTTCAATAATTAAATAAATTATTATTTATTTAATTATTTTCCTTTCATCACTCGTTTATAGTCAAATGGTAACAATTATTATTTGTCTATTTATTGACCTTTTCTATTCTTTTATAATTAAATAAAATTATCAAAATTATTTAAATATCTAGTTTCATTCCTTTCCCCCATTAAGTTATTAACTCAAATTAATAATTTAATGCCTCAGTTTTATTTCCTCTCATTTAATTAAAATGATTGCATAAATCATTTTAATTAAATACACATTTTCTCCCTCTTCCAAATAAATAATTTAAAAATTATTTATGCTCCACTTGTCCAAAGATTTGTTTCTCATTCCTCCATTATCTCCCTCCACTATCTCATTTTTGAATCTCATTTGTTGATTCACTTTAGTCTCTTCTCAATCTTGACTGTTCATTTCATAACCTCCACTTCTTTGTGTTGCATGTTCTCTCACCCATCAATCTTGGAATATTTCTAGAAGCTTAATCTTGACCATCCGTTCGGATGGTTGTCTATAAAAGAAGCCTTCCTCCTCCATTTCCAATTTAACAACCACTTATCTCTGATTTTCATTCTTATTGTTTATAGGTATTTGCATACATACTTCACGATTTGAGGGTAAACTTCCAAAGGTAGCTTGAGGGGAGACAAGATAAGTTATTCAACTTGAATATGGGGAGTGCATTATTTGTTTGTTTTGCTTCTACTCCTTTATTTTGATTATTTTATCTTGTTTAGATTGGATTTCTAGCTTAGATAGTGCTATGATTGTCACTAGAATCTATGCTAAAATTTCCCATCTTACATTGGTGAACCCAATGTGAATCGTATGGATTTTGCAAGAAACCCTATGTTTTCCTTTTTTTTATCATGTTACACATTTTTTGAGCCGCAACTGAGACACGTATCGGTCAAACTGATGAGAAACGATGCATCTGTGATGAGCAGTGACACATCTGAAGGTGAGAATTCAAAATTTGAAAATAGTGACACAACTAAACATGGCTTTTGATTCAAGAAATGATGCAACCATAGACCCGAACTATGCATTATAGTGTTGCAACTACCTTTTTAGGTATAATTTTTAGTTTTGAATTTTGTTTGAATTTCTCCTTTTGGATTTTCATTAGAATAGGGTTTTTTTTTGTTTGCTAACTTTCTATTTTCAGTTTTTGGCATTGGACTTGAGGAGTTCTTATAAAAAAAATCTATTGAAACAAAATAAACTTACACACCTTTTCATTTAAAGTTAATCAATCTTGTTTGTTTGCTCACAACTATAAATTGCATAAAATTCATAAGGTTAAAATAAACATGCATTTTTCATTCATAAGGTTTTAAAAGGAACAAAAAAATACATATTTCACTCATGAGTTTTAAAATAAATATGCATCACATGTCATTGGATTAAAAAGTACTCAAGTGTTTGTCTCATCATAAATAAGGGCTAAAATTAACACATGTTTTCAATGTGTTATGGTTTGCATTGTTTCATTGGATGTGTATGCTCTTCTCTCGTATCACTTGGTGATTTTGAGAATCAAAAGCATTCCTTTGGTATTTTGTACAATCGCCCACATATTTTCATTTGGAGTTAAAATAAACCCCATGCGAGTGTGAGGCAAAGGCATTATGTATGCTCTCTCCTTGCACTTCGTATGATCTGGATGATTAAAAAAAACATACTTCCTTGGTCTTGTTACCTTTAGGGGGCCTACCATCCGCTTTGAAAGATGGGAATGACCCAAGTGACACTATTTCAATCTGCTATATAAATTGTTGTGATTGTTGGGAAAGTCTTCAATCACCTGGTGCAAATATGTTATACCAACAAGTGCCCCCCTTAGTGTCTGTGTGAGACGTCAAAATACTTTCTTAGGAAGGGATTGGGAGGCCTCTTTATTGAGCTAACATTGTCCCATCTATAACCAATTATTTTAGTGGCCAAAAACCCTTTCACTTGTTGGTGTAGGAACATCGTTCTAAAGCCATCCTACGTCTTCACTATTCAAGTGTAGAGGTAGAAATTCCTCTTTGGGGAATGAGACTTGGTGTGACCAAGAAGTGTATGCCATATAAGGGGGAGCCAATGCTACCAAGTCTCTAGTTGTCTTCCTTGTTTAAGTGGTTGGAGAAATCAAAGGAGGGACTTATTGAGTGGTATCCATTTCTAGCCTAGGGTGTGCATTATTTATGAGTGTCTTTATTTACATTGGAATCAAACATTTTCACACTCAAATTAGACCAAAAAAAGTGTTTGTGACTATTTTCTATGTTTTCCAAACTTTATCTCACAAAATCTCATCAAAAAAAGTCAAAAACACATTCAGAAACAAGGTCAAAATTACAAAACCAACATTCTATGAACCATAACTACTTGAAACAGGCCCGCAATTGCATTTTGTGTCACAACTGCTCACTGGAAAACCACAACTGATATCTTACATCACATCTACTAGAAATAGGCTCGAAACTACTATAATGCACTGCATTTTCTTATCAAAAACATGTAATTGAAATTACACATTTAAGAAAATTAGTGTCACAATTTCCTGACAACCAAAAACTCACAAAATCTTTGTCCAAAACTGAACCAATTCATCCTGACAGTGATCCTAATTTCCAGACCTCAGACTTGTAGATCTTTATCAATCCATTTCATCCCTTTCACTTAGATTTGCATTATATTATAGGTTACCTTCTTCATACTTTTCCTTGCATAATTAGTCAAAGACCTTAGGTTGTACATACCTTTTGATTTTATACATAGGAGATCTATCAAGCCTTTGGGCAGTCCATGGTTACCTATCCAATTTGTCACTGGACATCTTTTAAATTTATCAACCTTTGTCATTGTCATCTTGGTCAAGCGTGAGTCTCAAACTTGTGTCCTAGTCTAGACTCACCATTGCTAATTACATCATCTTGATCACCCCAAAGATCAATGACATTTGTGTTTGTTATCTTGAACTGCAATAGCTTGGTTGTTATCCTTTTTTCTTAAATCTTAAGGTTCATATCCTTAGTGTCATTTACCTAGTCTCATTTAGCTTGATATCATACCCCTTTGACCATAACATCCTTATCATACTATCATCCTTAACCTTAGATTTATATTTTTCACCTTGCATCCTTATATCCCAAAAATAAAAATAGAAATATATAGCTCATCCTCATCCTAGACCTAGTTGCATCATAACCTTTGATCTTTAAATTAGCATTGCTTAGCCTTTTTATCATTATTTAGTCTCCTTTTGGTACCATTTTACATCCATTAGTTCTATTTATCTTCATTTGGCTTCATCCTTTGATCATCATTATCCTTGCATGATCACCTTACATCCTTATGAACAATAGGAAAGTGGGTGCTTTATAACCTAGATCGTAGAACACCACCTTTCTCCTAAGGTCATTCAAGAATTTCCTAATAACCCTAATAAGATTGAATATCAACCTATCAAGGTGAGCCTATACACAATTAGGAGGACTTAGGAGGGATTGTTCTTTGGATTCAAGGGTTTCACCACCAAGCAAAATCTTGGAAAAGACAGTTGAACACTCAACCTAAAAAATCAAGCAATACAAGCTAAATAATGAGATCAAATGATGAAATTGAGCTACACCAAGCTAGGGTATGTGTACCTAGGGAACCTGGAGATGCAAATAGGATTTTTGAAATGTAAATAGACTGCCAAAATATGCGCTGGAGGACTAAGATGCCCAAGATGGTGTTTTAGTCCCATTGCTATTTTTTCACGGAAAACACAAAATCTTCGAATGATGGAACAAAATCCCAAAGAATCTCTGAAAAATATGTAGTGAAGGACTAAGATGCCCAAGATGGTGTTTTAGTCTTACTTTGAATTTTTGAAAAGTCTAGATGTGGTCTTGAGCTCGCAGATCGTAATTTCTTCCTCTCGTATATGAGGTCTTGAAACTTCTAGACCTGACCTATAGGTGACTTTCCATGAAAATGACAACTCTGGCATTGCAACTTTGCAACTTTGACAACTTTGCACTCCAAATGATCTTCAATTATTCAACCTAAATATGCAAACACAAATGAACAAGATGGGAAAAACTTGTTGATTGTTAGTGAATGAGGGTTTGCCTTGGTCAAACCCCTTGTAGGTAATTAAACCAAATGATGAAATCAAATCAATGAAGCATGAAAAATGAAATATGTAAATGATATCACCTTGAATGATGTATTGTGAAGTAAATATGCAATATACCATGTAGTAGCCATGAAGAATGTAGATCTTGGATCTTGGAATATGATGTGAACAATGGTTGTAGATGGATCTTCAATGCTACATCCACAATATTGGCTCAACAACAAGAATGGATGCACCAAACCCTTGACATGATGCTTGAATATGGATGATGGCTCCAAATACTTGATTAATTTCTGTTGAATGCACTTGTGGACTCAAGTTTGCTTAAATAGATGCTCTCACAACTTGATTATATTTCTTAGGATGAAAATGAGTGATGGAACCTTGTATTTATACTTATTCATGCTTAATATCCCCAAATTACACCAGAACAAGCCGACATATAAAATCTTTCATTAAAGGAGGATAAATCTCACCCAAATTTGAAATTAGACCCAAAAAATAAGCCTAGGAGTACTAATACACTTTAGGTGGCATCTTAGTCCCAAGGCTCAAATATTGGGGCACACAATCCAAAATGGGACCTAATTGAGAGGTTTCAAATTCAAGATCCCAAGACCCATGGAGGAGAAAGACACCGTAGGTGGTATTTTAGTCCTAGTCCACAAATTAGGGACACATAGATAGAAACATTAAATGATCATTTATCTTTTGATTTTTTTTGGGATTTTCCATTAAAAATAGAGTTTCTAGGGCTTGTAGATGCAAAATAGGACCAATTAAGCCATAAAGAAGCATTAAACAAAGCAAGGTAGGCCCAAACAAGTGTGAACATGCAAGGTTATGCATTTTACTACACTGTATTTAGCCCCCACTTTAGTGAGAGAATGGAGATGCTTCAAACTCACACTAAAGTATCCAACCACACAATTAAGAGGGGTTCAAGTGTACCAATGTTAGTAACATAGGATGGAAATTTATCAAGAGAGATGATTAATCCCCAAAGGTAGAGATCCTATGACAAACCAACATAGGCACAAAGGAACAAACTTGCAAATGATATATGAAGCCATAACCAGATTGCAAGCATACACCATCAATGATAGAAAGAGAAAAAAAAAAGGAACAACAAAACAAATAAGGAAAATTTTATGGATCAAGTTTTGACTAGCTGTCCAATGTGGTGGACCACCGGGTCTAGGCTTGAAGAGGGTTTACAAGTGGAACATGTTGTCTAATATGCAAACAAAATGCACACTAATGAGGGCTAGTGGAAGATATTTGTCCACTAGGTGAGCCCCAGGAAGTCCATACCAGCATAATTTACCCCCATGAATATGATAAGGACAAGGGAAATTGCATGCTCACAAGGGATAGTGGAGCTAGTTTTTCACTAGGTGATCCCCAATGGACAATATCAAAGCCATACCTCCATGACTTTAATAAGGTACAGAAAGAAAATGCAATGCAACAAGAAAGAGAGATGTTCAAAGGGATTTTTCTTAGTTCATGCAAGGTATCTTCTTAGGGAACATTTTGCTTAATGTTTCCAAGAGAGGACAAGTCAAAGAAATATCACACTCTTGAAAGAAATCAAATGCAATGAGACCACCAAGAAATAAAGACATCGCAGGAAGAAAGACAATCACACAATGAAACATGAGTGTTGATGTATGCCCCAACTTTAAAGTGGTTGCTAACACCATTGGTATGAGTAATTGGTTTAAATTAGAAGAAGACATGAGAGCTTATTCGTAAATCCCTATGCCAAGTCATATGTTTCCGATAAGCTATGTCATGCAATAGAAAAAGGTTTGGCCCAAAAATGTCATATGTGAGCCAACTTAAGGCACGTCACCCACATTCCAATATTGCTCTTATATGTACATGAAAGGTGGTCAACTATCCAAAAGAGACAATGACAAGCGACATACTATGGTGTAGGACAACAGTGAGCTGAATAGGATGAAAATGAGTTTCAGTTAGAGGAACTAGGTGCCTCAACCCAAGGAAGAGCACCACAGTCCTTAAGATGTTGAATTTTGTTACTCAAATCCTTACATTCATTAGAACAGTGACCATAAAATCTATGATATTTTCAAAATGAACTCTTGTAGTGTAATTTATTTCATGTTCTTGGAGTGAGAGAGATCAGATGATCTTGGAGGAGTCTCATCAAAATACTCTCTTGATCAAAAGTAGGATACATTGCTTTGTTTTGTGTGAATGATATCTCTTGCTTAGCACAAGGTGTGATACCTACACAAGAATCTTTAGATTGTGAGCTTTTGTTCTCTCCTTTAATGAAGGGTGTAAAATCTAACGAATTCAAATCATAAGTGTTTTGCATGATGACATTAATGTTGAGTGAATATTTCTTTGTTTGTTTCATTTCTTGCAAAGGATAACAATCAAGACCAGTAGTGTCTATCAATTCAAGATGCACCACTATTAAAGTCAGCTTAGAAGGATGTTTTGTGATATTGTTGATATTAAGTGAAGGCTTGTTTGTGTCTTTCAAGGGACAATAAGCAAGACCACTGGTATTTTCTTGCATGTGAGGCTCTATGGGGACATGGATACCTTGTTCTCTAGCACTGCATCCTTTTCCACTATATCCCAGTTGTTTCATCATTTCATAACTTTTTCCAAAAAAATTCTTCATCTCTTTTGGATTCGATGGCTATTCATAATTATTGTTCGTCAAAGTTTGGTGTGTAATTTTCTTTTTTTTCTAAAGTGGTTAAGGTGGATGCTTTTGAAGGGTCTTCCAAATTTTTTGTTGACATTACTACTTTTCCTTTTTCCTTTTGAGGGTCTTTGTTTATGATCTTATATTCTCCCATGAATGTATGTTTGAAATCTAAGGAACCCCAATCATCTTCTAATAGCTTTGTGACTTCTTCAGTGTGTTTTTCTTTGTCATTTTTTTTGTGGGTTCCACTTGTGTAATGGGTGCTAATGTTTCCAAGGGATTCTTTTCATTTTTATCAGGTTGTAAGACACTATAAGGCTCAGGATCAACATCCAATGTGTACATTTTGTTATTGTAGATGTATTTAATTTTATGATGAAGAGTAGAAGGCACCTAATTCATTGCATGAATCCACGGTCTACCTAGAAGGAATTATATGAAATATTGTGAGGCATAACATGGATCAGTATTTCTAATGTGGCCTTCCCAATTGTAATAGGAAAAGTGATCATACCAAGTGGTTGTTTTCCTACATTTTCTAATCCTTTAATAGATAGAGAGTCAAGTTGATTTTTTAATTTATTGATGCCAAGCCTATCCAAAAGGGTAACACTACACACATTAAGGGTTGAGCCATTATCAAAAAGGGTTCGCTTTATCCCTTTTCTTCTGTATTGAGATATTATTATGAATGCTTCTTATTTTTTTACACTTCCAAAGGGGGGAGCTCACTTTGGTGGAAAAAAATTTCAGTATTTATTCCTTGAATCATGGCTGCTATTTCATTCGGGTTTGCACTAAAGGGAACCATAACTAGTTGCAAGGAATTTTGAAGCATAGTGTGATAGTTAGGTGAATTCTGAATCGGGTCTCAAAGGGATATCTTTGCAGGAGTATTCTTAAGTTGTTCAATAAGATCATACTCCTTTCTACTTTGTTATGAAAAGTGAGGGGAACTAGGTAATATAGGATTAGGTAATGGGAGGGATGTTGAAATTGTTTTCCTTGGTTGGGGATTGTTCCTAATGTTGTATGTATGAGCAACGGTATTGTAAATCGATTGTTGTGAAACATTGTTCTTCGATTGTTCAAGGATAAGGAAATGTTTGTTTTGAAATTGTGGTTTATGAGTGGGTGGATAAATGATAAGTTTAGGCTTGGGAGAATAATCCAAGGGATATCTAATGTGCATAACCTCAAAAGAATTTTCATTATTTTTATAATCTCTTAGTGAAGAGGATTTTAATGTTACTTCATCATCTTCATCGAAGGAATTACTATTTTCAATGTTTTAATTTTCTTGCATGACGATATGTTACAAAGTGGGGGAGTCTTTAGGAGAACAAAAAACCAAATTTTCATGAAATTCAAAGGTTGGTTCTTCTAAAATGACTTCATCACAAGTAGGGAAATGATCATAAAGAGGGTTGTTATAGACCTTAAATATTTGATCATCTAACACTAATCTATCATCCTTATCATTTAAAATCTCATTCTCTTGTGCTATAATATCTTCCCAAAGGGGATGAGGAGAAAGACAAGCAACATCTTCATGATTCTCAATGATTGTATCTTCTTTCACCAAGATTCCTTCATCACTAAAAGGAGAGGTATTAGGAGATGAACAATTATGATCAACAAGATTATCTATGTTTGTATTCTCTTCTATCACATCATCCTCACAAATAGGAGAGACAAGAGAGGGTGTAGGTTTAAAGAAAGCATCACCATTTTCATGCTCTTGCACTAAGAGACTCTCATAACTAGGGAATGCATTGAATGAATGACTAACATTCTTATTGACTAAATTTTTCTTTACAAATTTGGAACGGATATATACTAATATTTTTTAACAGTAATATATGCAAACAAAAAATACAATGTAAATGCCCAAAATGGAATGTATAAATGCAATTTTCAGATTTCAAATAAGGTAATTTGTTGATTATAATATGCAATTATCTAAAGGATGTAGTGTTGTAAATGCAAATTTTGAATTGAGAAATGTATGAAATGGAGCACTTTAAGATAGATTTATTAAAATGCATGAAAAAAAAAGTTAACCCACTGAAACAGGTAACCAATGCTAGCAAATAGAAGCACAAAAAAGTTGATTAAGATCCTAAAAACTATAATCTAAAATTCCATAGGGACTAAGACACCAAGGAGGGAATCTTAGTCCTCTCGATGAAATTTGAAGGTTTCACAAGCTGAAACAGATAGAAAATCACTTAGACATGGTACTAAAATAGAAAACCAAAGATGGACTAAGATTCTACCAAGGGAATTTTTGTCCCAGTAAGGGTTTTTCATATAAAATCAAACAATTTTGGGTTGATAACAACATTCCCAGGTTTCCTACCTAGGGACCTAATGTTTGGAAACATAAAATTGTGCAAATGAAGGCAAGAAAAAGTAACTAATGACAAGCAATTAGATGCAAAAGTGGATGCAATTTTTTTCAAATTTAAATGCAATAATAAAGTTTCTAAATGCAATTAGGATGATGAAAAATGCACTTTTTCAGTCTTTCAAAGAGATAAAATGATGCAAGAAAGAAAAAATGTAACCTATATGCACTTTCACTAATGCAAATGCTAGAAACCCTAAATAAAATTTCACTAAGTATAAGAGATACTAGATGCAATTTCACTAATGCAAGATGCAATGCAGGAATGAATACAACCTATATCTAGGATTTTAATGGAATCCAAATCAGAAAATGAATGTTCAAAGAAGTTGGGTTCACCAAAATGAACAATAGGAAAATGGGTGCTTTATAACCTAGGTCATATAACACCACTTTTCTCCTAAGGTCATCCAAGAATGTCCTAAGAACCCTAATAGGATTGAATATCAACCTCTCAAGGTTAGCCAATACATAATTAGGAGGACTTAGGAGGGAGTGTTCTTTAGATTTAAGGGGTTCTCCACCAATCAAAATCTTGGAAAATATAATTGAACATTCAACCTACAAAATCAAGCAATAGAAGATAAATAATAAGATAAAATGATGAAATTAAGCTACACCAAGTTAGGGTATGTGTACCTGGGGAACTTGGAGATGAAAATAGGATTCTGGAAATGTAAACAAACTGCCAAAATATGTCTTGGAGGACTAAGATGCCCAAGATGGTGTTTTAGTCCCGCTATTGTTTTTTAGGGAAAACACAAAATCTTCAGATGAAGAAACAAAATCTCAAAGAATCTCTGAAAAAATATGATGTTGAGGACTAAGACATCCAAGATGGCATTTTAGTCCCGTTCTAAATTTTTGAAAAGTTTGAATGTGGTCCTGAGCTCCCAGATATGCAATTGCTTCCTCTTAGATCAAAGGTCTTGAAACTTCTAGATCTGGCCTATAGGTGAGTTTCCATGAAGATAACAACTTTGGTAATGCAACTTTGCAACTTTGACAACTTTTCACTCCAAATGATCTTCAAGTCTTCAACCTAAATATGCAAACACAAATGGACAAGATGGGAATTTTATTTTTATTTTTAGTGAATGGGGGTTTTCCTTGGTCAAACCCCTTGTAGGTAATTAAACCAAATGATGAAATGAAGCATGAAACATAAAATATATAAATGATATCACCTTGTATGATGTCTTGTGAAGAAAATCTTCAATCTACCATGTAGTGGCCATAAAGAATGTAGATCTTGGATCTTGGAATATGGTGTGAACAATGATTGCGGATAGATCTTCAATTCTACATCTACAATATTGGCTCAACAACATGAATGGATGCACTAAACCCTTGACATGATGCTTGAATATTGATGATGGCTCCAAATACTTGACGAATTTCTCTTGGATGCACTTGTCGACTCAATTTTTGTAGAATAGATTCTCTCACACTTTGCTTATATTGCTTAGGATGAAAATGAGTGAGGGAACCTTGTATTTATACCATAGTTGGAAGACTTGTAGAAAACTCACCAAGTTTTTTAAAACTCGCGAGCTTTTTTTTTAAATGAGTTTTTTTTAGTTTAACTTGCTGGACGAGTTTTTCCAAGGTTTTTCGAAAAAAACTCGGCTTTGCAAAAAAAAAAGTGTTTCTAATGAAATTTAAGCAATTTTTTGAGTTCCCAAGTTTTTTTGATTTTTTGCCGAGTTTTAAAAAACTCTCCAATTTTTGGCTTGGTGAGTTTTATTTTGGGGCGAGTCTTCCAACTATGATTTATACTTATCCATGCTTAATATCCTAAAATTACACCACAACAAGCCAATATATGAAATCATTAATTAAAGGAGGCTAAATCCTACCATAATTTGAAATTGGACCACAAAAATAATCCTTAGAGGACTAAGACACCCTAGGTGGCATCTTAGTCCCAAGGCTCAAATCTGAAGGCATAGACTTAAAAAAGGGACCTAATTGAGAGGTTTCAATATCAAGGTCCCAAGACTCATGCAGGACAAAGACGCCCTAGGTGGCATTTTAGTCCAAGTCCACAAATCAAGGACACACAAATAAAAACATTAAATTATCATTTATCTTTTGAGGTTTGTTGGGATTTTCCATAAAAATATAGAGTTTGTAGGGCTTGTGGATGAAAAATAGAACCAATTAAGCCATAAAGAAGCATAAATAAAGCAAGGCGATCCCAAACAAGTGTGAAAATTCAAGGGTATGCATTTTAATACACTACACCTTATAACCAGAAAATCCCAAAAACATAGTTTAGCTTCATATCACTTTGCATTACCTTCCAAACTTGCAAGCCTTACATGGTTGAAACAAGATCACAAACTAAAAGAAAGGACATGGATTCCTTAAATGACCCATTTTCTAGTCTACACCATGACACCAAATTTGGATCAAATTAAAAAAAATCTACACCACAAAGAGATCCAATTGACACACTTGACAATTTAGGCCTAGATGAATTCAATAAAAAATTGACTCATGAAGAGATTGAAAGAGCTTACCAAGATCCAAGGATTTTAGGCCTTATTGATGAACTCATTAGTGCTGATCCTAATAGATACTTTTATGCACTAGCCAAAAAGGGTGCTAAACTCCCTCAAGGCTTTGATGTCTCTACAATTGTGGAAGGATATACTCAAAAACCCATTTACAATAGGGATGCACTGTTCACAACAAATGACAACTACACTACCACTTGGGATAACAACTCACATGGCCACAACTAACACACATATCCCTAGTATTTCCACACTTGGAAATAATATAACAACACAAGGAAAAAAAATCACTTTTGGAAGCTCATAAAATTCCATGGGTAAGACCTTCACAAATCCTCTTTTTCAAAACACAACCAAGGTCCTGCATCACAAGGTCCCACCTTTGCTTTAAATTTTTAAGCAAGGTCCAATTCCTATACTTAAAAACACGAATCAAGGGTCCTCATTCCAATTTCAAAGCACACTCTCATCAAATCAAAATCAACCAAACAAATATAGAAGAATTCACATTATTCCACAAAGAGTGCCCAACCAAAACATTATCCAAGGACCTATGCCATCATTCCAAGTACCTACTCCATCCTATTAGAACAAAAATCAAGTACCAACACCATCTTTCCAAAACACGAATCAAGGACCAACATTTCAAATCCAAGGAATAAATCAAGGGCCCACACCACAATTTCAAAATACCATACCAAATACAAACATGACCTTTGGGACCAATCTAAATGTCAACTTCCCTCCAAATCAAATTGACACAAATACCATACTTACACATCAATATAAACAATGTAAGCAAGGCTCCATGCCACAAAACCCCAATCCAAATCAAACATATGACCTCAACACCAATGTCACAACACCAAATCAAACCAACATGACACTATCTCTTGCCAATACCTTGGTGCAACAAATACAAGCCATCCAAAAACAATGAGAAACATGAAATTGGGAACCAACAAGAAAACTTATTCCATGGAGGAATTGTTCCCCTATCTATTTGATAGAAATATATACATGTTTCCCTTTCCCTCTCACTTCACAACACCAAGTCTACCCAAATGCAAAGGGAAAGGAGATCCAATGGACAACATATGAGAATTTAATATGGTATTTATGGAAGTTGCATACGATCCTACCTATTTGATGAGGCTATTCCCATGAAGCCTCATGGGGCCGACCTTAGAGTGGTTCACACGTCTTCCTTTAGGGATTAGAACATGGAAGAACTAGATAATAAATTCATTAATGAATTTTCCTTTAACATTGAAAGCGATGTGACCCTTGCAACATTATGTACAACCAAACAAGAAGAAGGGGAGTCACTTACCTCATTTTACCAAAGATGGAAAATTCTAGCTAGCAAGTTTCCTTGTCACATCCCTAAGAGACAACTGGTCACCATGTTTGTTGAAAAACTCAATGGAGAAATGATGAGTGGTCTTCAAATCTAATGTTGCACAACTTTTGATGAAATCCTTGAGAAAATTTTCCTTATTAAAAAATGTCTTGTCACAAAAGGACTAGTCAAAGTACACAAAGAGACTCCAAAGCCCAATTGTGACAAAAGAAAATACTGGTCCTGAAATAAGAATGTCGCTAATGATGGAGTTGTTGATGCTAAAGTGATAAAAAAGGGTCTGATCATCCACCTCAAAGGTCCTTTCTCATAAAACACATCAAATACCTAAACACAAGGTCTTGAAGTCAAACATTGAATGCAATCCAAAACAACCAACAACGTAGAAGTCCTCCACGCACCAAGAGAACATACAACCAATCAGGTGAATCCATTAAATTGGTTCTAAAGACACTCTCACAATCTAGTGCCATTCAATGAATAGTCATAGCAAATTATGAACCCTCATTAGTCAAACCCGAATGGTGGAAATAAAATGAATATTGTGAGTATCATAGTGGAAAAGGACATATAACATATAGATGTTGGACTCTCAAAAATGTCATTCAAGACCTCGTTAAACAAGGAATAATTTTGGTGAACAATTCACAAGGCACAATTTTTTTTGATCATATCACATTTAAAATTCCCTTGCAAGATGATGACAAAGGAAAAGCCTCTAGTTTAGGGAACAACAATAATTCTAATTATACCAATGTTAAACATAATTATAACATCATTATCCTTAACATAAGACCCTTTAATGATCATATTACAACCATCACCATTAATAATAAAAGTTTCAAGTGCACTGTCACCACTCATAGATCCAAGGTAATTGTTCTAGGACCTCCTTCAAATACACAACCAAAAAGTCAGTATAATATCCTAGACCAGCTAGGATGACTCTTGCATAGATCTTCATCTTATAAGTCCTTCACATATCTCCTCAACATAGAGCTATCCTTGATAAATCCTTAAAAGAAGCATTTGTACCTACCAATCTAGATGTCAATGAATTTTAGGCCATGGTTGGATACCTAGCTATGCCATATCATGTCACCCTCTCTGAACAAGACATTTTTGCATAAAAGTCTGATCATAATGACCCCTTACACATAGAAGTATACATCAATAAATACAAGATCAGACGATTCCTAGTAGACGGTGGAGCATGTCTTAACATTTGTTCCCTAAAGTTTGTAAAAGCATTTGGATAATCTAAGAATTGCATTGATTGAACCAATAAAATTGTTATCGAGGCTTATGATGATGTAGAATGCTCATTTGAAGGAGTAATTTCACTTCTTGTAAGAGTTGGTCCAAATATGCAAGACAAACCATTTCATGTCTTAGATTTGGATTTACATTACAACTTTCTCCTTAAGCACTCATGGATTCACAACATGAAGGCCATACCATCCACAAATCATGAATTCTTCATGTTTCCACATAATGGCACAAAAATTGCTATTCCTAGTGATCTTGATCCCTTTCAGTATTGTACTAATCTAAGAGAAAAAAATGAGCGTTAAGTGCCCATAAATCGAGAGGCCTCATCTTCCACTTCATCCCACTGCATTGATCCATCTAAACTCATCAAGTCATCCACTCCATTCACCCAACCATCCCAACCTAAAATATAGATTCAAGACAACAGATGCAGAGAATACAACATGAAGCATCTCTTTTGCATTGGAAAGTTACCCAAATCACTAAAGTCTTATGGGAAGCTACATCTCATCCATCCTAAGGTAATTATGGACAATCCTCCTACCACCTTCACTAAATGGGGGGAGTTAGCTAAATAATTTTTGGATGACCACATCTACAAATGGCTAGATACAAAGAAGAGGAGGACATAGAACCTAAGAAGTTACCAGTTGAACAATATCCAAAAGGGTTCCTCTTGATGAAGCAACAAGGATATGATGGACACAATGATCTTGATCTAAACAAACAAGGAATGTTAGAACCCTTATAGCCTCCTAAATTTCTAAAGAATCAAGGGCTAAATTTTGTACTAGTAAAAGTGATTATCTAAGGCATTGAGTTACCCTTGAGTGAGACTATTAATGCTTCAAATGAAATTGAGACATCTGAGGACTATTATACTGACTCTGATTCTAATGAACATTAATGGGATGTAGAATCCAATATATCCATTAGTAATTATAGGCTTGAAGAAATGTTTAGAGAACTTGGTGAGCCCACTTTTGAGGAAATATTCAGCCAAATGCTTAAAGTTGGTCCCTCGTCAAGTCCCCACCAAAAGGTCCCCTTGAAAAGGGAAGATTGGATCAAACATTTCTTGGAACCCAAAACTAGCATCAAAACCTTTTTGGAACTAATGACTCTACCTTCATATTTACCTTATCTTCCTACACCATGACCCTTGAAAACATCAATGATGGCCTACTGCTTGTCTACCTACAGTTAATATATTGGGATTAGCAAGAACCACCAAGTTTAGACACATTTGAGAATGAAGAAGCAATTTTTCATGGGACTTCATGAAGGAATACCAAGTGGTCATAATAAGGTTGGATTTTTCATAGAAATCAATAGTGTTGCCTACTTTGGTGAGGCTATCCTTTCCTCTAGTCATAAAAGTGAATGAAAAAAAGAAAAATAAAAAGAATAGGTCTTCAGATGAAAACCAAAAGGTGTCTACTAACCATGAAAAAGTAAAAATAAAGGATGTATCCAAAGGTGAAAACCTTTTTGAGGTTCCTAAGGATGGAGGACTAGACAATCTCCCTATAGACTAAGAGAGATCACCATTTCTTATAGAAGATACAAAGGAAGTGAACATTGGGACACACAACAATTCTAGAATCATACAGTTGGCAACATCTTTGAACACTAAGGAAAAGCCTAAGTTTATAGAATTATTTTCAAACAGACAAGTCAATTTCACATGGTCATATGATGATATGCTTGGATTGAACCCCAATCTTGTTTTACATCACTTTCCACTACTACTAAATGCCAAAGCATATAAACATAAGTTAAGGAAAATGCACCTGCAGATTATACTCCTAGTCAAGGTTGAACTAAAGAAACTCTTGGATGTCGGGTTCATACACTCTATTGATTATGTAGATTGGATATCAAATTATGTTCCTATCTTAAAACCAAATGGGAAAATTAGAGTATGCATGGATTTCAAATATCTTAACAAGGCTTGTCCTAAAGATGATTTCCCCTTTCGAATAATGGCATCATAGTTGACCTCACTGTTGGATATGAAATGCTATCACTTATGGATGGATTATCGGGCTATAACTAGATCAGAATCGATCTTGAAGATCAACCAAAGATAGCCTTCACATGCACTTGGGTAAATTTTTGTTGGAATGTTATGCCATTGGAATTAAAAATGTTGGAGCTACATATCAGAGAGACATGACTATTATTTTTCATGATTATATGCACATACTTATGGAGGATATGTTGAAAACACAAGGGAAGATAATTGAGAGGGGGGGTGAATTAGTTGTCACATAAATTATACTTGTAAAGCCTATTCTTAGATCTAATAATTAAACATGAAAGAAAAAACCATCACCATATCATAAACACACAAACACCAAGATTTTTTCCTGGAAACCATGTTAGGGAAAAAATCATGGTGGAGGTTAATCCACAAGTTTATACTTTGTTAAAAGTATAGTAAATGGGGAATGTGTATGCATTCAAGCACACTGCTCAAATACAAAAAGGCTTACTGCCCAAAGTAAGACATGTTGTCTTACAATCACATTCAGATTACATCCATTTGAGAGATTTTGAACTGAGAAAATAACATCTGTTAATGCCTGATTATAGTTCTAGTTAAGCACATGAGCACTTTCTTCTCCTCACTCTTCTTCACACTTTACTTCTCCCTTTGAAATATTTGAACTTTATTCGCACATAGCACTTGTACATCTCGCTTCTTGCATGTCTCAAATGATATAAAAAAATGGTCATAGATATCCACATCTCAGGATAACATCAACTACATGTTGACCCATCAAAATATAAAATGTGTACAAACTATGGGCCCAAACTAATAAACAATTGTAGATGAAAATCAACCAATGTCAGCCAAAACATAGTAGGGACCCAAAAAAACATGTCTTAAACACGAAACACCTTAAAAAAAATTCCTCAAAGATCCACACCATGCTACAATCACACTATTGGCCATGAACATGAAGAACATGAACTCACAACAAAAAATCACCAATCACGAGCACACCAATAGATGCGAACTAACAAAACAAATAGAGAATGATCTAGAAACATCCAAAAGTATCATGAATCACCTTAGAAGCATTAAAAAAATCTCAAATTACCAGAATCGCATCATCTTCATTCAGGAACACCAACTAAAGAAACATAACAACTATCAGAACACCAATACTCATAACTTGATCAAATCTTCGTGCGAACCTCTGAAATTTTCGATGGATAAACTAGATATACTTGTCAACAAACACTTTAATCCACAACTTATCACCATCAATATACTAAACTATCCATTATACTGAACTTCACTACTTCACCGACAACCTACAACTTATTTTATTACAATTTTCTCAATATCCTTGACATATATAGCATAAAGACATTAATGTCAATAGTGTTGACATCAATGACAACCACATATGAGCAATATCCAATAAGATCATGTTGATGATCTTCTCTCAAAATCTCTAGAAATAAGTTATCACTTAGCAATCATGATAATATTTTCACATGACTTGAAAAGTAAAAACTCATGTTAAATCCAAAGAAATGTGTTTTCAGGGTTCAATCAAGAAAACTCTTAGGATACATTGTCTCTCATAGAGGAATAGAGGTTGATCCTACAATAGGAAAATCCATCTTGGACATGAAACTGCCAACCAACATCAGTCAATTAAGGACTTTACAAGGAAGATTGCAATCAATTTGTAGGTTCATTGCTTAGCTAGTAGATAATATCTATCCATTCTAGAATATTTTTACCAAAAGGAATTCCATTCAATTGGACAGAGAAATGTCAAAAATAATTTGATCAAATCAATAATTATCTATTGACTCCACCAATTCTTATGGCTCCTATTGATGGTATATATTTTATATTATATGTAACAACTACATAAACACTAGGGGGCATTGTTGGCACAAAATAGAAATGATGGAAAAGAACAAGCAATCTACTACATTAGTCATACCTTGGTCAGATATGAGTTAAAATATAACCCTATTGAATGATAATTCATAGCAATTCTATTTGCATCACAAAAATTGAGACATTACATGTTGAACCACAAGACAAAATTCATAGCCAAAATTGATCCTTTGAAGTATCTTCTCAATAAAGCAGCTTTGACAAGAAGGTTATCTAAGTGGGTTATGATATTAAGTGAGTATGACATTGATTATGTTGAGAAAAAGGAAATAAAAGGACAAGTGATATCTGCTCAACTCGTTGATGCACCAGTAAACAGAGACCATCCTTTAATACCCAAATTTCTAGATGAATCAATCATTTTCATAGAAACCCCAATGACTTGGAAATTATACTTTGATGGATCTTACACAAGTCATGATTCAAGAGCTAGAATTTTATTCATCACACCTTAAGGGGATTCTATTCTTGAGTCATTTCGAATAGAATTTCTCTGTACCAATAATATAGCCGAGTACAAAGCATTACTAGCAAGACTTCAAATGGCAATAAAATGTAAAATCAAGGATCTTCATGTTTATGGTAATTCTTAGTTAGTGATCAAACAAGTCAATGATGATTATGATACCAAGGATGAGAAGCATATTCCCTACAAGCACATGGTTGATATTTTTATACTGTAGTTTGACGCTATTATCTTTTAGTAGATATCAAGAATCCAAAACAATGAAGCTTATGCAATGGCAACAATTGGATCTCTCTTGGACATTCCTAATGATGTATCGTAATATGAGTTCTTGGTAGAACAAATATTGGTCCCTGCCTTCAAAGTCCCTAAACTTGAACTTGTGTGTGAACTTGTTGGTCTCGAATCCCCCTGGTATAAAGATATTTATAACTACCTACATGACCATATTATTCCTCCTAAATTTTCCTCCAACCAATGATAAACACTTATCTAACAAACCTCTAAATATGCCATTGTCAATGATACCCTTTACTACCGCAACTTAGATACTACTCTCCATCGACGTCTTGACTCAAATAAAGCACAAGAAACATTACAAGAGGTTCATCATGGTATATGTGGATCTCACTCTACTGGTCATACCTTAGCTAAAATTAGTATGAGGATGAGATATTATTATCGTACAATGGAACATGATGCCTATCACTTTGTGAAGTGATGTCACCACATGGAGATCTAATACATGCACTAGCTCAGGAATTACAACTGCTTACATCCCCTTGGCCATTCTCTCAATGGGTACTCAACCTCGTAGGAAAGATACATCCCACTTCTACAAATGGGCATAAGTTTATCCTTTTTTCTATATAATACTTCACCAAATAGATTGAAGTTATCCCGATGACCTACATTACTAGTAATTCGATATCCAAATTCATTTTGAATTACATCATATACCACTATGATATCCTTTAATCCATCATTACAGAAAATGGCTACCCTTTATAGAATTAGGATGTCCATGAACTCTACTATAATTTTCATATCCAACACCATTTTTCCACCCCATATTACCCCCAAATTAATGGTCAAATCGAGACATCTAATAAGATTGTACTTAGAATCTTTAAAAAGATTGTCGATGATGCTAGTTGTGACTGGTATCTCCAACTCAATCTTTCTTTATGGGCCTACCACAACAGTGTTCACACCCCTATAGGAGCCACTCCATATTCCCTTATCTTCGGATCTGAGGCCATACTTCCTATTGATGTTTAGTTACCATCCTTAAGAGTATCAATGCAAGCATTGATTGATCAAGAAGAATACCATGTATCCCACCTACATGAGCTATAATTATCAGATGAAAAGAGACAAAATTATTTGACACATTTGCAAGCATATCAGAACCACCTTTGATGCAACTACAATAAGAAGGTCTGCCCTAGAAGTTTTGGCATTGGTTACTTAGTCCTGAAAGAGAATATGAAGAATTAATAAGATTGAGTAAATCCTGAAAAAAGTTTTACCCTAATTGGCTAGGCCCATATGTCATTACAACATATGGATTTGGTGCTTATTATCTCTCTAATATTGAAGGTGAACCATTTATTGAACCCATCAAAAAATGTTAGTGTTTCTTAGATCAGATTAAACAATGAAAGCACTTAATAGAATTGCAACACATAAGACAATGAACACAACAAGATACCCTGGGAAAACCCTCCTCTTGAGGGAGAAAAACCCAACAAATATTTCTCTTAAATATTGTATGAATAAGAGCAGAAAATCTGCTTACAACTCAGGCCCAAGAATGGCCAACAATGGATACAATAAAGTTGCACCTCTCCTAGATGCACTAGATGCAAATGAATATGTTCTTCCTTGAAATCGGACTACTGCTAAGGAAATGTGAATAGTTGCTCTGCTCTTAATAGCAAACTTGACTTGAATAATGAATGTGTTACAATGACAAATATGACCTTGTATTTATATAAGTGAGGCGCCTCTTCAAGATAGGTCGGCCCACTTAAAAGAAACATAATAAATAATAACCACAATAAGGTCAGTCCAAGTAGTAACCAAAGCATGCGAAATAAATAGGGTCGGCCCTCTTCATTAGTAAATATTGTAATCATGAATTAAATAGCTGAAGGCTACTCATTTAATTCATGTACTTCTTGTGAATTGTGCAAAGGAAGTGCAACCCTAAGCTGCTATAACATCAACACTCCCTCTCAGCTAGGGATGAACTTCCACCTGCACAAGACACATCATATCAGAATGAAAAAAAAATAATATCACCTCATCGTGATATCAACCATTGTGGTTACCTCCACAAATGGTATGAACAAGTGCTCATCACTTAATGTGATGTTGTCACCTCAATGTGACTTTCACCATGGCTCTCCCAGAGGGTGATACACAAGCACAAATAAATCATCATGGATTCCCTCATGTGATGTTGTCATGGAGTCACACACATGACATCCACCATGGCTCTCCCAGAGGGTGGAAACAAGGGCTTTCACCTCAAATCTCAAAGAGAAATGCATTAAAAAATCATCACGGATTCCCTCACGTGATGCTGTCATAAAGTCACACACATAACATCCACTATGGCTCTCCCAGAGGGTGGAAACAAGGGCTTTCACCTCAAATCTCAAAGAGAAATGCATTAAAAAATCATCACGGATTCCCTCACGTGATGCTGTCATAAAGTCACACACATAACATCCACTATGGCTCTCCCAGAGGGTGGAAACAAGGGCTTTCACCTCAAATCTCTCTCAATAGAGACTTGTGTTATCAAGGGATTGCACCTCAACTCTCTCTCAAATAGAGAATTGCATTATCAAGGGCTTGCACCTCAATTCTCTCTCAATAGAGAATTGCATTATCAAGGGATTTCACCTCGAACTTCTCTCAAAGAAGAACTCATTAAACAAAGGAACACTGATACTGAGACTCCCTCTCGATCCTGGCTTCAGAGATTGCAAAGAAGACTTCTGGAGATGTACTCCCTCTAGTGTTTACTCCCTCTTGATCATTTCTTTGGTTGACATGACTTCTTCACAAGATGCCTAAAGCTTTTCATCACTAAATAATCTCTTATCATCTTCTTCCCCCTAAACTTGTTCAGGAAGCATTTTAGATAGAAATTACTAACAGTCCATAATTATCCATAGAAATATCAGGATTAGAATCGTACAAGTTATATCATGAATGAAATTTTTCCAAAGATCTTATGCTAGTGAACACAACACAATTCAAGAGAATCTACTATCTCTCTTAATTACAAGATCCAAAGAATAAATAAATGATATAACTCAGCAACCAAAGAATACTTATCTTTTTAACTATTCTGATAGGTCCAAATGCTGGACATAGTGTGATACGCTGTACTTGAGCTCAGATCAATCCGTACCCTTCATAGTTTGAACATAATGACGACCTGAAAGGTACATTGACTTCAAGAGATATCTCCAGCCATCAATGTAGTCCAATGATTGCAAGCTATGACTCCAAGCTTGATCATTTCTTCATTCGGTAAGACTTCAATATCCAAGCTTTCCAGATGCAGATTGCTTGATGCTCAGGTTATCTCAATGTTATAGCATGAATTAATAATTACAAAAATAATTCATGAACATTATTCAACCATGCAATACTTATCTCATGGATTTCAAAATCTCCTGAGTAATAGATAATTAATTCATCAATCATGACATGTCTTTCTTTCAATTTCACAGAGGAGCTAATCTCAGCAAAACAAAAGACAATCTTCAAAAATTAGCATGATCCTACTCGCAATGAATAAATCTAAAGAATCTTATCACAGTGATCACTATTTACTAGTCACACATAATCCTAAGTAAATAATGTCAGATTTGCATAACTCAACAAATTGAATTTTAGCCTAGAATAGTAAATACAATCAAAAGCAAAGAATACTTATCTCTTAAATATTCTGAAGGGTGGACACCGTATGATATGTTGCTCTTGCGCTTAGTACACAACCTTCATAGCTTGAACATAGGCCCATGACTAGAGTAGAAATTCACTAGAATCATTTTGGGGAGAGATCTCAATCACATCCACAAATGAAGCATGTTGATTAGGCCTGGTAGGACATTCCTTCACATAGTGACCAAATTTGTCACATTTAAAGCATTGAACATGAGAGAGGTCCCACTTCTTCTTGAATGCAGGAGCACCATCTGACCCATTATCTCGATTCCTTTTAAAGAATCCTTTCTTCCAAACTTTTCCTTTCTTCGATGAATGAGAGGTGAGAACATGTAAATCTTCATTCTTTGAACTTTGACCAATGCCCCTTGCCATTAGTCGAAACTCCTCTTGAATGTAGTCAATCCTCAATCGATCAAACTTGGGAAGTTTAGATCTTGCACTGATTCCTTGAATAAACAACTCCCATGAAAGCGGAAGACCATTGAGAGCAATCATGGTAAAATCCTTGTCATCAACAATATGACCAATGGTAGAGAGTTGATCTCTCAATTCGGAAATCTTCATGAAGTAGGTGATGACAAACTCTTCTTCCACCATCTTAATGTGAAGTAGTTGTTGCTTCAAGGTTAGGGCACGACTTGTGTTGTTGATTTCATACATCTCTTCCAATTTTTTGAACATCTCCCTTGCAGTATCCAACTTGAAGACAATCAGAACAATATGATCTTTGATGGAATTAACCAACACTTTCTCTGCCCTAGTATCTTTCTTCCTCCACTGCAACTTCTCTTCTGCCTCCTCAGGTTCGAGAACTTTTGTTTTCATGAACCCAGCCAAATCATTCTCTTCCAATGTGAGCATGATCCTGAACCTCCATGATGTGTAGTTCGAAATCCCTTCGAGTCTATCCTCGATTTTCAGACCATTCACCATCTTGAATTTGAAAAATAAGAGATAGACTGAAAAAGATTAAAGTGAGTGTTGCAAACTAAATCTGATCATGATCTTTTTCACACCCACTCTGATACCATGTTAGTGTTTCTTAGATCAGATTAAACAATGAAAGCACTTAATAGAATTGCAACACATAAGACAATGAACACAATAAGATACCCTGGGAAAACCCTCCTCTTGAGGGAGAAAAACCGAGCAAATATTTCTCTTATATATTGTATGAATAAGAGCAAAAAATCTGCTTACAACTTAGGCCCAACAATGGCCAACAATGGATACAATAAAGTCGCACCTCTCCTAGATGCACTAGATACAAATGAATATGTTCTTCCTTGAAATCAAACTACTGCTAAGGAAATGCGAACTGCTGCTCTGCTCTTAATAGCAAACTTGAATTGAATAATGAATGTGTTACAATGACAAATATGACCTTGTATTTATATAAGTGAGGCGCCTCTTCAAGATAGGTTGGCCCACTTAAAAGAAACATAATAAATAATAACCACAATAAGGTCGGCCCAAGTAGTAACCAAAGCATGCGAAATAAATAGGGTCGACCCTCTTCATTAGTAAATATTGTAATCATGAATTAAATAGCTGAAGGCTACTCATTTAATTCATGTACTTCTTCTTGTGAATTGTGCGAAGGAAGTGCAGCCCTAAGCTACTATAACATCAACAAAAACATGCACCTTTGAAAATATCACATCTCATTCTTAGAGTATTCCTTCAAAAAGATAAAAAAATTACCAAAAAAAAGAAAAATAAAATCATAACACATAAAAATCCAAAAAATTCATAAAACATGAAAATAAAATAAAAATTAGAAAACCTTAAAAATCGAAAAACATTTGAAATTTTTAAAACCACCAAAAATAGAGTTAGAGTTAGAGTCTGAGTTAGTTTGTGTTAGTAGGGTCAAACTACGTTGTCTCTACACATTTTCTATGTAGGAAAGGCTCATATTCAATGGGCACCTGAGACTTTAAGTCAGTCCTTTTTATTTTGTGCAAATAAAAGCATGACTCAATCCTTTATCAAATAAAACAAAGTCAAGTCATGTCAAACTACAAGGTCTCTATGTGCATAACATAGGCAAGGCCATCAATTGATTAGCCCCTGAAGCCGTAGGTTAGTCCTTTAGGGTTTGTTGAGTTTGGCCACATCCTTTTTCATCAAGCAATCATTCTTCTAACCAAATCATGAATCAATAGACAAACATATCAAACAAATCCTTAATCTTCAATCAATCTTCAATCAATCAATTAACTTATCATTGGTCACTATCATGTCATTGGTCCTATATTAGAATGGGGCACTATGTCTTTCATCTCATTCGATCTTATTACTTATCTTTTATCAGGATGTGTCCTTCCTAAAATTAGACATTATCATTAGTCAACCTTTTCAATCACCAAGTAAATAGGATATGTCTTTCTTGCAGCTAGGTGTTAATCAAAATGGTCAAACAATCAACTTTATCAAATGTATTCTTTGCCTTAAACAAGATATGTCTTTCCTAAAACTAGGTGTTTTCACATTGGTCAGTCATATCAATCAAAACCTATCAAATCAACTCAAGTTCATCTCTTGGTCAATCAATCTTGTCATTTTGGCCAATTAATATTTCTTTATACAAGATGTGTCTTTCCTGAAACCAGGCATAATCAATCAAATCAATTAATCAACCTTTTCAATCTATCAATCAACTTTGGTTGAACAATCAATCAATTTGTCAACTCAGTCATCTGCCTTCATCAAGATGTGTCAAGTTCCTTTAAGGCTAGACCTAATCAATCATATTAGTCAATCAACAAACATTATCTCTTTGGCAAACACTTTGTTGGTCTAATTTTTTCTTATCTTTTTTATTTGTTTTTGGATCATGTTACTAGCTACCTAGAGGATGTGTTGTCATGTATTTAGAGGGGCAATGATGGATCATGATCTCTTTTCTTTGCTTGTTTTATGTGGTTTGTCTTGGAAAAAATAATGGGGCAATTGAGTCCTTAGTATGAGCCAGGGCATTCCTTGTCTATTGGCATTGTCTTTTGACTGTTTGTCTCTCACAAATGATCACCTTGCACACCTTGGTCTATGTCATACCATGTTGTTTGTGCTCCATTTGCAAAAAAAATTGATGCCCGATGATGATAAACATAAAATCATGAAAGTATGTCCTTTGTATTTTCCCATCAATCTTTGCATCTTCTCTCCCATATTTTCCATGCTAACATCCATCTTTTTGGTGCTAATATACCCTATGTCTCCATCTTGAATGCATCTTGTAACACACAAAAATATCCTTGATATATGATCATGTTAGGAAGCATAATAGAGAGCATTATCATTATGGATATCATAATTAGCCACATATATTTGCATGAGAAAATACAAAACATAGTTTGTCCATATAGTATTAACATAACCAGCCATGAAATTCCATTTATCACCTCTCATGTATGTTGCATCACATTTTCATATACATTGCATAACATTAATCACATCATTGAATATCTATATTCACATTACACATTTATAATCATCATATGCATATCCTATAGACATCAAGATTAATTAAATTCACATATTACATCACATCATAAAATTAGTTCATCCATACTATATTCATAATTAACATCATTGCATAATCATATAACATGCATAAAAAGTATTATAGGTACATAATCATCCATCATATTAAACCATCACATGATCATATAGAAAAAATGAACATTTGTAACATAATCATAACTACATAATCATCCATCATATTAATACATCACATGATCATATATAATGCATACATATCATAAAAAAATAAACATCGTAAATGCATAAGCATCCATAACATAATCATAATCATAAGCATTAAGCATAATCACATAGAACTGCATATCATGTATCACTGCCAAAAATCATATATCACTCAAAATGTGTCATAGGTATAATGAAAAAATGTATCATATCCAATAGAATGGATTTCACATGCTTGATAATCAAAATAATGTACCGATATAAATAAAAGATGCTCCGGTCTGGGCTGCCCTAATCTCCTTATTGTAGGGCATCCCTATCCTCTCATCGAGGTGTGTCTGGAGACTTGTTCTCTTAGGTGGATGGCCTATCATATGGGGTGGACCATCTAGGGGTTGATGTCTCCCCATTCTTTGACCTATTGTGGGAGCATCTATTTTGATTCCTGCAATGTGTCTTGCCCTATGATCTGCTTTGAACGTATGAGAAGCTCAACTCTCTCCTCTCTGGTGGCACCACCCTCTCATACAGATCGCTACAGTACTGAATACACATGCTAGACCTAGCCAACTCCCATGGAACATCAACCATTGAACAACTATATGTCGCTGTAAAATATATCATCCTTTGATCTGTCTATTGTTGGCTAATGACTCCAAGGTCCCACTTAGTCTGTAGAGTGTCTCTCTCAATGTTCAAGCCATCTTTCTCTACTATAAGATTCCTCACCTCTATCTCTATGACCTATAGTTAGGCTTGTAGGGTGACTATCGTCTACTCTATTGTCCCCTCATCTAATTTGGCCCTGACCTCCTCCAACTCCTCTTCATCATCCACTCCCAAAATAGTCCTCTTGAAGGACTCTCTCTAACTCTCTTGTCACTAGATCCTTTACATGCTCTGCCTCCTCTACCTCCATCATCTCCACCTCCTAATCTCCCTCCTCCAAGGTTGGCATCTCTATGTGTTGCTCTACCTCCTCCACTTCCATCTCCATGACCACCCTCTCCTCTAGCTCATCCTGTTCACTCTCCTCATGGATCAGTGACAAAGGTCTCACAACTCACCATCTCTCATCCCTCCTCCTATGTCGATCTCCTCCTTGGCCTCCCCAACCATCCCCTATGTCATCTCCTCCATCTCCCCATCCTCCATCCCCACTTCATCTACCTCCCCACCCTTCACCTCACCTTCCTCTATCTCCCCTACGGCCTCACAGGCCCCTACCTCTATGCTCTACAAGCACTGGCTGCTCTAGATCGATATAAGGAGTTGTTCTATGAATCAACCACTAGGCATCATACTTTGGTGTCATGCCTAAATTTTTTGCATCCCCTCTCAAGGCCTACTATACCAATTGTAAAGCATCTATCTCCTACTTTGCAATAGTAACTGGTATATGTTGTCCCCATATAGGCACCTATTGAGATGACCATGAAAACTCTAACATACCTATGGTTATCCCCTGTCTCTCCCCAAACTACCTTTGAACTCTCTCTAGAAGGTATATCTCTATAATATGTTGAGACTGTACTATCCTACCAATTAGATACCTAGACTATCAACACCATGGAAGATTCTCATCCTCAGCCACCTACAAATCACAATCCCTATAGGGCCTCTAAAAAATGCTAACCAATGTGTAAATCATGTGCCTCTAGTATCTAATGTCTCCCACATGCATCTATGTGATGGCTCCCCGATATAGATATACATATGGAGCACTAGCTCCCAACTATTGTACAATTAGTGGTTAGAATACTACTATATGCTCCCATGCCCATATCATAAGCAATGTCACACCATAACTCATGTTCTATCCCCCTTTGTATTCAATTTCATGGAGATATAAGTATAACATACCGAAAAGGAAAGGTCCCCATGCATACACCATTGCATCCTGTACCATGCCTACTAACACCTCACCCCAGTTTATTGGGAAACCATGACCTGTGCAATCTGAAATCATCACACTAGAAATTAGTGTGCATATCACGTAATAAAATTTGTCATACCTCTCTTTTGGGATCTCAATACTAATCTCATACCCATAAATTTAAATCTCTAAATCATCAGAACAATCATACTAATCATAAATGGCCTGCAATCCTTGAATCGGATCATATTGAACCCACTCTCCATGAATTGATAATTTTGGAATCCTATATACGTCCTCCAATTTCATTGTGGCCTCCCTGGTTAGTAGGTGTTCAATTTGCATGTCTTAGAATGCCACCGTTCTGCCAGTGCCATCAACATGCCCCTATTTTCCTTGATCATGAGCATATATGTCACATAGAATAATTTGAGATCTAGAAGTGCCTGTCTCTCGACATCATCTAGTTGGTCTCAAAATTGAAAGGTCATCAGTCATGACTCCCAAGTGTAAGTAGGGATAGTACAACCTAAATCCACCACAAAAATTCAATGTGTCAATCTAAAATCTTTATTTCACCTACTGGACCTAAGTTGAACAAGTTATTTTATCCTAAATTGGGGAGAAAATTTCACTAATAAATTATGTCATTGTTCTTGTCAAATGTGTTGCATAAATTATTACTAGCTCACAACTGCAATTGTATCACACACCTCAACTAATGTGCAACCAGGGTCATTTACAGTCAACCTGTCATCACTTGTCTTGCTTATTTGCACATGCATCATTGCATTTCATGCTTGCATCACACTATTTCAAATTTCTCGAACAAAACCTCCCCTATAGACCTATGCAATTGCAATGCGACATGATTATTATGATGAACCACATCATCTACGTCATTCATACATGCAATTGGGTCACACAGCGTGCAACACAATTGCTTTATAAATTATTTCCTAACTAAAATGCACACAAATCAAAAAATTCATGAAGTGGGTTTCGAGTACCTACCAGGGGGTGCTTCCCCAAGATGACGGAACCTATAGATGTGGTAGCCTCTATGTGCAACATATACAACTAGCGAAATCCCCACAACATTTCTCTCTTAGAGATCCTAATATTTCTAAATTTGGAATGCACAAATGACTTATTTTCTTAATAAGGCTCCTATTTATAGCCTAAAAATTAGGATTTTCACTTGGCATGTGTATTGGGTGCACCTTTTGATCACTTTGAACTTCAATTTGACCCCCTTAAGGACCTCAAAAACTAATTCCATCAGCAACATTAAATTTTTGGTTGTCAAATTATATCATCGGGGACAATTTGTAAAATTTTCTCGAGGGGCTATACCTCTACCCTTCTTTCACTAGGGTATCTTTTGACTGAATTTCTTTGACAAAATGCGGTGAACTACATTATTTCAAAGAGGAGAAAAATGTGGACATTGAAAAATGTCTTGACCTATGAGCGTATTTTTTTTGTCATCTTGGTCTTCTTCCCTACATAATTAAATAATTTTAATTATTTAACTAATTCATTTTATTTATTCCTCTTTGATCAATTAAATAAATTTAATTGCATCACTAACACCCACTTTCTTCAATAATTAAATAAATTAGTGTTTATTTAATTATTTTCCTTTCATCACTTGTTTATACTCAGATGATAATAATTATTATTTGTCTATTTATTGACCTTTTCCATTCTTCTATAATTTTAAATAATTTTTGAAATTATTTAATTATCTAGTGTCATTCCTTTCCGCCATTAAATAATTAACTCAAATTAATTATATAATACCTTATTTCTATTTCCTTTAATTTAATTAAAATGATCTCATAAGTCATTTTAATTAAATAGCCATTTTCTCCCTCTTCGAAATAAATAATTTAAAAATTATTAATGCTTTACTTGTCTAGAGATTTTTTTTCTCATGAAATAAATAGTTTTATTATTTATTTCTTCCATTATCTCCCTCCACTTTGGGAATGTGCAGGATCATCATGGAAAAAACAGGCCCTTAAGTGGCGATGAAAATTCAGAAAATTAGAGTTAGGCAACTTGACGTAAAAATTTGAATATGTTATCTATATTATTTCAAAAATATGTAAGAATAGAATTTGTAGAAAATTGAATGTAGTTTCTAAACTACTAGGTTTTTAAAATAAAAATAAAAATCTATTTGGTGAAAAATTAAAATTTCAATGCAGTAGTACTTAAATTTTAGGGAAAAAATAAGTAGGTGTCTGTCTGACCACCCTAAGCACAATAAAATGATAATATTTGTTTATAAGATTTTAGATATAAGTAGAGGCGTCATGTCCCAATGTGATGCATATTTTTTTGTAAATTTTTTCAAAGTAAATTATTAATTATGATTTTTTTATTACAACTTTTAAAAAATATAAAAAATCGTATGTCTGACCACCTTAACTTGGTCAAAACTTCATGAAATTCACTTTTTTTTTAATCCTATAGTACTTGAAGCATAGAATATGACACATGTTTCAGATTCAAAAAATGTGATACCATTTGAAAGCTATAGATGTTTTTCAATCAACCTATCAATCAAGACTTTAGTTGTAATTCAAATAGAAAATGAATAATAATTATTTACTAAATTCAAAGTAAAACATTATTTATATTGGTGGAAATTTGAGAATCTCCTTTAAAAACCCTTTTCATTTCATCAATTTTGGGTAAAAGAAATTCATTAGCCACATGGGCCATCATATCACTTACATATCACCACTTTTTGGCCTATCATGATCCTGCACATACCCCTATCTCATTTTCGAATCTCATCCATTGATTGAATTTGGTATCTTCTCAATATTGACCTTTCATTTCGTAACCTCCACTTCTCTATGTTGTATGTACCCTCACGCATCGATCCTGGAATATTTCTAGAAGATTAATCTTGACCATTCATTCATATGGATGCCCATAAAAGAAGCCTTCCTCCTCCATTTTTTTATTTAACAACTACTTATCATAAACTTTCATGCTTACTTTTTGTAGACTGTATTTGCATACGCACTTCATGATCTGAGATAAAACTTGCAAAGGAAGCTCCATTATTCAACTTCAATATGGGGAGTGCATTATTTGTTTATTTTATTTTTGCTCCTTTATTTTGATTATTTTCTCTTGTTTAGATTGGATTTCTAGCTTAGATAGTGTTGTGGTTGTCACTAGAATATATACTAACCTATAAATTTCCCATCTTACATTTGGTAAAGATTTCTAGGTTTTGGTTGGGAGGGGCAATAAACTTATTACCTTGATCATTTACACCACCAATTTAAATATGATTGGAATCAATGAGGTCTTGCACCATGTGTTTAAGATTCTTACAATGTTCCATATCATGTCCATTTTGATGATGAAAATAAAAATAGGAATTTGATCTAATGTTGGTAGGTAATGGCTTAGTAGGATCGAGAGTTTTAACAATAGGTAATGAAATCAAGTTCTTTTCTAGAATTTGTAACATAGTGTTATGGAGAGTTTTGGGTAAGGGAGTAAATTGTCTAGCCATATCCCCAAATGTAAAATGATTTGTATTCTTTATAGTAGTCACTTGGGTATCAACATGTACAGTTGGTTGATGAGGATTTAGTTGAATAAAACCTTTATTCTATTTCCTAAAAGGTTGGTAATTGTTTTGATTTATGGATTCAAACTTTTTAGGATGACTAGAGGTGGGTTTGTTTCACGACTACTAATTGAGTTTTGATAATCATGAAGGGTGGTACACAAGTGTATGAAGGAAGGAAATTTCATCATTCCAAGCTTATCTTGCATCTTAGTTTGTAAGTTCTCAATGAACATTCATTGAAGGCGAGGATTGGGAATATTTATGTCGATTTGGGAATAAAGCAATTGGTAGAATGAAATGAAGTCAGTAACATTTTCATCATCCTTTTTCTTACATCTCATAAAATAAGCTAAGGTAATATTAGGGGTCATGTGCACTTGTAAATGGTTGATAAGGCCTCAACAAGTTCATTGAATGAACGAATTGAGTTTTTTGGTAAGGAGCAGTATCTTTCAAGGACCTAGGGAAAAGGCTTTGCCAAGAGCTTATCTTCAAGGATGAAATCATTGTATAAGGTGGTGTCAGTGGAAACATAGTTAGAAGGATCTCCTTTTCCTCCATATTTCTCAAACCTAGGAATTTATATACCTTATGGTATTGGTGTTTTAATATCTCTAAGGATAAGGGAGTGATTTTGGCATAGTATGAAGGTTGGCCATTTTGATTTTGGTTTATGGTGGAAACTTGTCATTGCAGGGATGAATTTTTTTATAAAATTTATTAAGGATGGCATAATTGGCTGTATTTTTGGATGGAGGTGAATATGGTGGAGGTATATATGTGTTTGAGGGGGAAGTGAATGGAATAGTTATAGGATGCAAAGTTGTAGGAGATATGACGTGAGATGCCAAAAAGGTACCAAGAGTGTTATTAGAAATACCCAAGGTAGGAATGCCATTACTAGTAGGTTGCATCATTGTGGTAACTTAAGGGTTGGTGTAAGTAGGAATAGAATCAATGGTTGTAGGAGGAGGAATTTGGGTTCCTCCTTGAATTTGAGCATTGTTCAAATTTTGAGAACTAGTCATCGAGGTAAGATTTTTTCTAAAAATCTGAGCTATTATGTGCAATCTCTATTCCTTTTCCACTTTCAATAATCTGGTCTATGTTATCTATGGTAGGAATAGCAGTGTTGGAAATGTTTTGAGTATTCACTAGGTTTTTTAGGTTTTCTAATTCTTCATGGATTTGGATTAGGTTTTCTTGAGGGACACTAATAACCATTGTTTCAAAACTTGTCATACTACTTGAAGGTAAATAGCTTTCAAGGGTATGGTCCACACCTACTGAACTAGTGTCAACAATGTGAGTGAAAGAGCTAGATAACCAAGGATCCATGATGATTATGTTATCATAGGATGACATGAGTCTCATACTATGTCTCACTATAGTATTAGCAATAGGATAACAAGTTTTAAGGATCATGTAAAGGAAAATCAATGAACTCAAGATAAATGCAATAAATAGAAGATAAATGATATGCTTCAATTCTAATTATTATGTTTACAAATGCACTCAAAATTAAATAAAATATAGATAGATTTGATTAAATGAATGAAACAAAAAATAAGAAAACTAAAACAAGGATCTAATAGAAACAAATAGAAGTATAGAAATGAATTTCTTAATGCTGTAAAATGTAGATTCAAAACCTAATTTAGGACTAAATCACCCAGGTGGGTGAATAAGTCCCAAATAGGGTTTTTGGAAGGTTCAGATACTCAAAACTAGAAAGCACAAAATTCTCAAAAATTTGGAAGAACAACCTATGCAAGGACAAAATATCCTAGGTGGGTGAATGTGTCCCAAATTAGGGGGTTCAAACCAAATTCAACACATTTTGAGTTGATGGTAGGGTGACTAGCTTTTATGCTCAAATGACTATTTGCAAGTATAGTTTTCTAGTGAAATTGAATGATTCAAGATGCAAAAATGCATCCTATATGAAATTTTCACTAATGCAAGAATTAGAAGCCCTAAATGCTATTCAAATAATGGAATGTAATGCAAAGTTAATGTAATATAGATCTAGTACTACAATGTTCTCCAAATTAAAAATTCAAGGGTCCAAAGGTCAGGTTCATGAAAATGAACCAAAGGAAATAGGGAATGTCCAACTTATGGGAGATGGAACTTGGACTTATTTAACACTTTAGTTCATTAGGAAACCAAGATGCCTCAGCCAAGTGACTCAATTGAGGGAAGGACTAGTGGTTTCCTTGTGTGATTAAATGGGGGCTCACCATTAAATGAAGCTTTAAAGGAGAAATGCAAACTATTATGCACAAAATCCTAGAGACTTGAAAGCATTAAATCAATTTGACAAAAAAAATGAAACAAAAAAGTACTTGGAAGAATGGAGAGGTCAAAAAAAGGTTTGAAAACCTTGTAAATTGCTATTTTAAGATGCACTAGGATTGATATGCCAAGCTGGGTGATTTAGTCCTACTACAAGAATTTGGGTAGAATCTAGAATCTTCTGGTGACTGTTTAAGATCTACAAAAAAATTAATAAAAGGGCTATAATAGGACTCATATGCCTAGAGGAGTGATTTAGTCCTAGTAATAGTGTTTGATTGAAGCTTTTGTAGCCTCTAGAGATATTTGGTAGCTTTCATCTTGTTTGATCTCCAAGTCTAGAAGTATAAATTCTAGCTTGTAGGTGAGTTTCATTGAAGATGACAACTTCTTGACAACTTTGACAGCTTTTGCAACTTTGTCTTTAAAGGATCTTCAAGCTCCAATTCACCTAGATCTGTAATCACAAATCAAGAGGGAAAAATGCTTTTACATGCTAGGGAATATGGGTTTTCCTTTGTCAAACCTTGTTTTGGTAATTAAACCTTCAAATTAAATGAAATAGCATGAAGGAATGATGAATGAAAAAATGCAATTTTACAAATCAAAAAACACTTAAAATTTAGGTTTCAAACTTGTATGAAAGGGCTCCAATGTATATGGATCTTGACTCTTGATTGAAATCTTAAAAGCTTTTCTTGAATGCTTGCTTGAATCTTGAAAACTACATCACAAATGTTAGCTCACAAACACACATAATGCATGAGGACTTTGACATGATGCTTAAATATTGAATATTCCTCCAAATTCTTGATGATTTTATCTTGAATGCTCTCTTGATCATAAATATTCTATAATGCTTGATTTCAAAAATTGTTAGATGACTTGTAAACTTACTAGAAGAAATTATGTGAAATAACCTTGTATTTATACTTGTTTATGCCAAATTTCCTAAAATTACAACACTACAAGCCAACATCAGATCTAGGATAATAAAATATCTCAAATAATTTGATTTTAAAAAGTTCCAAGTTAAAGCGAGACTCATATGGAAGGATGGGCATATGAGTCCCAATGGCTTAAACCTAGGACATAAATTTGGAGAAGTGTTAAGTTCAATGTAACATTTGCAACTAGGCTCCGAGACCTAAGTGGGACCCATATGCCAAAAGGGGCGTATGAGTCCTAGATCCATAGATTTAGAACACATAGCTGAAAAACATTAGATTATGATTTATCATTTGTTAAACATCAAGATTACTAGGTTTGTGGATGCAAAATAGGAAAAATTAAGGCATAAATGAACCTAATCTTCACATGGAGGGCCCAAACAAGTGTTAAAATGGAAAGGGATACATTTTTCTACACTACAAAAACATATGATCAAGTGATAATCAAGGTATAAGGTTGCTTCTAATATGGTCAATTAATAAGGTGAGAATGGTCAAGTAGAGGTGCAATGTAATAAGTATAGTGTTCAAACAATAATCATAGGTATATAGGAGGAATGTAGGAAAAAAATAAGTCCATAAGCAGGTGCATATAAAATAGATAACACAATATAATCATATAAGCATGTAATAAATATATGGTAGGAATCTTGAGCATTATATGGATAAACCGAAGGAAATAGGATTCTACCTTTTTAGAGATGGAACTAAGGGGACCTATTTCACTCTTAGTTCATTAGGAAACCCTAGAGATCCCTCAACCAAGTGACTCAATTGATGAAAAGCGTTACTACTAGGAGGGTTTTCTTAGGTGTGATGAAATGGGGGTTCACCATTAAAGTGAAGCTTCAAAGTAGAAATGCAAACTTTAATGCAAAAAACCTTAGAAACTTGAAGAAATGAAAGAATTAAATAAAATTGATAAATAGGAATGAAACACAAACAAACTTGGAAGATTTGAGAGGTCAAAATAAGGTCTGTAACCTTGGAAATCTACTATTTGAAACTCATTTGGATTGATATGCCAGGCTGGGTGATTTCGTCCTATCTAGGGTTTCGAGGAAGAATCTAGATTCTCATGGTGACTGGTTTGAATATGAAAAAATATGACACAAAAAATTGCATTGAGACTCATATGCCCAAACAATTGCAAAGTATCCCGAAAATGTGAAAAATTTCCTAGGAGAAGTTTTTTGAATTGAAACTTTGTGAGCCTTTGAAGATGAATTAAATAAGAACTTTCCCACTATTTCCATGTAAATAAGTTGACAACTTTTGCAACTTCTATAACTTTGCAATTTTTGCACTTTTGAAGGATTCAAATCCACTTTTTCTTTAACCTATAAACCTACAACATACAAAGAGAGGAATTTTGTTAGGGAATGGGGTTTTTCTTTGGTCAAACCTAGTTTTGGTAATCAAGCCCTAATGAGAAATGAAGCATGAATGAAATTAAACATGAAACATAAGATGAAATAATAGAACCTTGTTTGAAACCTTGTACATCTACAAATAAGCATGAAGTGGCCTCAATGCATGTAGATATTGATCATAATTCTTGATGAAAGATAATGCCTTTGAATACTTTAATTGATCTTGTACAATATATCACAACATTATCTCAAAACAAGATATATGATGTATCAAGAATTTGACATGATAAGGGATCTTGATTGTTGCTATGGAGGACTAAGACAACAGTAAGGGATTATCGGTCCTCCATCGCTCTTTTTGATAGATTATTTTCATTTTTGGAATCCTTTTTACATTTATATAACTTCTAGGTACACATACCCTAACTTGATGTTGCATAATTTCATTGTTTACATCATTCATCTAGCTTGCATTACTAGGTTTTGTGATTCGAATGCTTATTTGTCTTTTCTAAGCTCTTGCTTGGTGGTGAACCCCTCAAAGCTTAAAAGAACCCTTCCTAGGTTTTCCTTGTTGATAATTAACTCACCTTTGAGGTTGATAGTAAATCTAATTAGGATTCCTAGGACATTATTGAATTACCTAGGGAGAATAAGTGAACAAACACCTATTTTCTCTCCGGTTCATTTGGGTGAACCCAAATTCTTTGAGCATTCATTTTCTGATTTGGAGTCCTTTAAAATCCTAGATATAGTTGCATTCATTCTTGCATTGCATCTTGCATTAGCGAAATTGCATCTAGGGTTTCTCATATTTGCATTAGTGAAAGTGCATTTAGGTTGCATTTTTTCTTTCGTGAATCATCTTATCTCATTGAAAAATTGAAAATTGCGTTGTTAATCATCCTAATTGCATTTAGGAAAATTTTCATTGCATTCAAAATTGAAAAGAATTCATTCAAAATTACATTCAATTGCTTGTCACTAGTTACTTTTTATTACATCAATTTTCATAGTTTTTTGTTTCCAAACACCAAGTCCCTGAATAGGCAACCTATGAACACTGTAGAAAATCTAGAATTTCCTAATTTGTTGACACAAACCTTTTCTAGGAATACAATGCGCTTCTTGGCATATTGGTGCCTTTTTTAGGGTTTCTGGCTTAGAATACTCTTTTTGTTGTTTATTGTCTGTTCCAATCCCTAGAACCTCAAAATCACACCAGTAGGACCAAGATTCCCCTATTGGAATCTTGGTCCCTATTGACTTTGAATTTCTATTTTTTAGGGTTTACAATTACTTTTCTATGCTTTTGTTGGCTGCCTTCAGTTTTCTATTTTCATTTACAAAATTACTATTATTCTAATTTCTTTCATTTCAAATGTAATTGCAAGCATAGAATATTGTGTTCATTGCACTTTATTTGTCTTGTCCCTTGAATGAGTTGTACTAATTGGTTTCCTACTACCAATACTATGGTTAGACGAAGTGTGAGACTCATGGAATCTCATGATAAAACACTCATTGTGGATCTTGGGTTATCAAACTCTCTTACTCCTAGTATTGGTATTAGTTCACTAGGTATGGACCATAATTTTGATACCTACAAGTGATATGCCAAGTTTTTAAACAATGATTGATCATATACCTAAAGAAAACATTATGAAAATGCATGAAGACTTAACTCATTTACAAGATAGTGTGAGTACTGAAAAAATTTCAAACACTATTATACCTGCAATAGATAGTATTCACCACATGATGGGAAGTGATGAATGACTAGAATTTTTGTGTAACATAGCTCATATCTTTGGAAAACATCTTTCTTCCACTACCAATGGTGCTCAAACTTCAAACAATGTGCAAAACAAAGGAGGAAATCAAACTCCTCCCTCTTCTACCATAACCTCAATTCCCACCTACACCAATCCTCAAGAGACCACAACAATGGAACCAACTAACAATATCCTTCCTAACTCAAACATTTCCACTAGTGCTCATTATAATTATGTGTCATCTAATCTTATATCCTCTCTCATAGGAAATCCATTCACTTGTCCTTCCAACAAATACATCCCACCACTAGATTCACCTCCATCTCAAACCACAAGAAATGATCCTATCATCAACCACATTTTTTAAATCCTTTCATTCATTCAATGTCAAGTTTCCACCATCAATCAAAATAAATATGGTCCACCTTCACATTATGTCAAAATCAACCCACTATCCTTGGAGATATTGAGAGATCTAGTGCCACAAGGTATAGAGATCCCTAGAATTGAGAAATATGGAGGAAAGGGAGATCCTGCTAATCATGTTAATGCCTTTATTGCTTTGTGTAGTGACTTTATCCTTGAGGAAAAACTTTTGGCTAAGCCTTTCCCTCAATCCTTAAAAGACATTACCTTGGATTGGTTTTTTATTTTACTAGATAACTTAATTCATTCATTTAATGAACTTGTTGAAGACTTTATTAACCATTTCCAAGTGCATATGGTTCCTAAAATAACATTAGCTGATTTGATGAGATGTAAGAAAAATGAGGGTGAAAAATTCACTAACTTTATTTCACGTTATTAATCACTTTATTCAAAAATTGGTGTGAAGATTCATAATTCTCACCTTCAAAATATGTTCATAGAGAATTTAGAAAGTAAGATAAGAGAAAAAATAACCATCATGAAATTCGCTTCCTTCATGCACTTGTGCACTACCTTGTGAGACTATTAGAATTCTATAGGTATTTGTGAACCTAAATCCATGTCTACCTACCCTAAAAATTCTAAACCCTCCAACCAAAACACCTACCACCCATTTAGATGATAAAACAAAAGTTTCCTTCAACTAAACTCCACCTCTCAACCTACCCAACAAGTTAAAAACCAAAGTAGCTCCTATAAAGAAGAGTAATCCTTATATCTTTGGGGATCCACAAAGGTAATTTACTCCCTTACTTGACACACTTCAAAACATCTTAAGTCGGATATTAAACAAGAACATGCTTACATTACCTCATGTTTGACCTCCTAACCCTAGCAAGTTGTTACCTCCAAGCTTTAGACACAATTCCTATTGTTCTTATAACCAACAAAAGGGACATGATACAAAAAATTATAAGCATCTTAAACATATTAGGCATGACCTCATTGATTCCAATCATATCCAAATTGGAGGTTTAAATGGAAAAGGCAAAAAAAATCTACCTCCTCCTAACCAAAACTTGAAAATCTTTACCAATCCCATACCTAACCATAATATTTCATTTGTTAAGGCTAGTGAAACTAAATCAAAAGTAATAAATATCAACATGGATGATGATAATATGAGAAATAATGAAAAAAATCCTATGGACGATGATGAAAAAAATCCTATGGATACTAATGACCAAAGTCCTATTAATACAATTATAGGAGTGATTGATATCGAGCCTCATAAAGAAAAAACTAAAATACCTATTCATATTACTTTCTCTTGAAAATAAACAATTGAGCATGCACCTGATGGTCCTCTCTACATAGCCAATAGAATCAATAACAAGCCCACTCCAAGGAATTCATTGATCCCATCTGAGGAGATAATATTATCATAGAAGAACTATTATATGTGCATGAACTTACTCAAGAGATACATGATAACCAAAAGCATGGATTAAAATATGTGATGGTTTTTCTCATGCTACGATGGGCTCGATCACACTCCCCTTACAAGTAGGACCTAAGAAATTGAATGTATCATTCTCTATCATCTCTAATTTGGATCAATTTCATGTGAAGCTAGGCTAGAAATGGCTTCACTCCATGAATGTGGTACCATCCATTGTCCATAAGTGCTTGAAGTTTCCATTCAGCAATGAAATATTCATTGTTAACCATAGTGGCTTTAGACCTCCATCTTCCCATGGAAATTTCTCCTTAGACTATTTTTGGCTCAAGCCCATGGAACCTATAAGACCCCATGAGAACATCCTTTTCCTGTCCTCCCAAAGATTCAAAGCAAAATGCATAGCCAAATTATCCCTTGAGAATTTTCCTCCAGTTGTGATTGAACCTCCACCCATTGAAGAAAAAAATATTGAGCCTAAATCCCTTCCACCAAACCAAGACCCATCCATTAAAAATCCTTTACCTATTTCCTACAAAAGACCAAGAGAAAACAAAAAAATTCCTAATCCACCTCCTAAGGAAATTTATAAAGCCAAATAGAAAGTGGTTGAATAACCTTCTATGGTTCCTTCCATTATTCTTTCACAAGAAGAAAAGGAAGCTATGGTTGGAAAACCCACTCCGACCTAGATGCAACTTGAAAATCATAATAAAATGAACTAAAATGGTAGAGAATAGGTGCAAATGTCATGTTATTGCTCATAAGATGAACATATAGAATAACATTGAAAATTAAAATATGAACTTGACAAAAGTAATACATGATTAACCTCCTCCATTACTAGAAAAAATAGATCATATGTATCCAACACAACAATGACCAACACTTCCTATGTATATTATCATTTTTCCTTTTGTCGCAGTTAACTTGGATGGCAATGAAGAAACAACTAGAAATTATGAGCAAGTGTATAATGAGTTGAATTTTCTATTTTCCTCTTTTATGAGCTTAACCGATAACAACCATGATGATCCTCCTAAACTGATTGATGCACCATGTGTTGAGCCTGGTGATTCTCTTAGTAAAACACTTGGTGTTGTCCCTCTAGCTATGAGTTGCATTCCACATATACTGAATGAAACTGGCATGTGGATGACCTGCTAGATGGTTGAATCATGTGTACTTTACTAGTATTTTTTCTTTCATTTTTTTCTTTCTCTTTGTGTGATTGTATTTGCATAATATGATCCCCCATGATGTTTTGTTAGATGCTCTCTCTTTGTGCATTCCTCTATTTGTACCTTAATTCTTCTATATGTTGTACGCTTTATCCTTGTCAATAATCTTTTTTTTTTAATCTTGTATTTTCGATTTGGGGATGAAACAAGGCATTGAAACACACTATGTCTCTTCCATATTGACCCAAAAGATTTTACTTATCTTTCATTTTTCAATTTTGTCTTGAGTTTTCCTTTTGGGGATGACGCAAGGCATCGAGACACCCTATGTCTTTTCCATGTTGACTCAAAAGTTTTTTATTTATTTTCTCTCTCTTTATGTCATTAATCCAAATCTATGTGTATTTGGGAAATGATGACAGTTATGAGCTCTCTAATATCATTACAAAGACTACAAATACTGACCTCAAATCCATAGATCCCTTATGTGTTTCTGGGGGGAAACCCTCTTTTCTATTTTCTTTTTCATGTTTGTCTACTTTTAAGTAATTACTCAGAGCATGATGTTTAGCAATTTATTTAAAGTAGGGGCATACATTGGCATTATTTTAGCATTAATTTGGCATGAATTCATTTGTATTTTTCCATGTTCCTTGATGTGATTTTCTTATTTCATGCAATGTGTTTTTCTCTTTGTGGTGAAATTGGGAGTAATGTCCTTCAAGAGAATGATCTGTTGGCATATGGCTAAGAATTTTTGCTTATAGGTGTTGTAATTGATGGCAACCCAAGTCATACATAAGCAACACTATTTTTGGATCCTACCGACATAATAGAGGAAAGAACAAGAGATCTAGTCAAAGGCATAAATATTAGGTTAATCATCTCATCGGATAGGTACTTTGGGTTATGAACCCTTGAAGATGATTTTCAAAGGCTTGCAGTATCTTATTTTTTTATGTGCACTCATTGATAAGTGACCTAGGAGGTACGATGTGTTAATCTATTAAATATCTATGTTAGAAGGCCAACCCGACAAAGACAGAATTCACAAATGTATAGGATGAAATTAATTATAAGTCTCATTGTTGGATTAAGTGTTGTATGGGTCCTCTCTTGGTTTTAACCATTCTTGGAGGATGCACAAAATGGTTTGGTGATGAATCTAGCTGAAAAGTTATAAATATCTTGATACCATATGAAGTCAACTATTGGATAAACTAATCGTTGATTGTAGATATATATAAGGGATTGCTTTCATCATTTGAAAGATGTGTGTGTGAATTATATGTAGTATAGAGGTGGTATTCTATGAGTTGTGAGTCATTGTAGAGTAGTAATGTGAATCTAATGTGAAAAGCATAAAAGGGTAGAGTGTGATAGAGCCAAAAATTTCCATAAAAACTCTAAAGGTTTTTTCACTATTTTTCATAAAGTCCATAAAAATCCCTAAGGGATTTTATTCATTTATATCCTTTAATTTCCTATCTTTCCCTTAAGAATTATTTTTCTCATTTATAAATACCTTATGCCGCTATCAATTAACCTCCATAAGTCTTCACCGCTTTACTGTGGCCTTTGCAAAGTGGTTCACGGTATAGCGGTGACGGTTAGGCACTATCACGATAAGGTTTTCCGCTATACCGCACACTGTCAAGTCATGCACCATAGTGGCATGGTAAACAATCAGTGGTCAGCGAGGGTAGTTAGCCTAGATGAGAGTTAGTAGCATGGCGGTCGGTGGAGCGGTGAACACTGAGTAACTGGTGACGGAGTGTTAAGTGACAGAGACAATGGCGGTTAATAAGAAGGTCACCACGGTACCGCACATGGTTCTCATGGAGACCGCGGTGACTACAGTGGATGAAGGTAGCGGTCAGGATTAGTCACACTACGGTACCACCAATAGTTAGCATGTAGACCATGGTGACTGTGGTAATTCGTTAGTAGGCAGTGAAGGTGGCTACCGACACACCGTGACCAGCCAGAGAAGGTACCGCGGTAGTGAGGTAATGGTGGAGATAATAGTAAATTTTAGAGAAACGTTACTACAGTACTGATAGAGGATAATGCATAGACCGTAGTAAGGTGGTTAACAAAGGAGGGAATAGTCAATGAGAAACACCGCCATGCTATGGGGTGTAAACAATATGTTGGCGGTTGGGCGGTAAGGAGATAAATGGGTCAAGTGGTCAGATTGAAGATCACCGCAGTACCGTGGAGAAGTGAAATGTTGACCGCGGCTGAGCGGTAAAAATAGTAAAGACATGGGAGATTGAAATATTAAGCCACAAGTAAAGTCTAATGAAAAATACAGGCCGGTAAATTATAAGGAAAAATCAAATGTAGAGCTATATAAAAATATTTAATTTTCCGAAAGGCAACTTAATTCAATATGTTTTTCTCTATCATTAAATGTAAATGGTTTTTATAGAAAATAAAGGGTCACGACCCTTGGGGTTTTTTGTATAAATTTTTCAGAAAATCTGTTAAGTAGATAAAGAGAGAGAATAGGAGTGATATTTTTTCGAGAAATGAACTGGGATGGAAATAATGTACAGATCTTTCTTAAAACAGAGCAATGGAGATTAATGTTTTAAACTGGTGAATTTATTTTGGTGTTTAGTTGTTGTGATGAAATAATTCAAATTCTTTATCTAGTTGTCACCAACTTGAAATCTTTAAGTTATTTAAATCAGCATATCAGTTATTTTTCTGGTTTGTCAAAATGTATTCCCATTTTGTGTGATTTAGTTAATTGGTGTTTGTGAGTCAGAATTAAAATCTTTTACTAAGTCATAGTGGTTTTAAGACTTCTTTTGGATGATTAAAGTAGAACCAGATTAAGAAATAGTCCAACACAGTTTATGCAAGTCATAAATAAATGAAGTTTTATGCCAATCATATAGTTTCATTTTTCAAAAGTTACTAATAGCCAAAATTAAACCAGAGGAGGAAACACATACCATTTTTGACTCCATTGCCCATGTGGACAAAAGGCACTGATTTGCCTCAACCCAAAGAATTAATTACAGAGAAAATTTTGAAAACCTTTCTTTTGTGCAGTAGGAGTAGCAGTAGTTGTATTATTTTTGTCTATCCACTACCTTTTGCGATTATGGGTAGATTGTTGCATCAGGAAATACATTTCAATATGTATCATTCACATAGGTTCACCTGCCTTGGTCTAGTAGAGCCTAAAGAGTAGAAGGTACAATTGCATCAATTGGCCTTGTTCATTGGCCAAAAGCATTGTGAGAGCTTGGAAACCTCTCATGGTTCAAACCTGCATTTTTGAGACCCAACAATTTGGCGACTCTACTAGGGAACTATACTCAAGAAATTTTTTTCAGGCTATCCATTTATAGAGTCAACAAAGTTTTACATTTTTTTTGGAGATTCCACTAGGGCAAACCAAAAAAATCCATTTCATTTTCCGAATTTTGGAAAAGTAGGTGGCGACTCTATTTTGATTTGATAAATAATGCATGGATATTGTGGAATAGTCACATTTTGTCAAGATGGCAGGAGAAGAGAGAAGACAATAGTCAACAAGAAAGTTGAAGGAATTGAAACAACAAAGGTTGCAATTGGAACAATAGATGCTACAAGTGAACCAACAATTACAGAGATCGGGAGTCAAAGGTACTCCAAGTGCATCACCAAATAGGCCATCATATAGTGAGAATGAAGACACAGATGTTAGGAGATATTGGACACCATAGGTACCAGGTCATGCAGCTGAGAACTTTGGCAGGAAAGCTAATGTACTCTATTCAAAACAAAACATTTTTGATGAGTATATTCAAATTGAAGAGAGGCAAAAATCTTGTGAATGCCTTTTTTGATATAAGGAAATATAAGGGAGAATCTATGAGTTCTTTGTATAATAGGATGACAAACATCTATATTCAATTACCTCCTCATTATAGGCCTAGAAGACCCACATTTGTTGTACAATTTTTAAGAGCATTAGAGCCTGAATCAAGTTATTGTTCAGAGTCATTAAAACAACAAGCCTTTGATGTAGTAAATAAATTTATTGATTCCATGCTTGGGACAAGGTATGTGAATACTACCAACAATTCTTCAAAAGCTAAAATAGAAGAATATATCATGCCTTCCAATAATGAAGATATGGAGAGTTTCTACTCTATGATAGATTGTAATTCAAATTGTGAAGAAGAACTTGTGAATCTACAATAGGATGATTGTTGCAGTCCTTCTGAAGATCAAGAAGAGGTTGGAGACATGGTAGAAGATATGGAAGCAGAGACTTGTTCACTCAGTAGTGAGCAAGTTTTAGATTTATTAACTCTTGAATACCAGAAGTATGCCCATAAAGATGATTCTAGAGTTTTTGTTCCAGCCTATATATGTTTTAACAATGAGACTAATGTGTGTAGTGATTCCAATGAATACATGTGCATCTCTTAGAGCGATGAAGAAATCATTGAAGTTGATCAAAGATCCATGTCTGTCCAAGAAGAGGTATGTGACTTGAATAATTTTTTCTTGCAAAATAAAGATACTAGTTTGCATATTATTGATGATGAGTGTTCAACTTTTATTGATTCAAGTATGTGTGAGGATGACTATATGGATCAAAAATATATGTCAATGCCAACTGGTAATATAAAAGAAATGGAAAGTAGTTCTAATTTGATTGTTCCAGAAAATGCTAATGAGATAGAATTTGTAGATTCCCATGTGAAGAATTCAGATTTTCAGGTCCCAATGCAGTTGTAGGAACATTCAACAACATATGATAATAAGAAAATATATGAATGTTTTATTGAATGTGAATACACTTTGTGTGCTGAAGGTGATAAAGATTTTTCTTATGATGATAAGAATGATGAAATGTAGAGTGGTGAAATGAATATGAATAAGGTTGAATGCAATGATTTCCTAAAAGTTTTTGATGGCAGTGCATGTTGCAGGGTAGGTGGAATGGATAGTTTCAAATTTTCCTGATGAGCTTTAATCATAACAAAGTCTATGACAGAGGAAAGTGTAGGTTTTAATTTTTGGGTGGCCTAGGGCAATCCTTTATGGTTTAATTTTTGAACCATAGTAGACATAGAGGATTAGAGATTGCCAGTGCATGGGCAATTCCTAACAAGCCTCTTTAAACATTCTTTTCAATGCATAATAGTTTTAGGAAATTTTGAAGGGTCTCGGTTTGCCAGTACATGGACATTCCTAGAGGTTCCCTTTTTGAAATCATTTGCTTTCCTTTCCATGTATAGTAGTGTAGGGTTTTCCATCTCCGCTCTAATTCATTCCCTCCAACTTCCATTGCCTTCATTTTTCATATCATTTACTTGGTCTTCTCTCCCAAAGATATTCTGGATTCTTGCAGTGATTTGCAAAACCACTCATCCCCAATAAGAGCCACTATTAGAACCGAAAATTTCCATAAAAACTCTAAATGTTTTTTCACTATTTTTCATAAAGTCCATAAAAAACCCTAAGGGATTTTATTCATTTATATCCTTTATTTTCCTATCTTTCCCTTAAGGATTATTTTTTCCATTTATAGATACCTTTTTCCACTATCAATTACCCTTCATAAGCCTTCACCGCTTTACCGCAACCTTTTGCAAAGTGGCTTGTGGTATAGTGGTAATAGTTAGGCACTATCATGATAAGGTTTACCGCTATACCACACACTGTCAATTCATGCACCATAGTGGCACAGTAAATAGTCAATGGTCGATGAGGGAAGTCAGCCTAGACAAGAGTTAGCAACATGGTGGTCGGTGGAGCGGTGAACACTGAGCAACCGGTGACAGAGTGTTAAGCGACAAAGATAGTGACAGTTAATAAGTAGGTCACTGCGGTACCACACACGGTTCTCATGGAGACCATGATGACTACAGTGGATGAAGGTAGCGGTCAAGATTAGTCACACTATGGTAATGCCAACAGTTAGCATGCAGACCGTGGTGATTGTGGTAATCCGTTAGCGGGCACTGAAGCTGGCTACCACCACATCGTGATTGGCTAGAGAGGGGACCGTGGTAGTGAGGTAATGGTGGAAATAACAGTAAATGTTAGAGAAACGTTACCATAGTACTGCCAGAGGATAATGCATAGACCGCGGTAAGGCAGTTAATAGAGGAGGGAACAGTCAATAAGAAACACCGCCATGCCGTAGGGTGTAAACAATATGCTGGCGGTTGGGAGGTAAGGAGATAAACGGGTTGAGTGGTCAGAGTCAAGATCAATGCAGTACCCTGGAGAAGTGAAATGTTGACCATGATTGAGTGGTAAAAATATTAAAGACATGGGAGATTGAAATATTAAGCCATAGGTAAAGTCTAATGAAAAATACAGGCTGGTAAAATATAAGGAAAAATCACATGCAAAACTATATAAAAATATTTAATTTTCCGAAAGGAAACTTAGTTGAATATTTTTATCTCTCTCATAAAATGTAAATGGTTTTTACAGAAAATGAAGGGTCACGACCCTTGGGGATTTTTGTATAAATATTTCAGAAAATTTGTTAAGTAGATAGAGAGAGAGAATAGGAGTGATATTTTTTCAAGAAATGAACTGGGATGGAAATAATGTACAGATCTTTCTTAAAAATAGAGTAATGGAGATTAATGTTTTAAACTGGTGAATTTCTTTTGGTGTTCAGTTGTTGTGATGAAATAATTCAAATTCTTTATCTGGTTGTCACCAACTTGAAATCTTTAAGTTATTTAAATCAGCATATCAATTACTTTTCTGGTTTGTCAAAATGTATTCCCATTTTGTGTGATTTAGTTAATTGGTGTTTGCGAGTCAAAATTAAAATCTTTTACTAAGTAACAATGGTTTTAAGATTTATTTTGGATGATTAAAGTAGAACCAGATTAAGAAACAGTCCAACACAATTTATGCAAGTCATAAATAAATGAAGTTTTATGCCAGTCATATAGTTTCATTTTTCAAAAGTGCCTAATAGCTAGAATTAAACAAGAGGAGGAAACACATACCATTTTTGACTCCATTGCCCATGTGGATAGAAGGCATTGATCTACCACAACCCAGAGACTTAATTACAAACAAAATTTTGAAAACCTTTCTTTTGTGCAGTAGGAGTAGGAGTATTTGTAGTTATTTTTTCAATCCACTACCTTTTTCCACTGTGGGTAGATTGTTGCATCAGGAAATACATTTCAATCTCCATCACTCACATAGGGTCACCCACCTTGGTCTAGCAAAACCTAAGGAGTAGAAGGTACAATTGCATTAATTGGCCTTGTACGTTGGCCAAAATCATTGTGAGAACTTGGCAACCTCTTGTGGTTCAAACCTGTGTTTTTGAGACCCAACAGAGCGAAGTGGAAAAACAACAAGCTGATCCTGAATAAGATTCATGAGCTTCACCGAAACTATTACCTGGAATTGTTAGATGCTATCATCTCAGTTTATCCCTTCAGATGGTTTTAATCTAAATTTTGTAGGCAGTAAGCCTTTATCTTTGAGCAGTGAGCTCTAGGCAGTGTTCCTGAATGCAAGTGCATTCATTTTACAAACACTATATTTTGAGTACTCAAATTGTGGATTAATCTCCACCGTCGTTTTTTCCCCTAACAGGGTTTCCACGCAAAAATTTTATGTGTCATGTTATGAGTGTTTACTTTTAATGCATACATCTTTCCTTAATGTAATATTGAAATTCTCTCATGTTTTGGAATGGATGAAACTATTAAAAATGATTGAACACTAATTCACCTCCCCCTCTCAGTGTTCCCTTGAGTCCAACAATTGGTCTCAAAGCTAGTTCCTTTGGAGAATTTTTGTAGCTTGAGGTGGATATTGGAATGTGATGGACTCTGGTAGTCTTCAACAATAGCTTATGGTAGCTCTTGATGACCTTAATCAATGTAAAGCAGAAGTTCAAGAATTGAAAGAAAATCTTAGAGATGTTGAGAAATTCATTTAGTCATTAAAGGATTAAATAGTCAAATATAGGGTGAAGAGGAAATATCTTTGTGATCAGATCAAGCAGAAGGGAAGTGAAGATATGGATGATGCTCACTTGAACCAAGCCTTACAGGAAATAACTAAAGAATGTGAAAAGCTCACTAGAGACAATACCAATTTGAGACACGAGATGTAATCTATGATGATGAAGATGAAAAAAGAGATAGAGTAAAGGAAGAAAAGTGAAGAAAAAATTTCTCAAACCTTGAAAAAGAAATCTAATGAGTGTAACAGAATAAGTGGAGAACTTACTCAGGTGGAAAGTGAACTTTAAAGAACCAAAATCAATGAAGAAGAACCCGGTAAGAAGATTACTACTCTTAAGAATGATCTTGGAATTGCAAATGAATTCAAATAAAAGTTCAAGATTAGTTCAGTAAAGCTTGACAAGCTGACCCAAGAATAGTAGAGTGGAAATAATAAGAGAGGTCTTGGATATGAAAAGGGAGAAAGTTTCAGATCAGCACAAAATAATTTTAGACAAAAAAGAAATGGAAGGTATTCGGTAAGACAACCTAATGCACAAAGATTTAATGGGTATTGTTTTTCTTGTAATAAGTTTGGTCATATGGTTGCTCAGTATAGAAGTAATATAAGTTCAAGAATTTCATTATTTGTTGGTCAATGTTTTATTTGCAAAAATCACTGTCATAAATCAATTGAATGTAGAAATGTGTCAAGTCACTCTATTGATAAAGGAAATGTTGAATGTTATACATGTGGGAAGTTTGGACATATTGCTAAATAATGCAAGATGAGAAAAAGCCAATGGAATGGACAAAGGAGAATAATGTGCTACAACTATAACAAATATGGTCATGTTCCTAATTTCTATAGAAACAAAAACACAGACAGAAGAGGTCTGGTAAACAAACACAAAAATGCAGAGAAAAATGATAAAGAAAATGGAAAAATGATTATGGATGAAATGAGGGATCAAATGAAGAAGACATGGGTAAAAAAAAGTGAAACTAAAGATGGTAATAGTGTTGACTTCTTCTTTGGATTTTTTCCTTGATGTCAAAACTACCCTACGTTGGTTCCTAGGCATTTCTCAGTCTAGTCTTATTATGGCATTTGATAGGCACAATTGATATTTGGTATTCATTTGACATTGGCATATATACTTCAGGTTGATTATTTAAGGGCTTGATCACTATAGTGCTTATGGATTTGTGAACTCTACATGAATTTAGTCCTTCTCACTTCTCAAGGCATTAGATATTATCTTTGGCACACTATATGGAATTGGATTTCAAATGTGATGGCAATTTGTTTCTAATGGCTATCAATTTGTTTTTATGCTCATCAACATGTTTAACTTTCGTAAGACCGTGCTCAAAAATGTCTTACTGTGGTACCACCGGAAGTTAAGCCAGTGACCACAGTAGTGTGGTGGAAACCACCAATGGTATGCAAACAACTACCGCTACACCATGGGATGTCAACAGTTAAACCGCGATAGTGCGGATAAACAATCGGCAACAAGCAAAAAGGTAATTCTACACTGCGAGATCTTAGGAGGTTAACCATGGTAATGTGGTGAAAACATCTAGTGGCATACAAAATGACTACCGCTATACCGTGAGCAGTCTAAAGTTAACCGCGGTAATGTGGTGGAAAATGTTAAGCGGTTTGAAAGGTGCTACCGCTATACCACAGACTGTCAAAAGCTTAACTAAGGTAGAACAGTAGAAAAATTAGTGGTTTACAAGGGGCTACCATTGTACCATGAGTATTCTGAAGGGAGATCATGGTTGGGTGGTAAAGGAAGTGGTAACAGTTAGTGCTTGTCATCGCTATACTGTGGGTTGTCCGAAGGAAGACCGTGGCTGTGAGGTAAGAAAGCGGATTTCAAAGTCTATTAATGAACTTTTGATAATTTAATGTTTGTCCTCTCCGACTCCAAATGACTATCATTCTTTGTAAAGGATTATGATGTGTTTGTTTTGGAAGTTTAGGTCAAAACATGTTTATTGATCGAAGGGTTTGGAACCCTACTTTGGCCACCATCATGATAGTTTTTCTTTTAGTCGTTTCATTGAGAAATTTGCAGGGTTACTAAACTTTGACAGCATATAAGGAAAGATAGGAAGACCATGATAATGGTCATTTCACCTATCATTCTCCTACCATCAAGTGGAATCTCGAATGGGGAAAGGGCTCGAAATGCTCAGTCACTTCGCAAATCTCGTAAATTGATCATGACAAATTCATCTCTGGTCTTCACAAGTATTTATCTTTTAGTCTACATTGCAGAACCGTTACTTCTCAGGCAAGGATAAATTGAGAGAAGTTTTCTATGCTACAGAAAAAGGTGAAAAATGAGTCTATTCATTTTATGGCTAAAGCTGAAACGTTTTCTCCAAATCTTGAGTGCATTTTTTGAAGGTTATCATATCAGTTTTATGAAACGTATTTTTGAGTTTGTGGGTCATCTTGAAAGCTTTAAAATTCTTTAGTACCTTTCCTAGAGTCGTTGGTAAGTGTTGTTAAATGCATGATTAGTTTTTTTCAGTTACATTATTGTTATAGCCACGGTAAAATTGATATTATTCATGAATTTAATAGATGTGTTTTACTGTTTTGGATAAGCACTTCCTATGTAGGCCGCTTGTGAAGAAAAGAAGTTTAGCCACACCTCTATTTTTGAATACTGATGTTCTATTCTTGTTAGAAAGAAAAAGTCTATCTCTCAAGGACACTGCAACACCTGGCTTTGTTGGTCGATTGATGTTTGGTAACCTGATAATCATCTTTGTTTTATTCTCTAAAATAGAAAAATGAGCAACTGTTGTAACCTTCCTTGAATGTAATGATAAAATCTGTAATTAGAAGAAAACAAAGAGATTAGGGCTCTGATATAAAGGAAAAACAAAAAGAGCAAAAAGTGGGTTAACTAGTTTTCTGTGACAATCCATGAAAATAGTATAGAAATAGAAAAAAGAGAGTTAATTGGAAAACATGGAAGAAGAACAATGAGAAAAGTATGAAACAAAAAGGGAAAAACTAGTGTGAGTACATCATAGTGATTGTATTGAAAAATGTTAAGCTCTGAGATTGAAAATCTGAAATATGAGTTGATAATCAAGCTAACTTAAGGCTTGACAATGCCTGAAATTCTAAAGCTTCATTTTGGAACTTTGAGGATTTTAGTTATTGTCTGTCAAGAGGCACTTGATAGATAAAAGAGAAATAGAGAGATCCTTTGTATTATTGTATGATTTACTAAAATAGTAAAGGGGTTGGTGCTCCTTGAGATTGGTGTCTCTAAATGAGGGGTTGGTGCTCCTTGAGACTGGAGTCTCTAAATGAGGGGATGATTCTCCTTGATTTGGTGCCCAGAAATTAGCCTGTAAGGCATTGTAAGTAGTGGTTTCTAAATTAAGCCAGTAAGGTAGTTTAGGAGTGGTTTTTCTACCTCAGAAGGGTTTTCCACTCGAAAAATTTATGTGTCTCTCATTGGTGTGATTTATGTTTATCTTGCATACTCTTTCCTTTATCCATTTATGTTATTGTGCTTATTTTCTTGGTCAATGCTCTGATACTTTAAGGCTGTATAAAAGACTAAATTCAATTTGCTCAAGTCTGTCATGCAAATTTAGATTGTGCAGATCTGAAGCAAAATGTCTTTCATAAAGTGAATTAACTTCTGCATTTTGTGCTCATTATATGAATGCTCAAAAGTCTGTCAAAAGCAAGTCAAAGTTGCATATTATGAAGTTTAATAGTTCTGTTCATAAAGCCCAGCAAGATTTTTCATAAAGCTTTAATTGAACAATATCATATGTTGCTTTTAATATGGATTTTAAATGTTAGTCAAGTCTCATGTCAATATGATCTAAAGTGTTAATGTTCACTTGCTGAAACAAATTTGTCACTTTGGGTTAAATGAGTAAAAGTTTCATTATTCTTTCAAAGTTAAAAGTTAAAATTACTCCACTCTGATTCACCCCCTCCTCTCAGAGTGAATCCAATTCCAACAAATAGTTCCATACCCAAGCCTACTTCCAGTAATTCTTCTGGAGATTGATTTGAAGCCACTGGCCTAGGGGGGGTTTTATAAGAAAATCCTTCCTCCCCTACTTACAGATGGTACCGAAATGAAGAGATTAGTCGAGATAGTGTAATTATGGTGTGTAGAAGTTTTGAAAATTTTAGCAAGTGAATTCAGCCAGTTCACAGGTCCACATATGTTTTTTTTGTTGCTGCTTTGGAAAAATAGAGTATCCGCAAAGTTTAGGGAAAATGCATTCATTACTTATGTGTGAGCTATAAAAGTCAAGTCTGAGCCATCATTTTTCACCTTGCTTTATCGAAGGGATGAAGGAGAACACTTGTCCAGTGGAATTTGAAGTAGCAAAATTGGATTCATCAGGAAATCGTGAAAATATATCAGGCACTTCGAATAATTTTTGAAATCTTCATATAATTTGATATTTAGTTGTGAACCCTAAATGCGAAAAATAAAATGGAGAAAATTAAAGATTCGATCACATTGGACGAATATAATAGTGCAAAGATCAAGTCTATGAGAAATTTATTACTTCCTAATGAATTGAAGCAATTGAGTGAAGCCAAGCATGGAAATTTGGATGTGGAATGAGTTTTCGTACCTTGAAAATGCAAAATTCGTAAAGTTCTTATTGAGCAGATTGCATGGTGATGTTTTAACTTTGGACAAATCCTACTCAATTTCCAAGGAGGTAATTGAGCGATTAATTGAATTTTGCAAAATTGGTGATGTTCCTAAAAAGAAATCTATCTAGAACAAGGAAGTTGAAACCCTAACTAGTGTAATCAGAGACCAAAGACCTTTGATGATAGAAAAAATTAGGAACCCCATTACAAAGTAAATTGCACATGACATAACCTATAAAATCTTCTACTGAAATTGGGAAGGGGCTACATCGGCTAGCACAGTATACATTTCTTGTAAAATGATAACTGAAGGTTATGACTTCGACCTATGTGGATTGCTAAAGGATCAATTGTTGGAGAATGTTCAACTGGCAAAGGAATTAAGGTATCCATTCAGGCTTGGTACCCTAATTACTTGGTTGGTTATTTATTTTTTGAATTTTTTGCCAGGAATCAACAATGTAGTATGGACATCAAATAAACCAGTATTTACCCAAATTGACTCTTATTCTAAGATTTTGTCTAACTGGGATTCAAATTTTGAAAGGTTCTGTAATACTTTACTTGCGAAGTATGGATCAATCATTTCCTCTTCGGTAAGGATAATGGAAGTTGGTTCCTCTTCTAGTAGCACTGATAGAGGGAAAAAAAGAGGACAAGAGATTATTGAATATAGCCCTCCGAGAATTAAACTTCCCAAGATTGAAAAGGAAATTGTGGACATTCCAGACGAAGAACCTAAGAAACCACTAGAAAATGAATCTAGTATTGAAAAAGGAAGTGAAGAAGAAGAAGATCTATCACAATAGAAACTTCAGAAACTTATCCAAACCATAGGTGGTATGGAAAATATTGCAAGGTTGTGGTCATTCAAAACATCCTATGATCAAGAATTAATTATGGAAGTTCTGAATGCTCATATTGAGCATTGCAAGATAAGATTGGAAATTCCAAAAGATGTTCTACCTAAAGAAATGATTGAATGCAGTAGAGAATCAATAGGCTCTAAAGACAAAGGTAGTGAAGAAGGTGAAATTATCAATGACCTAAAAGAGAAATTCAGACTATCTCTTGCTAAGGTTAAAAAGAAGATGAATGAGCTAAGGCAATGCATTAAATCAGCCATGGGAATCTATAGGTATTATGTCTGTTGGACCCATGCAGTCAGTAATTACAAAGAGAAGTTGGATCAAATTGAGACTGAACTGAATGACATTGGAGAATGCTTCGACATGTCTCAGGATCAAGATGGCATTATCAGAAGGAGAATCTTAGAGCTACAGTCAGCTCAAACAAAAATTCAATTGTCCAAAATTTCTCTTATGGACACCTTTTGGAAGGTAAAAGATTTAGTTGAATGCAGGCTGGAGTAGTTGGTGGAAATTCTGCAAGATGGTGAAAAATTGGAAGAAGCAATCACAATCCATGAATCTCTTATTGAGATTATCAACAAGACATCCAAAAATAATAGCTTGATTATCAAGACTAGAAATATAATTGATGGTTGAAAGAAATTTCTTCCAGATGTCAAGAAAAATCATAAGATAATCTTTTAAAGGAATCTGCAAATAAGTGTTCAAGCTTTTCAAAATTTTGTCTAAAGGAGAATAATTATTGGCATATATGAATTATATTTTTGAGGACATGAAGTTTTTCTTTTCATATGGAATTCATGCTTTTTCATTGATGTCAAATTGGGAGAGAATGCAGTGAAAAACATCTCATAAATCTAAAAGGGGGAATATCATAGGGGGAGAAAGTGCAGGGATGAAGGTTTTTCACTAAGTGTTTCCATCAATGCCAAAGTGGGAGATTGTTGGCATATGGATAAGATTTTTTTCTTATAGGTGTTTTCATTGATGGAAACCCAAGTCATGCAACGCAAGTCCTACATAAGTTGCACTATTTTTGGCTCCTATAGGCAAAATAGAGTAGAGAACAGGAGATTCAATCAAAGATACAAAAACTAGGCTAATCATCTCACCAGATAGGAATTTTGGGTTATGAACCCTTAAATATTGTTTTCAGAGGCTTGCAGTATCTTAGTTTTTGATGCACACTCACAAATAAGTGATCTAGGAGGTACGGTGTGTTAATCTATCAAATATCTGTGTTAGAAGGCCAACTTGACAAAGATAGAATTCATGGATGTATTAGATTAAGTGTTGTATGGGTCCTCTCTTCATCTTAACCATTCTTGGAGGATGCGCAAAATGGTTTGGTGATGGATCTGGTTGACAATTTATAAATATCTTGATACTGTATGAAGCCGACTATTGGATAAACTAATCCTTGATTGCAGATATATATAAGGGATTTCTTTCATCATTTGAAATACATGTTTGTGAATTATATGTAGTAGATAGGTGGTATTTTGTGAGTTATGAGTCATTGCAGAACAGTATTGCGAAGCTAATGTGAAAAGAAAAAAAGGGCAGAGAAAAGTGGAAAAACAACAAGCAAATCCTGAATAAGATTCATGAACTTCACTGAAACTGTTACCTGGCACTGTTATATGCTAGCATCTTAGCTCATGCCTTCAGATGGTTTTAATCTAAATTTCGTAGGCAGTAAGCCTTTATCTTTGATTAGTGAGCTCTAGGCAGTGTGCCTGAATGCAAGTGCGTTCCTTTTACAAACACAATATTTTGAGTACTCAAATTGTGGATTAATCTCCACTGTGGTTTTTTCCCCTAATAGGGTTTCCACACAAAAAAAATGTGTGTTATGTTATGAGTGTTTAATTTTAATGCATACATCCTTCCTTAATGTAATATTGAAATTCTCTCATGTTTTGGAATGGATGAACTTGTTAAAAATGATTGAACACTGATTAATCCCCCTCCCTCTCAATGTTCCCTTGAGTCCAACAATTGGTATCAAAGCTATTTCCTTTGAATATGTTTTGCAGCTTCAGGTGGATCTTGGAATTTGATGGACTCTAGTAGTCTTAAACAACAACTTATGGTAGCTCTTAATGACCTTGATCAATCTAAGGTAGTAGTTCAAGAATTTAAAGAAAATATTAGAGATGCTGAGAAATTCATTCAGTCATTAAACAATTAAATAGCCAAATCTAGTGTGAAGATGAAAGATCTATGTGATCAGATCAAGTAGAGGGGAAGTGAAGATATGGATGATGCTCATTTGAACCAAGCCTTGATGGAAATAACTAAAGAATGTGAAAATATCGCTAGAGACAATACCAATCTAAAACACGAGATGGAATCTATGATGATGAAGATGACAAAATAGATGGAGGAAAGGAAGAAAAGTGAAGAAAATATTGCTTAAACACTGAAGCAATGAACTAGAAGCAATGAAGAAGAACTTGGTAAGAAGATTAATACTCTTATGAATGATCTTTGCATTGCAAAACGAATTCAAAGAAAAGTTCAAGATTAGTTCAGTAAAGCTTCATGAAATGACCCAAGGACAATAGAGTGGAAATGATAAGAGAGGTCTTGGATATGAAAAGGGAGAAAATTCCAAATCAGCACAAAATAATTGTAGACAAAATAGAAATGGAAGGTATCTGGTAAGACAACCTAATGCATAAATATTTATTGGGTATTGTTTTTCCTGTAATAAGTTCGGTCATATGGTTACTCAGTGTATAAGTAATATAATTTCATGAATTTCATCATAGTGTTTTAATTGCAAAAAGTATGGTCATAAATCAATTGAATGCAGAAATGTGTCAAGTCACTCTATTGATAAAGGAAATGTTGAATGTTATACATGTGGGAAGTTTGGAAATATTGCTAAAAAATGTGGGATGAGAAAAATAAATTGGAATGGACAAAGGAGAATTATGTGCTACAACTGCAACACATATGGTCATGTTGCTAAATCAATAATCCCATTACAAAGTACATTTCACATGACATAACCTATAAAATCTTCTACTGAAATTGGGAAGGGGCTACATCAGCTAGCACAATATACATTTCTCATAAAATGATAATTGAAGGTTATGAATTTGACCTAAGTGGATTTCTAAAGGATTAGTTGTTGTAGAATTTTCAACTGACAAAGGAATCGAAGTATCCATTTAGGTTTGGTACCCTAATTACTTGTCTCGTTATGTATTTTCTGAATTTTTTGCTAGGAATCAACAATGTAGTATGGACATCAGATAAACTAGTAGTATGGGATTCAGAGTTTGAAAGGTTTTGTAATATTGTACTTGTGAAGTATGGATCAGTCATTTCCTCTATGGAAAGGATAATGGAATTTGGTTCCTCTTCCAGTAATACTGATAAAGGATAGAAAAGAGGAGAGGAGATTATTGAATATAGACCTCTGGGAAGCAAATTTCCCAAGATTAAAAAGGAAATTGTGGACATTCCAAACAAAGAACCTAAGAAACCACTAGAAAATGACTCCAGTATTGAAAAAGGTAGTGAAGAAGAAGAATATGTGCCAAAATAGAAACTTCAGCAACTTATCTATAGCACAGGTGGTATGCAAAATACTGTAAGGTTATGGTCAGTCAGACCATCCTATGATTAGGACTTAATTCTTGAAGCTCTGAATTCTCATATTGAGCATTGCAAGATAACATTGGAAATTCTAAAATATGTTCTACATGAAGAAATGATTGAATACAACAAAGAATCAATAGGCTCTAAAGACAAAGGAAGAGAAGAAGGTCAAATTATATCTCACCTAAAAGAGAAATTCAAACTATCTATTTCTAAGCTTAAAAAGAAGATGAATGAGCTAAGATAGTGCATTAACTCAACCACATGAATCTATAAATATTGTGTCTTTTGGCCCCATGCAGTCAGTAATTACAAAGAAAAGTTTGATCAAATTGAGACTGAACTAAACGAAATTGGAAAAAGCTTCAACATGTCTCAAGATCCGGATGGCATTATAAAAAGGAGAATCTAAGAGTTATAGTCAGCTCAAACAAAAGTTCAACTGTCCAAAAATGTTCTTGTGGACACCTTTTGGAAGGTAAGAGATTTAGTTGAATGCAGGCTGCAACAGTTGGTGGAAATTCTGCAAGATGGTGAAAATTTTGAAGAAGCAATCACAATCCCTGAATCTCTTATTGATATTATCAACAAGACTTCCAAAAATAATAGCTTGATTATAAACATTGGAACTATAATTGATGGTTGGAAGAAGTTTCTTGCAGATGGGAAGAAAAATCATGAGATACTCTTTTAAAGGAAACTACATACAAGTGTTCAAGCTTTTCGATTTTTTTTCTAAAGTAGAATAATTGTCAGCATATATGTATTAGAGTTTTGAGGAAATGAATTTTTTTTTGGCATATGGAATCCATGCTTTGTCATTGATGTCAAAGGGGGAGAGAATGCAGTGAAAAACATCTCATAAATTTAAAAGGGAGAATATCTTAGGGGGAGAAAGTGTAGTGATGAAGGTTTTTCACTAAGTGTTTCCATCAATTACAAAGGGGGAGAGATTTGGAATATGGCTAAGAATTTTTTCTTATAGGTGTTTTCATTGATGGAAACCCAAGTCATGCAACCCAATTCATACATAAGCAACACTATTTTTGGCTCCTATCAGAAGAACAAAGCAAAGAATAGGAGATCCGATCAAAGGTATAAAAACTAGGTTAATCATCTCACCAGATAGGTATTTTGGGTTATAAACCTTTGAAGATGGTTTGTAGAGGCTTCGCGTATCTTAGTTTTTGATGTGCACTCATAGATAAGCAATCTAGGAGGTACGATGTGTTAATCTGTCAAATATCTGTGTTAGAAGGCTAACCTGGAAAAGATAGAATTCATGGATGTATAAGATAAAATTAATTATAGGTCTCATTATTGGATTAAGTGTTGTATGGGCCTCTCTTGGTCTTAACCATTCTTGGAGGATGCACAAAATGGTTTGGTGATGGATCTAGCCGACAAGTTATAAATATCTTGATATCATATGAAGCTGATTGTTGGATAACCTAATCCTTGATTGTAGATATATATATATATATATATATATATATATATATATAAGGGATTGCTTTCATCATTTGAAATAGGTGTGTGTGAACTATATGTAGTATAGAGGTGGTATTCTATGAGTTGCAAGTCATTGCAGAGTAGTAATGCGAATCTATTGTGAAAAGCAGAAAAGGGCAGAGTAGGGTAGAGTGAAGTGCAAAAACAACAAGTAGATCTTGAATAAGATTCATGAGCTTCACCGGAAATGTTACCTGGAATTCTTAGATGCTATCATCTTATTTCATCCCTTCAGATGGTTTTAATTTGAATTTTGTAAGCTGTAAGCCTTTATCTTTGAGCAATGAGCTCTAGGCACTATGCTTGAATGCAAGTGCATTCCTTTTACAAACACTATATTTTGAGTACTCAAATTGTGGATTAATCTCCACCATGGTTTTTTACCCTAACAGGGTTTCCACACAAAAAATCAGTGTGTCATGTTATGAGTGTTTACTTTTAATGCATGCATCTCTCCTTAATGTAATATTCAAATACTCTCATGTTTTGGAATAGATGAAACTATTAAAAATGATTGAACATTGATTCACCCCGCCCTCTTAGTGTTCCCTTGAGTCCAACAATTGGTATTAGAGCTAGTTCCTCTAGAGAATTTTTGTAGCTTGAGGTGGATCTTGGAATGTGATGGACTATGGTAGTCTTCAACAACTAATTGTAGCTCTTAATGACCTTGATCATTCTGAATCAGAAGTTCAAGAATTGAAAGAAAATCTTAGAGATGTTGAGAAATTCATTTAGTCATTAAAGGATCATGGTGTAGAGAACCCTCACAATTTTCTCAGTTTCTTAGGTTGGTTTATTTTTCCTTTTAATCAAGTTTTAGGTTTAGGGAATGATATTTTTTTTTTGTAATAAAGCCTAGGTGGCCAAATTCATTACTTGGAAACATTAGTAATTCGAGTTAAGGGGGGTCTTAGTATTTTACATTAATCTTGCTAAGTAAGTTAGTGTTTTTGTGTCTAATTGGGGAGTAGTTGGAAGTCCAACAGTCAAATATGTTTGAATTCCTTTTGGAACATTCTAACAAGATGAAAATCCACTAAAAAGTGGAAAAATCTCTCAAGATGTGTTGGAGAAAAAATATTTTGAAGTTTGAAGTAGGAAAGTTTTGTTTTATGAGTTCTTTTCCCTGAAATATGAGTTTCTTTCTATTTTGATATAGCCCGTATAGTAAATAATTGATGGAAAATCTATGTAATTAAGTAGTCCATCAAACTAGCTTTAAATTGAGTCATAGTAGATAGGATTTCATAAAGGAAGAAGGGAGATTTGTTGCATTTTCTAAAAACTATTCTATAACTAGGGTTTTAAGGGTTTGTAAACAAAAATGAATAGCTGAAGGCCATTCCACCAATGTTGGATGTTGCAAATATGTGGAATGGGCCTATAGGAGTATGGAGTAAAATTTATTCTCATTGATTGGTAGTGTGGTAGGAAGGAAAGATCTCAGGAACAAGTTCTTGAATTGACAAAGTGACCATCCAATGAAGGAAACCTTGAATTTTGTGTAGATCAGTTAGTTTTAGGATTGATTAAGGGGAAATGGTGACAGATTCTTGAGTTTGAAGTCTGATGCTGAAGATGCATGTAGGTTTTGAGGCTAGGAGAAATAGCCTTGAGAGACTTGTGTAAAAGAGGCCTAATTAGGCCATGGTTGAACATAGAAGGTCACTTTGGAGTATCTCTATCCAAAACAACCTAGCTTAGGCTTTTGATATGTTGTAGAGTAGGGTAATGGGTCCTAAGAATTGTTGTGAATTTCATGAAGAAAACTATATGAGGAGATATAGTTGAATAAATATGTCTCTTGTACTACTAAGTTTCAACAGTCCCTGTGAAGAGAGTCACCTAAGAAAAGAAGTGAAATTAGTGTGATCAATAAAAGAAGTATAGTGAGGAGTTAGAAACCATCCTATCTTGCATCAGATCAAATAGTCAAATCTAGGGTGAAGAGGAAAGATCTTTCTGATTAGATCAAGTAGAAGGGAATTAAAGATATGGATGATGCTCACTTGAACCAAGCCTTGAAGGAAATAATCAAAGAATATGGAAAGCTCGCAAGAGACAATACCAATTTGAAACATGAGATGGAATCTAGGATGATGAAGATGACAAAAGAGATAGAGGAAAGGAAGAAACGTGAAGAAAATCTTGCTCATACCCTGAAAGAGAAATTTGATGAATGCAACAGAATAAGCGAAGAACTTATTCATTTGGAGAGCAAACTGCAAAGAACCAGAAGCAATGAAGAAGAACTTGGTAAGAAAATTACTACTCTTCAGAATGATCTTGGAATTGCAAACGAATTCAAAGAAAAGTTCAAGATTAGTTCAATAAAGATTGATGAACTGACCCAAGGACAACAGAGTGGAAATGATAAGAGAGGTTTTGGATATGAAAATGGAGAAAATTCCAAATCAGCACAAAATAATTGTAGACAAAATAGAAATGAAAGGTATCAGGTAAGACAATCTAATGCACAAAGATTTAATGGGTATTGTTTTTCCTGTAATAAGTTCAATCATATGGTTGCTCAATGTATAAGTAATATAAGTTCAAGAATTTCATCATTTGCTGGCTAGTGTTTTAATTGCAAAAAGTATGGTCATAAATAAATTGAGTGCAAAAATGTGTCAAGTCACTCTATTGATAAAGGAAATATTGAATGTTATACATGTGGGATATTTGGACATATTGCTAAATAATGCAGGATGAAAAAAATCAAATGGAATGGAAAAAAGAGCATTATGTGCTACAACTGCAACAAATATGGTCATGTTGCTAAATCAAGAATCCCATTACAAAGTACATTGCACATGACATAACCTATAAAATCTTCTACTGAAATTGGGAAGGGGCTACATCAGCTGGTGTAGTATACATTTCTCATAAAATGATAATTGAAGGTTTTGACTTTGACCTATGTGGATTGCTAAAGGATCAATTGTTAGAGAATTTTCAACTGACAAAGGAATCAAGGTATCTATTGAGGTTTGGTACCCTAATTACTTGTTTGGTTATGTATTTTCTCAATTTGTTACTAGGAATCAACAATGTAGTATGGACATTAGATAAATCCGTATGTACCCAAATTTACTGTTATTCTAAGAGTCTGTCTAGCTGGGATTCAAAGTTTGAAAGGTTCTGTAATATTGTACTTGTGAAGTATAGATCAGTCATTTCCTCTATGGTAAGGATAATGGAAGTTGGTTCCTCTTCCGGTAGCACTGATAGAGGATAGAAAAGAGGAGAGGATATTATTGAATATGGCCCTCCGGAAAGCAAACTTACCAAGATTAAAAAGGAAATTGTGCACATTCCAATCAAAGAACCTGAGAAACCACTAGAAAATTACTCCAGTATTGAAAAAGGTAGTGAAGAAGAAGAATATCTGTCAAAAGAGAAACTTCAACAACTTTTCCAAAGCATAGGTGGTATGCAAAAGATTGCAAGGCTATGGTCAGTCAAACCATCCTATTATCAGGACTTAAATTCTTGAAGTTATGAATTCTCATATTGAGCATTGCAAGATAAGATTGGAAAGTTTAAAAGATTTTCTACCTAAAGAAATAATTGAATAAAACAAAGAATCAATAGGCTCTGAAGACAAAGGAAGAGAAGAAGGTCAAATTATATGTCACCTGAAAGAGCAATTCAAACTATCTATTTCTAAGCTTAAAAAGAAGATGAATGAGCTAAGATAGAGAATTAACTTGGCCACATGAATCTATAACTATTGTGTCTATTGGCCCCATGCAGTTAGTAATTACAAAGAAAGGTTGGATCAAATTCAGACTGAACTAAACGAAATTCAAAAAAGCTTCAACATGTCTCAAGATCTTGATGGCATTATCAAAAGGAGAATCCAAGAGTTACATTCAGCTCAAATAAAAATTCAACTGTCCAAAAATGTTTTTGTGGACACCTTTTGGAAGGTAAAAGATTTAGTTGAATGCAGGCAGGAGTAGTTGGTTTTAATTCTGCAAGCTGGTGAAAAATTGGAAGAAGCAATCACAATCCCTGAATCTCTTATTGAGATTATCAACAAGACTTCCAAAAATAATAGTTTTATTATAAAAATTGGAACTGTAACTGATGGTTGAAAGAAGTTTCTTCCAGATGTGAGGAAAAGTCATAAGATAATATTTGAAAGGAAACTGCAAATTAGTGTTCAAGGTATTTGAATTTTTTTCTAACGTAGAATAATTGTTAGCATATATGTATTAGATTTTTGAGGACATGAAGTTTTTTTTGGCATATGGCATTCATGCTTTGTCATTTATGTCAAAGGGGGAGAGAATGCAGTGAAAAACATCTCATAAATCTAAAAGGGAGAATATCTAAGGGGGATAAATTGTAGTGATGAAGGTTTTTCACTAAGTCTTGCCATCAATGCCAAAGGGGGAGATTTTTGGCATATGGCTAAGAAGTTTTGCTTATAGGTGTTTTCATTGATGGAAACCCAAGTCATGCAACCCAAATCATACATAAGCAACACTATTTTTGGCTCCTACCGGTAGAACAAAGCAAAGAAGAGGAGATCTGTTCAATGGTATAAAAACAAGGTTAATCATCTCACCGGATAGGTATTTTGGGTTATGAACCCTTGAAGATGGTTTGTAGAAGCTTGCAGTATCTTAGTTTCTGATGCGCACTCATTGATAAGCGATTTAGGGGGTACAGTGTATTAATCTGTCAAATATATGTGTTAGAAGGCCGACTTGGCAAAGATAGAATTCATGGATCTATAAGATGAAATTAGTTATAAGTCTCATTGTTGGATTAAGTTTTGTATGGGTCCTCTCTTGGTCTTAACCATTCTTGGAGGATGCAAAAAATGGTTTGGTGATGGATCTAGCTGACAAGTTATAATTATCTTGATATCATATGAAGCTAACCTTTGGATAAACTAATCCTTGATTGTAGATATATATAAGGGATTGCTTTCTGATGGGAATTTCATTTTAAGTGATGAGAGTGGAGGTCTTAGGGTTTTGAAGTTACCCATCGTAACTTTAAATTATCAACTTTTGTAAACCCTCTTGTTATGTTCCAACAAGGACTTTTTACGAGGGGCAACCGGTTACTTAAGTGAGGTTTTATCCCTCTAGGGTCGTGCTTTACCGGCCCCGTTTCACTTGATTCGCCAGTATTTTTGCTAAGACGACTTATGCTCTATACCAGCGAGAGTTTCAGTGTGTGTCCCACTTGGATGTTTTACCTAAAGTCTGTTGAATCGTCCAATCACTGGTTTGGATCTGGGCCGCTTCTCACCGACCTCACAAGTTTTCCTGCTGGCATCACCAAAGTGTTGTGAGGTTCGCGAGATGTCGCCATCTGGTGTAAGAGGATGTGTGGGTTTTCTTCCCAAGGTGTTGGCGATGACATGTGACCGTCTTTTCACTGGCAATGGTCATTAATAACAGGCTTAATTATGGTTTCTCACACACCTCACACGAGCGGAGTAAATATTCTGAAGGGTGTTGTGAGGTCTGCGAGGATGTGACATGTGGCTTTTCTTCTATTATGAATAGGACTATGTGGGTCCCACTATGTGGTTTAGATCTGCTATTTTTGAGGGTTTTGATTGGATGTGTTTTTCCAGGTGTCGAGGTGGATTGTCAGTATCCATTGACTTGATCCCAACCCTCTGTTTTGTCAAGTGTGTTCTAAATCAGCAATTAAATTTTAATGAGGGGGTGTGTGACTTGTCTACGTGGCATATATTGTCTGGCTATTGCTTGTGTCATTAATGGCACGTGTTTTCCTTCTCCAAAGGATCTCCACCTGATTCTCTCTAGCATGTGACTAGTGCCATCCTATTGAGAGTATTCATGGTTATCTCAGTCACTAATTGTTCAAGTTCTTGAATTGCTTTCAAACAATTGTACCCTGTATGCTAGGGCCATTCTATAAATGCTGACTAAGTTGTGTGCAATTAACATTGCATCTTTTTATGTCTATGTGCAGGAAGGTTTCTTCTCCTGTGTATTGCGGAGCTCTGTTTATTTTATGGATAAATCAATTAAACGAAGGGGTGCAAGGCTGGGATCCCAAGGGTTACCAGTCGTGATGGAGCCTGTTACACCCATATCCCCCAAGGGTACTACAAGAAATACTAAAAAGAAGCTAGTGCACTGTTTGTCCCTGGTGATCATTTCGAATTCAGATGAATTTGATACCGACTTAGACTACAAGTGTTACTTGGCCACTTTGACTGAACTCATTGGAGTAAATGAGGAGGCCATGGAAGTTGAACTGATAACTGCATTGGCACCGGCTCTGGTTGATAGGGGTCGTGCTGGCAAGGCTGGTCCTTAAGAGGAGGTTTCGTCACTATCTCAGGTGCGGACCCAAAGTGGTCGCTTGTATCAGGGCCATGTTTTCTCTTGATGATGACTAGTGGTGGGTTGGTTAGACGTGTTTGCTCCTGATTTTTTCTCCTATGGACATGGATGTGCACGTGCTTTGCATGAAATTTTGTTCTCCGACTGGTTATTGTGTAACTGATTTTTTATTCCTTCAATCATATGCGATATTATCTAATGATAAGGAATGTGAATTTGAATTTCACATTGAGTTGAAATTCAATTTTGTATTGACAATGTAGCCTAATGCTTGTTGCTCTCCTGATATAAAGAGGAGATTTCACAGCTCATTATGGGGTCAGCTTTTTTGGGTCCAAGGCTTTGGAATCTGTACACATAGTTTTAAGGTTGAGGGGTTATGAACATATAGTTCAGGAAATCATCCCAAGTAGGGATTTGTATACAATTAGTATGCTATGCTTTTTTAATTACTGATATTGAAAAAAATCTACAAAATTAAGATGGTTTACTCTCCTGTGTGAGTCCCATGGATTATGAATGGTGTTATCAAGGGTTTCTCTTTTTAGTTTCAACAATTAATTGAAAATGTAGTTAGTTTTCTTGCTTTAACTTAAGAAGTTAATCAAATGCTTGAAGAGTCAATTACATGTTCATGGTTGTATATGCTCAGGATTCACGAAGAAGTATTGTCTTAATGTATTGAAATATCTCATGATAGTAATGCTATATGAAGATAAGTTCACAGTATCAGAATTATACTCTGTATGACTCTATTGCCCAATGGATGAGGCACTAAACAATGTTTATAGCCTTCTCTTTGGTATAAGACTGTAAGCTTTAAGTATGGTAACCCAAATACTAAACATAAACATATATTAAAACTTTGTCTTCCCTCGGGAGGTATTTCCTTGTTGTAAGTGGGATAATTTTGTTGCTCTTTGGTGTCGGTAATTATTCTCTGGTCTATCAATACCAAGAATGGTGACTATTCCCTAGAGTGTCTAGGGATTGTGATCTATATGCAGAAGGTGTTCTGATCAGTTATATGGCTTTCTTATGAATACATGTAGGTTTACCCACCTTGGTCCTATAGAAAAAAAAGTGTAGGAGAGAATCAGTTCCTAACTGACTCTCATTAGTTGGCCACTAGTTGTTGCAGTCATCCCTGATAGGGGTTGGCTACCTCTTAGAGAACTATGATCGCTATGTGGGAAAAAACACCAACGAAATGGCGACTTTTCTGGGGAGGAACTTAGAAGTTTTGGTTGCAACCAGTGCTGTTATAGAGTCATATTAAACGATATGCTGTTCTGAATTTACATAGTGAATATTTTCAAACTAAGCGAAAGGTGGTAGTTCAAATTAACCTTGATAAATCTTATGATCTACGATTTCTTATAAGCAAAGGATTCAGGAGTTCTAGAGTTTTTCATTGAAGGATGATTTTATTTGGGAGAACTTGTGAGAAATTTAAAGAAAAATAAGAGTGAGAGAAGGATGATTAAGGAACCATAGAGGACGGGGGTGCTTATCTAGAGTCTGTTGTCAAAAGATAAAGATAAGTATTAGAATTCCACGGCAATAGATTATGATTGTGGAAAATATTGCTGATGTTATGGTGCGACTCTGTAATGGGTAATGAAACCCATAATCTGACAAAACCTAGAAAATAGGTTGTCAAAGGCTTTGAAATATTGTCCTCTGAAAATAGAATTTTGACTCTATCTAAAGAACCAATGAATAAATGAAGAAATAGTCCTAGATTTGTGCTATCTATAGTCTGGAAAAAAGGTTGATACATGCTGCAAACAACTACCAGGTATTTCACCAAAATTAAAACAGTTCACTACTTCTAATAATAATGGGTGTTTTGATTAAGGATAAAATGGTTCCAAATTTATATGTTAAGGATATACAAGGGAACAATGATTTGGTTTTACCATACCTCTAGTAATACAATATGTAAAGGATTTGTGAAACACATTTGTATTGCATAAAATCTTGGAAAACAAGGAATACTTTTGTCAGTCATTAATAAACTCATGGTTGAGCTAACAATTGATCTGCCTGATAATTGTATGCAAGTGAGTAGTCTCCCATGTGTAAGGTCAAACATAAATATGTCAGAAGAGAAATTTGTATTAAGTCCTTTGGGTAGTTTTGTAACTCAAAGGTATATGCCTTTTATGTTTAGTGGTGTCAAAAATTACCCTAATTCAATTCCTAAGAAAATTAGGAAGTATTTACCTCAATATACAAGGCATGTTGCAGAATCATCTTCAAGGCATTTACAACATTTTGTAGATGTAATGGGTGATTATGAAATTGATAATGAGGATGTTGTCATGAAACTATTTGTGCAATCCTTAAAAGGTGATGCTAGGGACTGGTTTTCCTATCTACTTGCCTTTTCTGTTAACTCATGGAACTAGTTGGTGATTGTTTTTATGGAACAATTCGGTGAAAGAGTCAATCCGAACACATTGAGAAAAGGATTTATGGGAATTCACATACAAGAGGAGGAATTAGTCCCACATTTTAATCTCAGGTTTCCAAGAGCTTTAAGGGAAATCCCTAAAGAAATAAGACTAAATGAGGCTGAAAGCTTGGTAGTGTATCTAGGTGTTTTCAATAAGAGAATGAGTTTTATATTAAGGGATAAAGAACCTACTACTCTGCCTCAAGCATACTAGCTAGCTTGGAAATTGCAAATAATATGAAATTCTCAATGATGAAGAGGTTTCTGGCCACAAGTATTGATTACCCTAGCCTAACCAATGCTAGTAGAATGTCAGAGCCAGCTATTCAAAAAATTGATGATAAAATTCTTGCTAGAATTGTTATAAGTCTGGGAATGCAGTTTGATGATAATGAGATCCAAGTTGAAACCTAGTCTGATTTGAGTGAAGATGATCAGGTTTCTTATGTATCAGAACTGTATGATATGAAAAGGCAAGAGAAGGAATCATCATATGAGGTTTTTTTGAGATTTTTGAGAATCTTAATACAAATCCCTATAGATCAAAGGCCTAATGATTATGAGTGCATTGATTTGTTTTGTGAACTATATGAATCGGGACTAAGTTCCTTACCAGAGGAATTGAAACTTGCTAATTTGGCTCAAGTGATTCAATGGATAGAGATTGAAGAGTCAGTTAGGAATGCATCTACACAGAATAAAGGTGGGGCTCATTCATTATAGGATGTTTTTATAGGTAATGACGAAAATGAGAGGAAAAATGATGTAGGATTGTATGAGACACCTATTGTGTTTCCTCATCCTAATTGTGATTCACATATCACTAAAATTGTATTACAGGCTAGTGATTATGATTTTAAAGGTAATGTTTGCAGTACTAAGAATGCAGCAGAAATGTTATTTTTACCAGAGTTTTGTGGGGATGAAGAGCCCCATGTTTGTTCCCAAATGAAAGAACAATTGTTAAATAATGTATATCTGGAGTGTACCTCAGATATATTAGCATTCAGATAGGGAAGCTATATAAATGTTGAACAATCCAAGGATATTAATACCTGTGATCAGAAGAATACAATTGGAGGTAGCCAGTATTGTGATGAATACATTGGCCTTATGGTCTTTCCTGACTATTTATGTGAAGTGGAGATGGAGGTGTTACTGCCCTCTGGCATTGATTTAGTCAGTAAGGGGTTTTTAGAGTGTGCTGAATTATTCACTTATGAATCAACATATTAAACAAATAGTGCTGAGTACGATGAAGCCAGTATGTATTGCTCTATCTTTTCTGATCAAAGTGAAGGTGATGCTTTTAAACCTATCTCCAAGGGTTTTTATATTGAGATGAAGGAAGAGGTACAAGAAAGGATGTGTATGGAGCAACTGGAGATGAATGTGTTTGTGCATTCCATGAAGAATGATGTAGCCAGTATTGCTAACTTCTATAATGCCCTAGCATACTCTGAATTGACTGATTTCATAGAATGACAACTAAAAACAAATAAGAAATGCCAGGAGAAAATTTCCTTGAACTATGTATCATCTGGGTTAGGTAATGAAAATAATGGTACTTTGCATACTGTTCTATATGACAACTTTCAATTTAATGTGCAATCTGATGATATTGGAATGGATGAGGTTATAGACCAAGTAAGTTATGAACGCTTCAGTTTCCTGATATAGTTAGGCCAGCATCCTATGAAATATGACCAGGAGCAGGGTGAGATGAAGTATTATCAGGGTCATATGTTGCTCTTAAAATGGTGGGGCAAAGCATTGGTTAGACCAGTACAGGGGCAGAGAGTGGATAGCCACCATTGTAGTCTTAAATGTGTTGGCTATCCCATGCACTTCGAAACATCAAATGGTGAATGTTGCAAGCTTTTTTTTTGTCAGGAAACAAAAAGTTTTGTTTTTGATAGAGGTAAACCTTGATTTCTCTTGTTTGGTAGCCTGGGGCTACCATGTTTGTGTACACAGGTCCAGTTGACAAAACAAGGCAATTTCTTTGTTGGAAGGCTTGTGCAATTTTGTAATCTGGTCTGCAAAACTAGAGGTTCTGGATTCTTGCTATGCCCATAGGGGGCATACATCCCCAGTCAGAGCCATTGATGGGAATTTTATTTTAAGTGATGAGAGCTAAGGTCTTAGGGTTTCGATGTTAACTAGCGTAACTTTAAATTATCAACATTTGTAAACCCTCTTGTTATGTTCCAACAGTGACTTATTATAGGGGAAATCAATTACTTAAGTGAGGTTTTATCCCTCTCGGGTCGTGCTTTACCGGCCCTGTTTCACCTGATTCACCGATCTTTTTGCTAAGATGACTTATGTTCTATACCACCGGGAGTTTCAGTGTGGGTCCCACTTGGATGTTTTACCTAAAGTCTATTGAATCGTTCGATCACTGGTTTTGATCTAGGCCACTTCTCACCAACCTTGCAGGTTTTCCTACTGGCATCACCAAAGTGGTGTGAGATTTGCGAGATGTCACCATCTGGCGTAAGCGGATGTGTGGGTTTTCTTCTCGAGGTGTTGGCAGTGAGGTGTGACCTTCTTTTCACTAGCAATGGTGACTAATAATAGGCTTAATTATGGTTTCTCACACACCTCACATGAGCAGAGTAAATATTCTGAAGGGAGTTGCGAGGTCTATGAGGATGTGACATGTGGCTTTTCTTCTACTGCCAATAGGACTATGTGGGTGGCACTGTGTGGTTCAGATCTGCTATTTTTGACGATTTTGATTGGATGTGTTTTCCCAGGCGTCGAGGTGGATTGTCAGTATCCATTGACTTGATATCAAACCTCCATTTTGTCAAGTGTGTTCCGAATCAGTGATTAAATTTCAATGAGGGAGTGTGTGACTTGTCTACGTGGCATATATTGCCTGGTTGTTGCTCGTGTCATTAATGGCATGTGTTTTCCTTCTCCAAAGGATCTCCACCTGATTCTCTCTAGCGTGCGAACAGTGCCATCCTAATGAGAGTATTCATGGTTATCTCAGTCACTAATTGTTAGAGTGCTTGAATTTCTTTCAAGCAATTGTACCCTGCATGCTAGGGCCATTCTATAAATGCTGACTAAGTTGTGTGCAATTAACATTTCATCTTTTTATGTCTATGTGCAGGAAGGTTTCTTCTCCTGTGTATTGCGGAGCTTTGTTTCTTTTATGGATAAATCAATTAAACGAAGGAGTGCAAGGCTGGGATCCCAAGGGTTACCAGTCATGATGGAGCCTGTTACACCCATATCACCCGAGGGTACTACAAGAAATACTAAAAAGAAGCCAGTGCACTGTTCATCCCCGGTGATCATTTCAGATTCAGATGAATCTGATACCGACTTGGACTATACGTGTTACTTGCCCACTTCGACTAAACTCATTGGAGTAAATGAGGAGGCCATGGCAGTGGAACCGATAACTGCATTGGCACCAACTCCAATTGATAGGGGTCGTGCTGGCAAGGCTGGTCATGAAGAGGAAGTTCTGTCACTATCTCAGGTGTAGACTCAAAGCGGTCGCCTGTACCAGGGTCATGTTTTCTCTTGATGATGACTAGTGGTGGGCTGGTTGGATGTGTTTGCTCCTGATTTTTTCTCTTGTGGACATGGATGTGTGCATGCTTTGCATGAAATTTTTTTCTCTGACTAGTTACTATGTAACCATTTTTTGATTCCTTCGATCATATGGAATATTATCTAATGATAAGGAATGTGAATTTGAATTTCACATTGAGTTGAAATTCAATTTTGTATTGACAATGTAGCCTAATGATTGTTGCTCTCCTGATATAAAGAGGAGATTTCACGGCTCATTGTGGGGTCAGCTTTTTTGGGTCCAAGGCTTTGGAATCTGTACACATAGTTTTAAGGTTGAGGGGTTATGAACATATAGTTCAGGAAATCATCTCGAGTAGGGATTTGTATATAGTTAGTATGCTATGCTTTTTTAATTACTAATATCGAAAGAACTCTACAAAATCTAGATGGTTTACTCTCTTGTGTGTGTGCCATGAATTATGATTGGAGTTATCAAGGGTTTCTCTTTTGAGTTTCAACAATTAATTGAAAATGTAGTTATTTTTCTTGCTTTAACTTAAGAAGTTAATTAAATGCTTGATGAGTCAATTACATGTTCATGGTTGTATATGCTCAGGATTCGCGAAGAATTAATGTCTTAATGTATTGAAATATCTCATGATAGTAATGCTATATGAAGATAAGTTCACAGTATCAAAATTATACTCTGTATGACTCCGTTGCCCAATGGATGAGGCACTGAACAATGTTTATAGCCTTCTCTTTGGTATAAGACTGTAAGCTCTAAGTATGGTAACCTAAATACTGAACCTAAACATATATTAAAACTTTGTCTTCCCTCGGGAGGTATTTCCTCATTTTTAGTGGGACAATTCCATTGCTCTTCAGTTCTGATAATTATTCTCTGGTCTGCCAATACCAAGAATGGTGACCATTCCCTAGAGTGTCTAGGGATTGTGATCTGTATGCAGAAGGTATTCTGATCAGTTATATGGCTTTCTTATGAACACATGTAGGTTTACCCACCTTGGTCCTACAGAGCCAAAAGTGTAGGAGAGAATTAGTTCCTAACTGACTCTCGTTAGTTGGCCACTAGTTGTTGTAGTCATCCTTGATAGGGGTTGGCTACCTCTTAAAGAACCGCGATCGCTATGTTAGAAAAAATACCAACACTTTCATCATTTGAAAGAGGTGTGTTTGAATTATATGTAGTATAGAGGTGGTATTCTATGAGTTGCGAGTCATTGGAGAGTAGTAATGTGAATCTATTGTGAAAAGAAAAAAAGGGTAGAGTAGGGCAGAGCGAAGTGGAAAAAGAACAATTAGATCTTGAATAAGATTCATGAGCCTCATCAAAAATGTTACCTAGCATTGTTAGATGCTATCATCTTAGTTCATCCCTTCAGATGGTTTTAATCTAAATTTTGTAAGTTGTAAGCCTTTATCTTTGAGCAACAAGCTCTAGGAAGTGTGCTTGAATGCAAGTGCATTCCTTTTACAAACACTATATTTTGAGTACTCAACTTGTGGATTAATCTCCATCATGGTTTTTTACCCTAATAGGGTTTCCACACAAAAAATTAGTGTGTCATGTTATGAGTGTTTAATTTTAATGCATACATCTTTCCTTAATGTAATATTGAAATGCTCTCATGTTTTGGAATAGATGAAACTGTTAAAAATGATTGAACACTGATTCGCCCCGCCATCTCAATGTTCCCTTGAGTCTAACAATTGGTATCAGAGCTAGTTCCTCTGGAGAATTTTTGCAGCTTCAGGTGGATCTTGGAATGTGATGGAATATGTTATTCTTCAACAACAACTTATTGTAGCTCTTGATGACCTTGATCAGTTTGAAACAGAATTGAAAGAATTGAAAGAAAATCTTAGAGATGTTGAGAAATTCATTCAGTCATTAAAGGATCATGGTGTAAAGAACCCTCACAATTTTCTCAGTTTCTTAGGTTGGTCCATTTTCCCTTGTAATGAAGGTCTAGGTTTAGGGAATGATATTTTTGTTTTGTAATAAGGCCTAGGTGGCCAAATTCATGACTTGGAAACATTAGTAATTCAAGCTAAGGGGGGTCTTAGTATTTTACATTAATCTTGCTAAGTAAGTTAGTTTTTTTGTGTCTAATTTGGGGAGTAGTTGGAAGTCCAATAGTCAAATATGTTTGAATTCCTTTTGGAATGTTGTAATAAGATGAAAATCCACTAAAAAGTGGACAAATCTCTCGAGATATGTTGGAGAATTTTTTTTTTGAAGTTTGAAGTAGGAAAGTTTGGTTTTATGAGTTCTTTTCCATGAAAAATCTGAGTTTATTTCTATTTTGACATAGCCCTTATAGTAAATAATTGATGGAAAATTTGTTTAATTAAGTAATCCATGAAACTAGCTTTGAATTGAGTCATAGTAGATAGGATTTCATAAAGGAAGAAGGGAGATTTGTTGGATTTTCTAAAAACTGTTCTATAACTAGGGTTTTAAGGGTTTGTAAACAAAAATTATAGCTGAAGGCCATTCCACCATTGTTGGATGTTGCAAATATGTGTAATGGGCCTATAGGAGTATGGAGTAATTTTTCTTTTGATTGATTGGTAGGGTGGTAGGAAGGAAAGATCTCAGGAACAAGTTCTTGAATTGAGAGTGTGACTGTCCAATGAAGGAAACCTTGACTTTTTTGAGGATCAACTAGTTTTAGGATTGATTAAGGGGAAATGGTGATAGATTCTTGAGTTTGAAGTCTGATCCTCAAGATGCATGTAGGTTTTGGGGCCAATATAAATAGCCTTCTGGGAATTGTTGTGTAAATGAGGCCTAATTAGGCCATAGTTGAACGTAGAAGGTCACTTTGGAGTATCTATATCCAAAACAACCTAGGTTAGGCTTTTGATATGTTGTAGAGTAGGGTAATGTGTCCTCAGAAGTGTTTTGAATTTCATGAAGAAAACTATATGAGGAGATATAGTTGAATAAATGTGTCTCTTGTACTACTAAGTTTCAACAGTCCCTGTGAAGAAAGTCACATGAAAAAAGAAGTGAAATTAGTGTGATCAGTAGAAGAAGTATAGTCAGGTGCTAGAAACCACCCTATCTTGCATCAGATCAAATAGTAAAATATAGGCTGAAGAGGAAATATCTTTGTGATTAGATCAAGTAGAAGGGAATTGAAGATATGGATTTTGCTCACTTGAACCAAGCCTTGAAGGAAATAATCAAAGAATATGGAAAGCTCGCTAGAGACAATACCAATCTGAAACACGAGATGGAATCTAGGATGATGAAGATGATAAAAGAGATAGAGGAAAGGAAGAAAAGTGAAGAAAGTCTTACTTAGACCCTGAAAGAGAAATCTGATGAATGCAACAGAATAAGTGGAGAACTTACTCTCTTGGAAAGCGAACTGCAAATAACTAGAAGCAATGAAGAAGAACTTGGTAAGTAGATTACTACTCTTAAGAATGATTTTGGAATTGCAAATGAAATCAAAGAAAAGCTCAAGATTAGTTTAGTAAAGCTTGATGAACTAACCCAAGGACAACAGAGTGGAAATGATAAGACAACCTAATGCATAAAGATTTAATGGGTATTGTTTTTCCTGTAATAAGTTCGGTCATATGGTTGCTCAGTGTATAAGTAATATAAGTTCAAGAATTTCATCATTTGTTGGTTAGTGTTTTAATTGCAAAATGTATGTTCTTAAATCAATTGAATGCAAAAAATTTTCAAGTCACTCTATTGATAAAGGAAATGTTGAATTTTATACATGTGGGAAGTTTGCACATATTGCTAAACAATGCAGGATGAGAAAAATCAAATGGAATGGAAAATGGAGCATTATGTGCTACAACTACAACAAATATGGTCATGTTGCTAAATCAAGAATCCCATTACAAAGTACATTGCACATGACATAACCTATAAAATCTTCTACCAAAATTGGGAAGGGGCTACATTAGCTGGCATAGTATACATTTCTCATAAAATGATAATTGAAGGTTGTGACTTCGACCTATGTGGATTGTTAAAGGATTTGTAGTTGGAGAATTTTCAACTAACAAAGGAATCTAGGTATCCATTCAGGTTTGCTACCCTAATTACTTGTCTAGTTATGTATTTTCTGAATTTTTTGCTAGGAATCAACAATGTAGTATGGACATCAGATAAACCGGTATGTACCCAAATTTACTCTTATTCTAAGAGTCTGTCTAACTGCGATTCAAAGTTTGAAAGGTTCTATAAAATTGTACTTGCGAAGTATGGATCAGTCATTTCCTCTATGGTAAGGATAATGGAATTTGGTTCCTCTTTCGGTATCACTGATAGAGGATAGAAAAGAGGAGAGGAGATTATTGAATATAGCCCCCTGAGAAGCAAATTTACCAAGATTAAAAAGGAAATTGTGGACATTCCAAACAAAGAACTTGAGAAACCACTAGAAAATGACTCCAGTATTGAAAAAGTTAGTGAAGAAGAAGAATATCTATCAAAAGAGAAACTTCAGAAACTTATCCAAAGCACAGGTGGTATGCAAAATATTGCAAGGTTATGGTTAGTTAGACCATCCTATTATCATGACTTAATTCTTGAATTTTTGAATTCTCATATTTAGCATTGCAAAATAAGATTGGAAAGTCTAAAAGATGTTCTACCTAAAGAAATTATTGAATACAACAAAGAATCAATAGGCTCTGAAGCAAAGGAAGAGAAGAAGGTCAAATTATATATCACCTAAAATAGAAATTCAAACTATCTATTTCTAATCTTAAAAAGAAGATGAATAAGCTAAGACAGTGCATTAACTCAGCCACATGAATCTATAGCTATTGTGTCTGTTGGCTCCATGCAGTTAGTAATGACAAAGAAAAGTTGGATCAAATTGAGACTGAACTAAATGACATTGGAAAAAGCTTCAACATGTCTCAAGATCCGGATGGAATTATCAAAAGGAGAATCTGAGAGTTATAGTTAGCTCAAACAAAAATTCAACTATCCAAAAATGTTTTTGTGGACACCTTTTCGAAGGTAAAAGATTTAGTTGAATGCAGGCTAGAGCATTTGGTGGAAATTATGCAAGCTAGTGAAAAATTGGAAGAAGCAATCACAATCCCTGAATCTCTTATTGAGATTATCAACAAGACTTCCAAAAATAATAGCTTGATTATAAACATTGGAACTATAATTGATGGTTGGAAGAAGTTTCTTCCAGATGTGAAGAAAAATCATAAGATAATCTTTTAAAGGAAAATGCAAATAAGTGTTCAAGCTTTTTGAATTTTTTTCTAAAGTAGAATAATTGTCAGCATATATGTATTAGAGTTTTGAGGACATGAATTTTTTTTGGCATATGGCATCCATGCTTTGTCATTGATGTCAAAGAGGGAGAGAATGTAGTGAAAAACATCTCATAAATCTAAAAGGGAAAATATCTAAGGGGGAGAAAGTGTAGTGATGAAGGTTTTTCACTAAGTGTTGCCATCAATGCCAAAGGGGGAGATTTTTGGCATATGGCTAAGACGTTTTTCTTATAGGTGTTTTCATTGATGGAAACCCAAGTCATACAACCCAAGTCATACATAAGCAACACTATTTTTGGCTCCTACCGACATAACAAAGCAAAGAACAGGAGATCCAGTCAAAGGTATAAAAGCTAGGTTAATCATCTCACCGAACAGGTATTTTGGGTTATGAACCCTTGAAGATGGTTTGTAGAGGCTTACAGTATCTTAGTTTTTGATGCGTACTCACTGATAAGCAATCTAGGAGGTACGGTATGTTAATCTATCAAATATCTATGTTGGAAGGCCGACCTGACAAAGACATAATTTTTTGATGTATAAGATGAAATTAATTATAAGTCTCATTGTTTGATTAAGTGTTGTATAGGTCCTCTCTTGTTCTTAACCATTTCCTAGAGGGTGCATAAAATGGTTTGGTGATGGATCTCACTATCACACTTATTCTCATTCCTTGATTTAATTTCTTAAATTAAATCTTGTCCACTCATTTTGAAATGTTGCCCTAACCCTAATTGTGAGTTGCCATTTTGAATCTTGGCCATAGATTCTAGGGTGCTTCTCAATCTGTAATCTCATTCGTCCATCCAAAATTGCATTTTCTATAAAATGTCAAATTTGTCCTCATTTTTTGACATCTTGAATCTCTTAACATCTTTTAATATCTTAATCTTGTAATCTTTTAAGCTCTTGCATTCTCTTGAGTTTTCAACATTTCCTTATTTTTGTCATTTAGCTACTTAGATCATTGCATTGAGGATTTAGATCCTTTTGCATAATCATTTAAGAAATCCTTCAACACTTTGCTTAGGACTATTCAATATTTAGATTTTCTCATTAAAATATGAGGGCAATACTTCACATTTCAGCAAGCTAGAAGGTACAATGGAAGTCTGTCATGGAGGATGAAGGACATGGGTGAGCTCATTTCATTTATTCCTTTTTTTTTCCTTTGCATTTCATTGAATATTATGGATTGATGTATTTGAATGTGAGTTGCTAACATATAATCTTGGAGGAAAAATCCATAGTTACATTGGTGAACCCGACGCTTTTAACACATTTTTGTAGGTACAAGTGTATATAATGATGCATTTGACAATCCCCCATGATGGAAGTTCTCTTTTGAGCTGCATCTTCTTGCACCAACGATGCAACTGTTCTGTCGTGACACATTTGACTACCCAAGAAATCAACTACAATCCCGAGCTGCAATTTACAGAAGCTGAATCGCAATAGACATATCCAGTTGCATCCGATAGATATAATGACACATCTATCGTATCAAGCCGTATTTTCTCTATTGTGACACAAATGACTAGTAAAAAATAAAAATTTGTTTTGTCTTTTTCAGTTTCCTTCTATTTTTTTGTTTCTAGAATAGGGATTTTGAGTTACTAATCTGTGCGTGATACTGTGTGTCAAGCTGGAGTTTAACTAAATTTCATTAGTTTTTTTTATTGAATTTAATGCAACAATTTTGCATTTCACTCATGGGTAAAATGAATAATCATACATGTGCATTGGTTTAAAAATAATAATCACGCTTTTCATGGGTTTAAAATGAAGTGTTAGTTAACTCACACTACAAACAGTTAAAATGAACCCCCTTCTTGATAACACTACGAACAATTAAAATGAATGTGTGTTTGATGTGTATTATGATTTAGTTACTTTATCACACCTTCACACTTTCAATTTGGGTTTAAAAAGAACAACCATGCGAGTGTGATTCAAACATATTGGTGTGCTCTCTCTTTATTTTTTAATGAAGATTGATTGAACTACGCATATATTTTCTCGCTTTTGTTAACTTTAGAAACTAGGCCTACTTTGGTGGGAAAAAAGTACTCAAACCAGCAATGAATCTCTTTAGCCGAGCTACTCCTGACCAGTATACAAATGTGAATCCTACGGGAAAGCCTAGGATTATGAGTGCAGATATGTCATACGCACCAAGTAGTACTCCCCAAAACCCTATTGAGCTTAACCTCTTCAGGATGGAGTGCCTCCTTAACGGAGCTTAATCTTGTGCCCTATGTATGGCCACTCGAATGGGTGCCTGAATTAAAACCCTTCTATTCTTTGGTGTAGCAATGGTTGTTGCGAAGGCACAGATACCTAGACAGTTTTTAGTAGAGATGATCAACTTTCCATGCGAGATTCATGGAGGTTGGAAGCTTGGTTGCCTTGAGAAGTGAGTGCACTATAAGGGGGAGCCTATGGGGCAAAGCTTCTGGATTCATCTGCTAAGAATATGCAGTTGGAGTAAAATCCATGTGGGATCCAAAAGAATACTGTCTTTTCAGCCATAGGGATTTTTAAATGTTTTCTATGTGGTTGTTCTTCACTTTCATATCACATCATGTGTTTTCCAAGTGTATTTAGATAAAATGAATAGATGAATACCAACCTCAAAATTTGAAACAAAGCTGTCAAACTGAAAACAAATTCCTTGCAATCTGCCTAAAATTGTCAAAATCACTTTCTACGATGCATCTACCATTTCAAACTACAATTGAAAACCTCTGAGCTGCAATCAATTTGTTGCAATGCATCTGCAACTTCACACAACACTATTGACTATCATTCATTGTATTTGCTTCATCAAACACCACAATATCCATTTCAAACCCCATATGCCTTATTAAACACCACAATCACCTTTCTTGCAACACATATGATTTACTGAGACACATTTGATGCGATGCATTTTCTAGAAACCCAAAATTTCATTTCATTGTCAAAAACGAAGACTCAATTTGTCCATACAAGATTCCAAACATCTTTCTTTTTTTCTTTTTGTCAAACAACTAGATTTGGACTTGCTCAAATTCCCTCATCCTTGCATTATAGGTTGCATTCTTATTTTCCCATAGGATTACATTGCATTTCCTTAATTGCATTATTAGACTTTCCCATCATTCCAGATACTCAGTTTTGCAGATTTTAGGAGTACATTCCTTACCTTCCTTTGTCACAACTTTGCATTTAAGAGTAGGCTTTCATTGGACTTGATTACACCATTTTCCTTAGGCATCATCTTTTGTGAACAATTTCCCACTCATTATTGGAAACTTCACATTGTCCTCCTTAGTCCTTTTTACAAGTCCATCGAAACTCCAAAATTGAAGCATTCCCACAACTTTGTATGGTTAAGTTTGTTTCTCCTTAGGTCTTCCAATAACGAGTGCATCTTAGAATCCTTTGCATTTGCATACCTTTAGTCTCTCTTTAGTCTCATTTTCATTCACCTTCAACTATTATTTCATAGGGATGCTTATTTCATAAAAAACCCAAAAACATAGTGTCATAACATTTGCATATTTAGATCAACTTCCACCAACCCCAAAGTTGAGCAAAAATTTTTATGGTTGAAACTAGATTACAGAGAAAAACAAGACACATGGGTTCTTTTGGTCAAGACACCAACCTTTACAAATTTTCAAATGACATGAATGTCAATAATAACAATTTTTCCAATGACATGAATGACATGAATACAAATACCAACATGGGGAATTCATTCATTAATCCTTTCAGTGAGATGACCATGCCATCCTCTTCACGCAATCCTTTTGAACAATTTTTCTACAGAGACCAAAATGGGGAAATCTTTGAGGAATACATACAAGCTGCTTCCCAAAACCCAAAAGTGGCCTCTTTTATGGAAGAATTCAATTTAAATGACTCAGCCAGATATCTAGCCATGCTCCTTGACCAAGGGGCTAGGTTACCAAAAGGATTTGGCCTCAACACTATTAGAGCAACATCTCCTGATCCCCAATCACACAATACTTCCATGGGAGCCACATCACAAAATTTCATTAGCACCATTAATGCTACCTCCCTTGGTCATACTGCCACTACAACCAATGCATCCACTATGATCAACACAATGTCTATTGGCGGATCATCAACCCAAACCAATACCACGTCACAATCCATCCCCCAACAAACATCCACTATTCCTTCACAAACGTTTGGATCAACAATGGGTGCAATCACCTCAAACCTCTTTGGGACTTCATCTAGTTCGATGAGTACATCAAAAAACCTCTTATTAGGTTCTTCAAATACTATGGCAACCAACTCATCAAACCCTTTTGGGAGGAATAAACGAAGAGTTTTCATTCAAGGCACCCAACCTAATTCCTCATAGGTCAATACCAACACCCCCTCGAGGAAAAATATCAACATTCTTCAAGGCCATAATTATCTATTTGGGCAAGGCAACCAAGGCACCCAATTTTCCACTCCACTTGGGCATCAACATGCTCAAAACCAAAAAGGCCCCCAAATTCAATCCAACATGGTGGGATCCCATATACCAACTTATGATTCTCAAGTCCATACACTATAGTACATCCCTCATCAAAACACTCATTTCCAACAATAGCCAAATAAAAACACTCATTTTTCTCACCAACAACAAATCCCAAAGCAACACATCTCATCACAGCAAATGGGCACACAATCCATACCCCTCACCAACATGTGTGATGCTACCAACAACCCAATTGTGGAAGCACTAACACTCAAACTTTTTTCTCTCCAAACATAGGTGGAAACCTTACAACAGTCAAACAAAAAGTCTTACATGTCACATGACCTATGTCCATATCCGTTTGACACAACCTTGTATATTCCACCATTTCCTCTAAGATATGTGGTGCCACATTTCCCTAAATACAAAGGCAAGACAAACCCCATTGAACACATAAGAGAATTTACCACCAGTTACATGGACGTTGCATATGAAAACACCTATCTCATGAGACTCTTCTCTCGAATTCTCGCAAGCCATGCACTGGAGTGGTTCTCATTATTTCCTAAACGAATCAAAATATGGGATGAATTTGCAAAAAAATTTATTGAAAACTATTCCTATAACATTGACACAAATATTAACATTGCCTCCTTATGCAAAAGTACCCAAGAGGATGGAAGAGAGACTTTTATCCCATTCTTTCAAAGATGGAGAATCCTAGCTAGTAGATGTTTGGTAGAAATACTTGAAAAGGAGAAAGTCACCATCTTTGTATAAAATCTCTTGGGAGCACTAAGATATGACTTACAAGTCCATTATTGTACCAACTTTGTTGACCTTGTTGAAAAAGGTGTTCAACTTGAAAAAGCCTTGATTGCCAAAGGCAAATTAAAATATGGTGGCAAAAAAATAAACACTACCACAAACACTAAACCAAGTGCTTCCAATGACAAAACCAAATACTGGGTTAAGAATAAACACATCACCTATGATGGTGTGGTTGATGCAAAAACCTTTAATGCAATAGGTCATGTACTCACCATCAAAGGAGCTCAAAATCAAAATACACCTACAACTACACTAACACCAACTGCCAATGCCATCCAGAACAATCCTACTCAGTCTAATCAAAGGAAGCCACATCAATCACGCCAATTTAAAAAACACACATACACCCCTTTGGGTGAACCCATTGAAATTGTCTTAAACAAACTTATCCAAAATGGTGTCATAACTTTGGAAGAACCTAAACCATATGACCCTGGTCAGTTCAAGCCATCATGGTGGGATGATAATGCATTTTATGATTACCACTATGTCAAAGGGCATAAAACTTCCTCTTGTCATCAATTGAGAAACCTTGTACAAGATCTCATTGAAAAAAATACCATTGAGCTAGGTGGTCAACCATTTGCATCTAACAAAGACCATACAATTCATACGAATCCATTGCAGGATCATGTATCTGGTAACCCCTCCTCATCTGGCACAAAGAATAACAATAATCAAGCCAATTATGTTTGCACAACTTTCAACTATTCCGGTGGAACTATTATTAATAATCTTCATGCTGCTGATGAAGATAAATTTATCAATTCCATTACTATTAAAAAGGCCCCAGAATGCAATGCCACTACATGCAAAGGAAAGGTCACCATTCCAGGTCCCTCTTCTCATCAACCCAAGATTACTATACATGGTCCATCTGTCAAGCAACCAAAACCAAATCCAAAGTTTAACCTTATCGAGCAATTCAACAAAACACCATCTCAAATATCCATCCTTGAATTTCTCTGCATCTCACCTGCACATAAGGCCATCTTGGATAAATTCCTACAAGAGTCTTTTGTCCCAAACAACATTGATTTCAACCATTTTGAAACTATGGTTAGATATTTGACTTTGCCTCACCACATTACCTTTTTGAACATTGATTATTCCTCACCCAAACCATCTCATAATGATGCACTCCACATCGAGGTTTTTGTCCATAAGCACAAGGTTAGACGAGTTCTAGTAGATGGTGGAGCAAGATTGAAGATCTACTCTTTAAAATTGGTTAAAGCTCTGGGCTTGTCTGATGCATGTGTGGATGCTACCAAGAGCATTGCAACAAAGGAGTATAATGATGAGGAACGTGCTTCTAAAGGTTTCATCATAATTCCAATTCATGTGTGACCAATTATTATAGATATAACATGCCAAGTCATGGATCATGACATACATTACAATATCTTACTTGATCGCCCATGGATTAATGCATTAAAGGCCATTCCTTCCACATACCACCAATGCTAGAAGTTCCCTTTTGATGGTACTGAAATTACTATCCCAAGAGATCCTGATCCATTTCAATACTATACCAATCTGAGAGCCATTGTTGAGCACCAAGTACCCATCAATCGAGAAGCTTTAGCTTACACGTCTTCAAAATAAATTTGACCCATCTGCACTCACTGAATCATCCATATCCATTCCATCGACTTCCACCACACCATCCTCCTCAGCCTCCATACCAAGTAATGACCTTCAGATCTAGGACCTTGGTTGTGGAGAATTCAAATTGAATATGGCTTACTATTTCACTATAATACCTAAGACACCTAAAGTCTATGGTTGACCTTGCTTCGCAGTTGAGCCTAAAACAACTTTCAAGGTTCCATCGAAAAGAGTATTCACACTATGGCGAGACATGAGTGATGAAGCCATTATCGGCATAGCTGACTAGATCTACAAAGACCCAGAAGGACTACCTCTGCTACCAATACATATCTATGGAAAAGGCTATGACATATGAAAAGCATTGGGTTTTGATGGCACAAGTGGCCTTGGAAAAGCCAACAATGGAAGGAGAGAACCTGTCATTATTTTTGCAAGACCAAGGTACATAGGGCTAGGGTTTGACCAACTTGGAATTGATGATTGATGTACCTATGAACTTTCAAGTGAGGACATAATAGCTCCAAAAAGTGTCAAGACAAGTGAAGAATCCCTTACCAAAATTGACTCTAATGAATGGGAATGGGGATCTGAGAAAACCTTGAGTAGCTATGATATTGATGAACTATTCCTAGAACCTGACCAATTCCCTTTTGAAGAAAGATTCTGACAAGAAGACAACATTGATCCTACTGACCTCTTGTCTAAAAGTAAGGAATGGGTAAGCATCCCTTGGGATCCAGAAAAAACATAAATTGTGGCCGGAAACATTTGAATTATCCAACCCCATTCCCAAACCCACCCATAAGCTTGACATACCCAAACCTACTGTCCATGTCCCTGAACCACCATCTAGTGGATATAATGCTGATACTTTTGTCCCCTATTATGACTATGAGTACAACTCATTGGAATCTGAATATGGTCCTTCCATTGCATAGAACACAAAATTTGAAATTGAAAACTCCGCCTTCAAACCTGAGGCTTCAATTTGCATGCTTTCCACATCTTCCCCATATTTTACCAACACTGACAATGGGATTTCCCTTATTTACCCACAACTGATTGACTGGGACCAACAAGAGTTTCCCGCCATGGATATGTTTTAGAATGATGAGGCCATTTCAGATTTTATGGGACTCCAAGAGGGCATACCATGGGGTGATCACAAAGCAAAATTTTCTATTGATCTAGATTGTGTGGCTTACTTCAAGGAGACTGTGCAATCCTCCAGTCACAAAAATTTAAAGAATAAAATAAAAAAGAAATGTCTTTAGGTGAAAACTGCAAGGTGCCTTCTAACAATACAATAGTAAAAATAAAGGACGTATCCAAAGGTGAAAACCTCTCTGAGGAAGCTAAGGATGGAGGACTGGAATTTCTTCCTGTAACATAGGAAAAATTGGCAATGCTTATTGAAGACACCATAAAAGTTAACATAGCTACACCAGAGAATCCCAAAATGGTTCTCTTGGCCACATCATTAATAGAAGAAGAAAAACCTGAATTCCAAAAATTCTTCACAGAAAGGAAAGTTAACTTTGCATGGTCATATGCCAACATACTAGGTCTAGATCCATAATTGGTATTGCATCATCTTCCTTTAATTCTAGGTATCAAACTAGTCAAACAAAAATTACAGAAAATGCATCCACAAATTGCACTACTTGTAAAGGCTGAACTAAAGAAGTTACTGGATGCTAGATTTATAAGATCAATAGACTATGCTGATTGGATATCCAAAATTGTATCTATCACAAAGCCAAATGGATAGATCCACATCTGTACGGATTTCATAGATTTAAATAAGGCTTTTCTAAAAGATGATTTCCCATTGCTAAATATAGACATGATTGTTGATCTCATAGCAAGGTACGAGATGTTGTCTCTCATGGATGGTTTCTCAGGCTATAACCAAATCTGCATTGCACCTGAAGATCAGCACAAAACAACATTCACATGCCCGTGGGGAACATATTGTTGGAATGTCATGCCTTTCAACTTGAAGAATTCAGGCACCACATACCAAAGAGCTATGACAACAATATTTCATGGCATGATGCATATCCTAATGGAAGATTATGTGGATGACCTTTTGGCCAAATCTTTGACATGGAAGGATCATCTGAGGGTCTTGGACAAAAAATTTAGATGGTTAGAAGATTACAAGGTTCGTTTGAACCCAACAAAAATCTATCTTTGGGGTACTTTAGGCAAACTATTGGGCTACATAGTTTCACGATGAGGCATAGAGGTTGACCCCACAAAACTAAAAGCAATACTAGACATGCCTCCACAAAAAGATATTAGTGAGTTGAGAACACTTTAGGGTAGACTATAGTCCATTTGACGCTTCATCACATTGTTGGTAGACAAGTGTCAACCATTTCAGTACCTATTACGCAAAAGTATCCCCTTTGTATCGACAAACAAATGCCAATATTTTTTTGAATAAATCAAAGAATATCTATTAACACCACCTGTCTTGATGCTGCCCATTGAAGGAAAGTCATTGATCCTATATGTCCTTGCAACCACTTCGACACTGGGGGCATTACTGGCATAAAATTATTATGAGGAAAAGGAACGGGCCATATGCTATATCAGACGCACATTGGTTGGATATGAGTTGAACTATACAACCATTGAACACGCATTCATTTTAGTTGTCTCTATAGCACAAAAAATAAGACATTACATGTTGAATCACCAAATGCACCTAGTAGCTAAGATCGATCCACTAAAGTATCTCCTAAGTCGGGCAGCATTGACAAGCCGGTTCGCAAAGTGGGTCATGATTTTGAGTGAAAATGACATACTATATGTTGAGCACAAGGGGAAAAAAGGCAGCTAATAGTAGATCAACTTGCAGATGCACCTATCCAAGGAACTCATCCACTGATAGCTGATTTTCCTAACGAGTCTATCTTTCATGTAGAGCCTACATCACCTTGGAAACTATATTTTGATAGGTCTCACATTGGTCATGGATCAAGAGATAGTATCTTGTTCATCACACCACAAGGGGATTCAATTCCTAAGGCATTCTAGATCACCTTCCCTTTTACTAATAACATTTTAGAATACAAAGCACTAGTCACAGGACTCAAAATGGCAATTAAATGGAGAATTCAGACACTGTTAGTCTTTGGAGACTCTCAGTTGGTTATCAACCAAGTGAACGATGATTATGAGACAAAGGATAAAAATTTATTGCCTTACAAGTGGATGGTTGATAGATTCATGACATATTTTAGTATGATTTCTTTATAAAAAATCTCAAGGACACAAAATAAAGCATCCGATGTAATGGAAACTATTGGATCTCTCTTAAACATCCCCAAAAATGTGTCACAATTTGAGTTCTTAGTGGAACAACTGTTGATGCCTGCATATGACATTGCAGAGTCAGAAATGGTCTATGAACTTGTTGGTCCTAGTTTTCCTTGGTACCAAGACATCTATGATTATCATAAGTACCCAACTTCAATTAGATAAAATCCTTCATTCAAAAATCTGCCTGACACACCATTGCCAGTGACACCCTATACCATCATGACTTTGATAACACCCTTCTTCATTGTCTTGACACTGATGAAGCCCAAAAAACTTAATGTGAGGCGCATGAGGGTATATGTGGATCAAATTCAAGTGGCCCAACTCTAGCTAGGAAAGTCACCAGACTTGGATACTATTGGACGACACTAGAAAAAGATTCTCTTCAGTTTGTCAAAACATGTCAAAAATGCTAGGTGCACAATGACCTAATCCACACACCTACATAGGAGTTGAGACCGATCAATTCTCCATGGCCCTTCACACAATGGGGACTCAAACTCGTGGGAAAGATCCACTCATCCTCCTCTAATGACCATAAATTCATAATCACCGCCAGTGAGTACTTTACTAAGTGGATTCAAGCCGTCCCCCTCACTTACATCACCGGTAAGAATATATCCAAGTTTATCCTTAATTACATCATCTGCCAGTATCCCGTTCCACAATCCATCATCATAAATAATGGTCATCCATTCAAAAATCAAGACATTCATGAACTCTATGAGTGATTCCACATCCAACACCATTTCTCCACACCATATTATCCACAAGGCAACGGTCAAGTTGAGGCATCAAATAAAACAAATCTTCGCATTCTTAAGAAGACCGCCAATGATGATGGCTGAGATTGCCACCTACAACTCAATCCTACCTTGTGGGCCTATCATACCAGAATTCATACACCCACTAGAGCCACTCCATTTTCCCTTGTCTATGAATTTGAGGCCATATTTCCCATCGAGGTCAAAATTCCTTCTCTCTGAGTCTTCTTGAAGGGAATGCTCAATGATGAAGAATACATACAGTCTCACCTACATGAGCTAGAAATTTTACAAGAAAGAAGAAAAAATTCCTTGAATCACTTACAAGAATGTCAAAATCATCTCTGCAGGAGCTATAACAAAAGTGTGATGGTAAGAAAGTTTGGAATTAGTGACTTGGTCCTCATGCAAAGTCATAAAAATCAGGCTGATCATGAAAAGCCTGGAAATTTTGAGCCTAATTGGCTCGATCCTTATATTATTACTACAACATTCAATTCTAGAGCTTATCAGTTAACCACAACTGATGGAGAACAGTCGACATAACCCATCAACAACCTACATCTATGAAAGTTCTACACATTGCATTAGAGAGCTTGGCTAAAAACCTAAAAATACAAAAAAAAAAGAAAAATAAGAAAAGAAATCATCCCTTCATGAAAACGTGGCAAATAGGTGTCTTGGTGACACCAAAAAAATCAAAAAATGGAAAAAATAGTATAAATAAATAAATTCGTCCAATAGTGAGAACCTAGAAAATAGGCGCTTTGAATAAGTACCATGCTAAAAACTTGGCAAATAGGCACCATGCGTAGTCGATCGTTACTCCACCATCTATTGTTATTATAATCGACCTTTATCCACTTTGCATAATTATGACAACCTGACATATTCACGACATCCATCATAAGTCCTGTCAATTTCATCCATGGCTAGCATTGGTTGACATCACCACTTGCATATCCTTGCCTTTTGTCCTGCATTTTCCTCTTTCCATATCATTCGGCCCAGATAATCCTTGACCTATATGGGGAAATACCTTTATCATGTAACTGTAGTGGGTATCGCATATGATCTGACATTCGTAAATCCTGAAAAAAGTCCTAAAAATTGAAAAATGTCCTGAAGAAAATAAAATAAAAATTCAAAAAAGTGTCAAAAATCTCAAAATAGAGTCAAGTCAGTCACATCACTTAGTATTTTTCCTTGTCTGAACTACGTTGTATCTACACATTTTCTATGTAGGCAAGATTCATCTTTGAATCCCAGAGAAATTAGGTCAGTTCTTCTAGGTTTGTCAAAATAAAATCATGACTCAATATTTTGTCCTTCAGACAAAGTTGTTGGTCATGTCGAACTACGAGGTCTCTATGTGCATGACATAGGCAAGGCCATCAATCGATGAGCCCCCAAGGCTGCACTAGGTCTATCAATTAGGGTTCATGGCACTACACTTTCATGCACATCAATAATCTTCAAATCAAATCATCTCTCAATCCTAAACGGGAAATCTACTGAAAAATTAGTTTCATCAACGTTTCAATCAAGTTTTCATGTCAAGCGATGGCATGTCATAAACTCTATCATCTAGTTAAATTCTATCAAGGAAAATGAACCTTTCAAAATTTGGGTTCTTCTTCAGATGTGTCCTTTAGAGAAGCAACTCTCGTCATTTCTTTATGATTTTGGATGTGTCCTTCCTAAGCATCATCATCATCATCATCACCTAGTATTTTGATGGATTCTCCTAACTCCGAGAATCAATCCTCTTGATATCAACGTCATTCAAGATGTGTCCTTCCTGAATATGGTATCACTTGATATTTGAAAACTATGACTTCATCAACCTTGGCATTTCGACATTAAAACACTTGGCATTTTCAACACTTGACATTTTGTTCACTTGGTGAACACTTGGAAAACACTATTTTTCTTTTTTGATGATTATCATGATATTAGTTCTTTACATCAGAAGAACCACGACGTATCATGATGATCATCCTGCTGCTAGTTTCTCAAGGATGTCCCGACATTAGGATTTAGAGGAACAACAATGTAGTACGATGATTTTTCTTATCCGTTTTTGACTATCATGTGGCTATTTTCTCGAGGATGTCTTGACATCAGGATTTAGAGAAGCGGTGACATCCCATGACTAGTTTTGTTTGTTTGCGGTTGGCAGGACAAAATGACTAGGGGAAATTGTGTTCCTTGTATGAGTCATGATCATCCTTTTCTACGACTGTTGATCTACATGATGGTTCAACCTTGCACACTACTGATCTATGTCATATCATAGTGTTTTTCGGCCATCATGAAATTTTCACCCAATGATGATTAAGAGCAACAACTATTATAGTACTATGGCCAGTGTTGAAGGATTTTTATTTCTACACTAACATGGATATCTTTCTCTGCACTAACATCTATATTCTTCTCCTCTTCTTCCATCCTCTGATGATATCCTGTGACATCCAAAAAAATAATTGCATACATCATGATATGAGAATTTCATTTCACATTTGCACAAATTAAATACCATAATTCACATTGCATAACAGTATCATCCATTCATCTTGCATACATAAAACCATCATTTTCATTAACATATAGGAATCATATCATCATACATTACACAATGCATACATACATGAACATATCCATAATGGCATCCATAACCATAAAACATGATGGTTATATATCTCATAACATCATAAATGCATCACATCACATAGCATCATATAATAGCATAGGAACATCATAATGCATAAAAAAAATCATGTAGTCCTCATCATGATCATCACATATATATATCTCAAAAATAATATCCTATCACAAGATAAGGTCATAGGGTATCTCAAAAATGGAGCTCATAAGCTTGAGTGTCAATATATGCTATTTTGTGCCCCCTCTATCCTATGGAGGTGACCCATGAGGTGGTTGCTGCTGACTCATCAGATGAAAGGTAACATGAATAGGCATGGTTTCGTGAGCCTAACTCTGAGATCCTAAAGGCTTGATGACAAGAGGTTGGCTTTGCTTTGTCTGGTGTCCTGATGACATCGATCTGTGACCATGCCTTGACCTGTGGCTATGGCCTGATGAATGACTATGTGAATGATGTGGCCTGTGACCTGAAGACTGACCAAATGAAGTGGAATCACTAGCACTAGTATGACTACCTGCTATGTGGCCTACTATTGTTGTGAGTCTGGGTACCACTGCATGTCCTACTATACGATCTGGATAACCCTAGGTCCCATCTCTCTAGTGGAATGACTTACTCATATAATAACCTATATCAGCCCCTACTCTCTAGCCATATCCCATGATGGTCATACACACAACTATGCAAACTCTATCACCCATCTATCAGACTCCTTTTTCTGAAGAACAACCTGATCTCTCTCCACCTGAACTACCTCCAACTCCGCTACTAGGGTCTTGTTCTAAGACAAGGCCACATCCAATCTACTCTGTAGGTCAAAAATCCCCTGATCTATGGTGGCATCTTCCAGCGAAATTCCATCCCCCTCCTCCTCCTCTTCACCAATATCCTCCACATCAATATCTAGTGAGTGAAGCTCTAAAAAGGATCCTCCTATACTGGAATCTCTCTCTCCCCTCTAACCTCCACCTCCTCTTCCCCTCTGACCTCCACCTCCTCCTCTCCTCTACCCTCTACCTCCTCCATCTTTGGCTACTCTCCCTCTTCACCCTCCTCCCTGATGGGTGATAATGGTGCACCACCCACCCACTGTCTAACTCCCCTAGGTTTCCTTTGCCCTCCATCACCCCTCCTCCTCCTCCCACCCCTACCATCACCACCATCATCCCCACCCCTTCCTCCATCTCTGGCACCCCAACCTCCCCTCCGCACCCATGGGATAACTGACCTATGAACAATAGGAGATGGGCCATCTGGGTCTATGAATGGAATAGGCCTTTGAACCTGCCACTAGACATCATACTTAGTAGATGTCCCTGCATCTTCTAGACCTCCACTCGAACCCCACCGCTGTGGAACCATGCTATCTATCTTCTTCTTTACTAGTGCCACTATTATGAGTGGCCCCATACGGTCTCCCTGGATGACCATGCATACTCTGTTGTCCCCATTGGCACAACCTATTTCTCACCAAACTATCGTAGTACTTACTGGGGTAGGTACATCTCAATGATACATTGACTATGTACTATACAAAAAATCAGGTATCTGAACTATCTGCATAATGAAAGATGGCCATCCTCATCTGGCTACTGGGCACAATCTCTATACAGCCTCCAGACAAAGCTAACCAATTTTTTGATCTAATGTCACTAGTACCTGGTATCTCCTAAACAAATCTGGCTAACTAAACCAGCATATAGATAAATATAAGGAATCCCATCACCTAATTGCTAAATCTGTACCAATGGTCACAAAATGGGAATGTGCTCCCATGCCCAGATCATAGGTAAGGTTGTACCACAATTGATACTCTGACCCTCTTGGTAAACAACCTCATGTAGCTGATGATACAACATAGCCAACAAGTAGGGCCCCCAAGCAAAAAATGTCCTTTGAATACGCATGTAGACCAATACATCCCCCATCCTATAGGAAACCAATGTCCATGACAATTTGGAATCAACACCCTAACAATCAAAGTCATAAGCATGGCAGCCCATCATGGATAATGGTTAGCCAAAAATTCCCACCTGATCTCATATCTGTGAATGCCTAGACCTGTACCATTTGCATCCTCGTACATCTCCCCCAGGGACTATCACCCTCTGTGTAGATCATATACCACTCTCTCCCTACTGATTCGGATATGCATAATATGAGAGACATCCTCTAGGGTAGTAGTGGCCTCTCCTATAGGTAACTGAAAAGAGCATGTCTTTGAGAGCCATCTCTCGCAGAGTGCTATTAGTAGTCCCCTATTTTCCCAAATAACGAGCATGTAGGTGACATAATATAATCCCAGTCGCATCAACCATTGTCTCTCCCTATCACTCAGATGATCTCTAAAAGTGTAAGTAGTAGGTCTAAACTCTCAAGTATAGATGGACACTACTTGTTTCTACACATGCAGAAACAAGGGTCAACACACATGGATTAGCAATTCGACACATTATTAATATCTGAGAAAACCAAAAATGCATTTTAAAAAAGAGTCTACACTAAGTGAACTATGGTCAACCTTGGTCAATGGCAATTGCAATTGCGTCACACTAAGACACACACAGCTCTGCATTTCACAGTTGCATCACACTTTAGTGGTTACGTCATTCTAGCTAGTAGTTGAGAACCTTTACAATGATTACATCTTTTAGTATGGAAATTTCGTAATTTTATAATGATTGCATCATTTGGCATGGCAGTTGCATCGCAATATCACACTTGTGTTGCTTATCACCTCGCTTGAGTTGCATTTTGACACATGCGTCATTTTCCCTATCACTTGCACGCTTCTAAACCCAAACCTACTCGCCTATTGCACTTGCATCATGATGCAATCAAATGTGTTGAATGTGAAGGCGTTTGTGGTTTACGCGATGGCATTTACATCGCAACGCATTCATTTTTCCCCCATAAACCCTAATAAATGCACAAAAATCAAGAAAATTAAAATTCAGATAGGCTACTTACTTGTGACTTTGCACCCTCAGGCCATCAGAATGTCCTCACACGATAGCCACAGTGTGCTATCAGTGGAATCACCATTGTCTCATCGTGCTCTTCTTTCAAAAATCTCTAAATAGAAATTATAAAAATGACATTAGGTTTGGCTTTTTCAACTTATTTATAGGTTGAGAATTAGGGTTTGTACTATAGGCTCATTTGACCGCCTTTGATTGGCATTTTCAGTAGCTCAATGTCCTCCATTTTTAAAACCATTCACACCATTTTTTTCTAGTCATCAAATTAACTTATCGGGACACCTTCCAAATTTTTTAGACTAGGGGCCAAAATTCAAAAAAATTCCTGAGGGGGCATAAGCACTCCGTACCTTTGCTGGGGCATATTCTATTTTTTTTTTGTTTGTCATAATGCGATAAACTCTATTATGAAAAAGAGGGGAAAAATGTAGACACATAACAATGACCTTGGCCTGCAAGCTCTATTTTTCACCTTTTCCTCCCTAGCATAATTATGACATTTTAATTATGTCCTTGGTCCACCTTCGACTATTAATTAAATAATTCATAATTATTTAATTAATTCAGGTCCCTTTATTATTCATGATTGTTAAATAAAGAAATTTTATTTATTTATTCAATACATCACTAATTGTCTCTAGTATTGAAAAAGGTAGTGAAGAAGAAGAAGATCTGTCAAAAGAGAAACTTCAGCAACTTATCCAGTGCATAGGTGGTATGCAAAAGATTGCAAGGTTATGGTCAGTTAGACCATCCTATGATCAAGACTTAATTTTGGAAGTTCTGAATTCTCATATTGAGCATTGCAAGATAAGATTGGAAAGCCTAAAAGATGTTCTACCTGAAGAAATGATTGAATGTAATAGAGACTCAATAGGCTCTGAAGGCAAAGGTAGTGAAGAAGGTTAAATTATCTCTCACCTAAAAGAGCAATTTAGACTATCTCTTGCTAAGCTTAAAAGGAAGATGAATGAGCTAAGATAGTGCATTAGATCAGCCAAAAGAATATATAACTATTGTGTCTGTTGACCCCATGCAACCCATAATTACAAAGAGAAGCTGGATCAAATTGAGACTAAATTGAATGACGTTGGAAAAAGCTTCGAAATCTCTTAGGATCTAGATGAAATTATCAAAAGGAGAGTCCAAGAGTTACAGTCAGCTCAAAAAAAAAATCAATTATCCAAAAATGTTCTTGTGGACACCTTTTGGAAGGTAAAAGATTTAGTTGAATACAGGCTAGAGCAGTTGGTGGAAAATTGGAAGAAGCAATCACAATCCCTAAATCTCTTATTGATATTATCAACAAGAATTCCAAAAATAATAGCTTGATTATCAACATTGGAACTATAATTGATGGTTGGAAGAAGTTTCTTCTAGATGTGAAGAAAAATCTTAGGATAATCTTTTAAGAGAAATTGCAAATAAGTGTTCAAGATTTTTGAAATTTTGTCTAAAGGAGAATAATTGTCATCATATATGTATTATATTTTTGAGAACATGATTATTTTTTGGCATATGGAATCCATGCTTTTTCATTGATGTCAAAGGGGGAGAGAATTCAATGAAAAACATCTCATAAATCTAAAAGGGAGAATATCTAAGGGGGAGAAAGTGCAGTGATGAAGGTTTTTCACTAAGTGTTCCCATCAATGTCAAAGGGGGATATTGTTGGCATATGGCTAAGAAGTTTTTCTTATAGGTGTTTTCATTGACGGCAGCCCAAGTCATGCAACCCAAGTCATACATAAGCAACACTATTTTTGTCTCCTACCAATAGAACAGAGAAAAGAACAGGAGATCTGATCAAAGGTATAAAACTAGGTTAATCATCTCACCGGATAGGTATTTTGGGTTATGAATCCTTGAAGATGGTTTTCAAAGGCTTGCAGTATCTTAGTTTTTAATGTGCACTCATTGATAAGTGATATAGGAGGTACAGTGTGTTAATCTGTCAAATATTTGTGTTAGAAGGCCGACCTGCCAAAGACAAAATTCACGAATGTATAAGATGAAATTAATTATAAGTCTCATTGTTGGATTAAGTTTTGTATGGGTCCTCTCTTGGTCTTAACTATTCTTGGAGGATGCACAAAATGGTTTGGTGATGGATCTAGTTGACAAGTTATAAATATCTTGATATGGTATGAAGCCGACTATTGGATAAACTAATCCTTGATTGTAAATATATATAAGGGATTTCTTTCATCATTTGAAAGAGGTGTGTGTGAAATATATGTAGTATAGAGGTGGTATTCTATGAGTTGCGAGTCATTGTCGAGGAGTAATGTGAATCTATTATGAAAAGCAGAAAAGGGCAGAGCAGGGTAGAGCAAAGTGGAAAAACAACAAGCAAATCCTAAACATAATTATGACCTTTTAATTATGTCCTTGGTCCACCTTCGACTATTAATTAAATAATTCATAATTATTTAATTAATTTATGTCTTTTTATTTTTCATGATTGTTAAATAAATAAATTTTATTTATTTCTTCAATACGTCACTAATTGTCAAAAATCTTCCTATAATTAAATAATTTATTTAATTATCTTTATTCATTCCTAATTATTAAATAAATATATTTTATCTATTTGTTTAATATTTCACTAATTCTCAACTCTTCTTTTAATTAAATAAGATTTATTAATTAATTTAATTAATCAATCCCATTCTCTAAATTAAATAATTATCTTTAATTATTTAATTTCCTTATTTAACATTTCCCTCATTTTAAATAAAATAATTTATTTAAAATGGCCTCACATGGTTAGCTACCACTTCTTTTAGTAAATAATCTTGAAACCAATTATTTACTATCACACTAAATCCATATTTTGAATTAATTTTAATTCAAAATGGTAATATTCTTCTACAAATGAAGTAATTGCTAAAATTCTTGATTTTCCAAATCTCATCTTCTTGTTTAAACTTGATCTTCTTGATTTTACTAATTTTCATCTCACTGTCACACTTATTCTCGTTCGTTGATTTAATTTCTTAAATTAAATCTTGTCCACTCATTTTGAAATGTCGCCCTAACCCTAATTGTGAGTTGCCATTTTGAATCTTGACCATAGATTCTAGGGCACTTCTATATCTGTAATCTCATCTGTCCTCCCAAAATTACATTTTCTATAAAATGCCAAATTTGTCCTCATTTTCGACATCTTGAATCTCTTAACATCTTTTAATATCTTAATCTTCTAATCTTTCAAGCTCTTGCATTCTCTTGAGTTTTTAGCATTGCCTTTTTTTTGTCATTTAGCTACTTAGATCATTGCATTGAGGATTTAGTTCCTTTTACATAATTATTTAAGAAATCCTTCAACACTTTGCTTAGGATTAGTCAATATTTAGATTTTCTCATCAAAATATGAGGGCAATAATTCACATTTCAGCAAGCTAAAAGGTACAATGGAAGTCAGTCATGGAGCATGAAGGACATGGGTGAGCTCATTTCATTTATTCCTTTCTTATTTTCTTTGCATTTCATTGAATATTATGGATTGATGTATTTGCATGTGAGTTGCTAACATATGATTTTGTAGGAAAAATCCATAGTTACAAGGTGTGTGTGAAGTATATGTAGTATAGAGGTGGTATTCTGCGAGTTGTGAGTCATTGCAGAGAAGTAATGTGAATCTACTATGAAAAGAAGAAAAGGGAAAAGCAAGGAAGAGAAAAGTGGAAAAATAGCAAGCAGATCCTGAATAAGATTTATGAGCTTCACCAGAACTCTTACTTGGCATTGTTAGATGCTATCATTGCAGTTCATCCCTTCAGATGGTTTTAATCTAAATTTTGTAGGCAGTAAGCCTCTAGCTCTAAGTAGTGAGCCTGAATGAAAGTGCATTCCTTTCACAAATAGTATATTTTGAGTACTCAAATCATGGATTAATATCCACCATGGTTTTTTCCCCTAACAAGGTTTCCACACAAAAAATATGTGTATGATTTTATGAGTGTTTACTTTTAATGCATATATCTTTCCTTAATATAATATTGAAATGATCTCATATTTTGGAAAGGATGAAACTATTAAAAATGATTGAACATTGATTCACCACCCCCTCTTAGTGTTCCCTTGATTCCAACAATTGGTATCAGAGCTAGTTCCTCTAGAGAAGTTTTGTAGCTTGAGATGGGTCTTGGAATGTTATGGACTCTCGTAGTCTTCAACAATAGATTATGGTAGATCTTAATGACCTTGATCAGTGTAAAGCAGAAGTTCAAGAATTGAAAGTAAATCTTAGAGATGTTGAGAAATTCATTTAGTCATTAAAGGATCAAATAGTCAAATCTAGGGTGAAGAAGAATTATCTTTGGGACCAGATCAAGCAGAAGGGAAGTGAAGATATGGATGATGCTCACTTGAACCAAGCCTTGAAGGAAATAATTGAAGAATGTTAAAAAGATCGCTAGGGATAATACCAATCTGAAACATGAGATGAAATCTATGATGATGAAGATGACAAAAGAGATAGAGGAAAGGAAGAAAAGTGAAGAAAATCTTGCCTAGACCCTAAAAGAGAAATATTTTGAATGCAGTAGAATAAGTGGAGAACTTACTCAGTTGGAAAGTGAACTACAAAGAACTAGAAGCAATGAAGAAGAACTTTGTAAGAATATTACTGTTGTCAAGAATTATCTTGGCATTGCAAACGAATTCAAATAAAAGTTCAAGATTAGTTCAGTAAAGCTTGATGAACTAATAACCCAAGGACAACATAGTGGAAATGATAACAGAGGTCTTGGATATGAAAAGGGAGAAAATTCTAGATCATCAAAAATTAATTTTAGACAAAAAAAATGGAAGGAATCTAGTAAGACAACCTAATGCACAAAGATTTAATGGGTATTTTTTTTCCTATAATAAGTTCAGTCAATATGGTTGCTCAGTGTAGAAGTAATATAAGTTCAATAATTTCATCATTTACTGGACATTGTTTTAATTGCAAGAAGCATGGTCATAAAACAATTGAATGTAGAAACATGTCAAGTCACTTTATTGATAAAGGAAATATTGAATGTTATACATGTGGGAAGTTTGGACATATTGCTAAACAATGCAGGATGAGAAAAATCCAATGGAATGGACAAAGGAGCTTTATGTGCTACAACTACAACAAATATGGTCATGTTGCTAAATTTTATAGAAACAAAAATACAAACATAAGGGATCCGATAAACAAAGAAAAAAATGCAAATACAAATGATAAAGAAAAGGGAAAAATGATTGTGGATGAAATGAGGGATCAAATGAAGAAGACATAGGTAAATAAAAGTGAATCTAAAAATGGTAATAGTTCCATACTAGAACCTGCTTCCGGTAATTCTTTCAAAAATTGATTTGAGCTCACTGGCCTAGGAGGAGATTTATAAGAAAATCCTTCCTCCCTTGCTTACAGATGGTGCCAGAATGAAGAGATTAGTCAAGATAATGTAATTTTGGTGTGCATAAGTTTTGAAAAGTTTAGCAAGTGAATTCAGCTAATTCATAGGTTCGCAGAAGTTTTTTTTTTGCTACTTTGTGAAAACAAAGTATCTGGAAAGTTTAGGGAAAATGCATGTATTGTGCATGTGCGAGATATAAAAGTCAAGTCCAAGCCATCATTTTTCAGCTTGCTTTATTGAAGGGAAGAAGGAGAGAACTTTTCTAGTGGACTTTGAGGTAGCAAAATCGGATTGGTCAGCAAATCATGAAAATCTATCAGGTAGTTTGAATCATTTTCGAAATCTTCATATAATTCGGTGTTTAGTTGCGAACCCTAAGTGCGGAAAATAAAATGGAGAAACTTAAATATTCTATCACATTGGATGAATATAATAGTGTAAAGATCAAGTCTGTGATAAATTTATTACTTCCTAATGAATTGAAGCAATTGAGTGAAGCCAAGCATGGAAATTTGGATTTGTGGAATGAGTTTTTGTACCTTGAAAATGCAGAATTCGTAAAGATCTTATTGATCAGATTGCATGGTGATGTTTTAACTTTGGACAAACCCTACTAAAATTTGGAGGTAACTGATAGATTAACTAGATTTTGCAAAATCGGTGATCTTCCTAAAAAGAAATCTATCTAGAACAAGGAAGTCAAAATCCTAATTGGTGTAATTAGAGATCAAAGAGCTCTGATGATATCAACAATCAGGAATGCCATTAAAAATTACATTGCACACAACATAACCTATAAAATCTTCTACCAAAACTAGGAAGGGGCTACATCGGCTGGTGCAGTATACATTTCTCATAAAATGATAATTGAAGGTCATGAGTTTTACCGATGTGGATTGCTAAAGGATCAGTTATTGGAGAATGTTCACCTGACAAAGGAATCAAGGTATCCATTCAAGTTTGGTACCCTAATTACTTGTTTGGTTATGTATTTTTTGAATGTTTTGCAAGGAATCAACAATGTAGTATGGACATCAGATAAACCAATATGTACCCAAATTTACTCTTATTCTAAGAGTCTGTCTAACTGGGATTCAGAGTTTGAAAGGTTTTGTAATACTGTACTTGTGAAGTATGGATCTGTCATTTCCTCTTCGGTAAGGACAATGGAAGTTGGTTCGTCTTCCGGTAGCACTAGTAGAGGATAGGAGATTGTTGAATGTAGCCCTCCAAGAAGAAAATTTCCTAATATTGAAAAGGAAATTGTGGATATTCCAGACGAAGATCTTGAGAAATGACTTGAAAATGACTCTAGTATTGAAAAAGGTAGTGAAGAAGAAGAAGATCTATCAAAAGAGAAACTTCAACAACTTATCCAAAGCACAAGTGGTATGCAAAATATTGCAAGGTTATGGTTAGTCACACCATCCTATCATCAGGACTTAATTCTAGAAGTTTTGAATGCTCATATTGAGCATTGCAAGATAAGATTGTAAAGTCTAAAAGATGTTCTACCTGAAAAAATGATTGAATGTAGCAGAGAATCAATAGGCTATGAAGAGAAAGGAAGTGAAGAAGGTAAGAATCTCTATCACCTGAAAGAGAAATTCAGACTATCTCTTACTAAGATTAAAAAGAAGATGAATGGGCTAAGATAGTGTATTAACTCAGCCAAAGGAATCTATAACTATTGTGTCTGTTGGCCCCATGCAGTTAGTAATTACAAAGATAAGTTGGATCAGATTGAGACTGAACTAAATGACATTGGAAAAAGCTTCGACATGTCTCAAGATCTGGATGGCATTATCAGAAGAAGAATCTGAGAGTTACAGTCAGCCCAGAAAAAAATTCAACTATCCAAAAATGTTCTTGTTGACACCTTTTGGAATGTAAAAGATTTAGTTGAATGTAGGCTGGAGCAGTTGGTGGAAATTCTAAAAGATGGTGAAAATTTGGAAGAAGCAATAACAATCCTTGAATCTCTTATTGAGATTATGAACAAGACTTCCAAAAATTATAGCTTGATTATCAGCATTGGAACTGTAATGTATGGTTGGAAGAATTTTCTTCCATATGTGAATAAAAATCATAAGATAATCCTTTAAAGGAAATTGCAAATAAGTGTTTAAGCTTTTTGAATTTTTTTATAAAGGAGAATAATTTTTGGCATATATGTATTAGAGTTTTGAGGAAATGAAGTTTTTTTTGGCATATGGCTTCCATGCTTTGTCATTGATGTCAAAGGGGGAGAGAATGTAGTGAAAAACATCTCAGAAATCTAAAAAAGAGAATATCTAAGGGGGAGAAAGTGCAGTGATGAAGGTTTTTCTCTAAGTGTTGCCATCAATGACAAAGGGGGAGATTGTTGGCATATGGCTAAGAAGTTTTTCTTATAGGTTTTTTCATTGATGGAAACCCAAGTCATAAATAAGCAACACTATTTTTGGCTCCTATGGAAGAATAGAGAAAAGAATAGGAGATCCATTCAAAGGTATAAAAACTAGGTTAACCATCTCACCGAACATTTATTTTGGGTTATGAAGCCTTGAAGATGGTTTGTAGAGGTTTGCAGTATCTTAGTTTTTGATGCGCACTCACTGATAAGCGATGTAGGAGGTATGATGTGTTAATTTGTCAAATATCTATGTTAGAAGGTCGACCTGACAAAGACAAAATTCATGGATGTATAAGATGAAATTAATTATAAGTCTCATTGCTGGATTAAGTGTTGCATGGGTCCTCTCTTGGTCCTAACCATTCTTGGATGATGTGAAAAATGGTTTGGTGATGGATCTAGCTAACAAGTTATAAATATCTTGATTTCATATGAAGTTGACTATTGGATAAACTAATCCTTGATTGCAGATATATATAAGGAATTTATTTCATCATTTGAAAGAGGTGTGTGTGAAATATATATAGTATCGAGGTGGTATTCTGTGAGTTGTGAGTCATTGTAGATCAGTAATGTGAATCTATTACAAAAAGCGAAAAAGGGCAGAGCAAGGCAGAGCAAAGTGAAAAACAACAAGTAGATCCTAAATAATATTCATGAGCTTTACTGGAACCGTTACTTGGAATTGTTAGATGCTATCATCTTAGTTCATCCCTTCAAATTATTTTAATCTAAATTTTGTAGGTAGTAAACCTTTATCTTTGAGTAGTGAGCTCTAGGCAGTGTGCCTGAATGCAAGTGCATTCCTTTTACAAACACTATATTTTGAGTACTCAAATTGTGGATTAATCTCCACCATGCTTTTTTCCCCTAATAGAGTTTCCACACAAAAGATCAGTGTCATGTTATGAGTGTTTACTTTTAATGCATACATCTTTCCTTAATGTAATATTGAAATTCTCTCATGTTTTGGAATGGATGAAACTATTAAAAATGATTGAACACTGATTCACCCCCCCCCCTCGCAGTGTTCCCTTGAGTCTATCAATTGGTATTAGAGTTAGTTCCTCTGGAGAATTTTTGCAGCTTGAGCTAGATCTTGGAATGTGATGTAATTTGGTAGTCCTCAACCACAGCTTATGGTAGCTCTTGATGACCTTGATCAGTCTAAAGCAGAAGTTCAAGAAATGAAAGAAAATGTTAGAGATGCTAAGAAATTCATCCATTCATTAAAGGATCAAATAGTCAAATATAGGGTGAAGAGGAAACATATTTGTGATCAGATCAAGCAAAAGGGAAGTGAAGATATGGATGATGCTCACTTGAACCAAGCCTTGAAGGAAATGACTGAAGAATATGAAAATCTTGCTAGAGACAATACAAATCTGAAACATGAGATGGAATCTATGATGGTGAAGATGACAAAAGAGATAGAGGAAAGGAAGAAAAATGAAGAAAATATTGCTTAGACCATGAAAGAGAAATCTGATGAATGCAACATAATAAGTAGATAACTTACTCAGTTGGAAAGTAAACTGCAAAGAACCAAAAGCAATGAAGAAGAACTTGTTAAGAAGATTACTACTCTTAAGAATGATCTTGGCATTGCAAATGAATTCAAATAAAAGTTCAAGATTATTTTGGTAAAGCTTGATGAACTGACCCAAGGACAACATAGTGGAAATGATAAGAGAGGTCTTGGATATGAAAAGGGAGAAAAATCAAAATCAGCACAAAATAATTTTAGACAAAATAGAAATGGAAGGTATCCAGTAAGACAACCTAATGCACAAAGATTTAATGGGTATTATTTTTCCAGTAATAAGTTTGGCCATATGGTTGCTTAGTTTAGAAGTAATATAAGTTCAAGAGTTTCATCATTTTCTGGTTAGTGTTTTAATTCAAAAAAGCATGGTCATAAATCAATTGAATGAAGAAATGTGTCAAGTCACTCTATTGATAAAGGAAATGTTGAATCTTATACATGTGGGAAGTTTGGACATATTGCTAAACAATGCAGGATGAGAAAAAGCCAATGGAATGAACAAAGGAACATTATGTGCTACAACTGCAACAAATATGGTCATGTTGCTAAATTCTATAGAAACAAAAATAGAGACAGAAGAGGTCCGGTAAACAGAGACAAAAATGCAGAGAAAAATGATAAATAAAAGGGAAAAATGATTGTGGATGAAATGAGGGATCAAATGAAGAAGACATGGGTAAAGGAAAGTGAATCTAAAGATGCTAATAGTTCCATACCGAAACCTGCTTTCCGTAATTCTTCCAGAAATTGATTTGAGGTTGTTGGCCTAGGAGGAGCTTTATAGGAAAATCCTTCCTCCCCTACTTACAAATGGTATTGTAATGAATAGATTAGTTGAGATAATGTAATTATGGTATGCAGAAGTTTTGAAAATTTCAGCAAGTGAATTCATCCAATTCACAGGTCCGCAGAAGTTTTTTTTTGTCGTTGCTTTGGGAAAACAAAGTATCTAGAAAGTTTAGGGAAAATGCATTTATTATGCATGTGCGAGCTATAAAAGTCAAGTCTGAGCCATCATTTATCACCTTGATTTATCAAAGGGAAGAAGGAGAGCACTTGTCTAGTGGACTTTGAGGTAGAAAAATTGGATTGGTCACCAAATTGTGAAAATCTATCAGGTACTTCGAATCATTTTTGAAATCTTCATATAATTTGTTGTTTAGTTGTGAACCCTAACTGCAAAAAATAAAATGGAGAAAATTAAAGATTCGATCACATTGGGTGAATATAATAGTGCAAAGATCAAGTCTATGATAAATTTATTACTACCTAATGAATTGAATCAATTGAGTTAAGAGAAGCATGGAAATTTAGATTTGTGGAATGAGTTTCTGTACCTTGAAAATCCAAAATTCGTAAAGTTATTATTAAGTAGATTTCATGCTAATGTTTTAACTTTGGACAAACCCTACTCAATTTCGAAGGAGGTAGTTGAGAGATTAACTGGATTTTGTAAAATTAGTCGCATTCCTAAACATAAATATATCCGGAACAAGGAAGTTGAAACCCTAACTGGTGTAATCGAAGATGAAAGAGCTCTGATGATAGAAACAATTAGGAATCCAATTACAAAGTACATTGCACATGACATAACCTATAAAATCTTCTATCGAATCGGGAAGGAGCTACATCGGCTGGCGTAGTATAAATTTCTCATAAAATCATAATTGAAGGTTATGAGTTTGACCTTTGTGGATTGCTAAAGGATCAGTTATTGGAGAATGTTCGACTGACAAAGGAATCAAGGTATCCATTCAGGTTTGTTACCCTAATTACTTGTTTGGTTATGTATTTTTTGAATTTTTTTCAAGGAATCAACATGTAGTATGGACATCAGATAAACTAGTATGTACCAAAATTTACTCTTATTCTAAGAGTCTGTCTAACTGGGATTCAAAGTTTGAAAGGTTTTGTAATACTATACTTCTGAAGTATGGATTAGTCATTTCCTCTCTGGTAAGGATAATGGAAGTTGGTTCCTCTTCTGATAGCACTAATAGGTGATAGAAAAGAGGATAGGAGATTATTGAATATAGCCCTCCAGGAAGAAAAGTTCCCAATATTGAAATTGAAATTATGGACATTTTAGATGAAGAACCTGAGAAAGCACTAGAAAATAACTCCAATATTTAAAAAGGTAGTGAAGAAGAAGAAGATCTGTCAAAAGAGAAACTTCAGCAACTTATTCAAAGCACAGGTGGTATGCAAAATATTGCAAGGTTATGGTCACTCAGACCATCCTATGATCATGACTTAATTTTGGAAGTTCTGAATGCTCATATTGAGTATTGCAAGATAAGATTGGAAAGTCTATAAGATGTTCAACCTGAAGAAATGATTAAATGCAACAGAGAATCAATAGGCTCTGAAGATAGAGATAGTGAAGAAGGTGAAATTATCTCTCACCTAAAAGAGAAATTTAGACTATCTCTTGCTAAGCTTAAAAAGAAGATGAATGAGATAAGATAGTGCATTAACCCAGCCACATGAATCTATAACTATTGTGTCTATTGGCCCCATGCAGTTAGTAATTAGAAAGAGAAGTTGGATCAGATTTAGACTGAATTGAACGACATTGGCAAAATCTTTGACATGTCTCAAGATCCAAATGGAATTATCAAAAGGAGAATCCAATAGTTATAGTCAGCTCAAACAAAAATTCAACTGTCCAAAAATGTTCTTGTGGAAACCTTTTGGAAGGTAAAAGATTTAGTTGAATGCAGGCTAGAGCAGTTGGTGGAAATTCTGCAAGATGGTGAAAGATTGGAAGAAGCAATCACAATCCCTGAATCTCTTATTGAGATTGTCAACAAGACTTCCAAAAATAATAGCTTGATTATCAACATTGGAACTATAATTGATGGTTGTAAGAAGTTTATTCTAGATGTGAAGAAAAATCATAAGTTAATCTTTTAAAGGAAACTGCATATAAGTGTTCAATATTTTTGATTTGTTTTCTAAAGGAGAATAATTGTCAGCATCTATGTATTAGATTTTTGAGGCATGAAGTTTTTTTGGAATATGGTATCCATTCTTTGTCATTGATGTCAAAGGGGGAGAGAATGGAATGAAAAAAATCTCATAAATCTATAAGGGAGAATATCTAACGGGGAGAAAGTGTAGTGATGAAGGTTTTTCACTAAGTGTTGCCATCAATGCCAAAAGGGGAGATTGTTGGCATATGGATAATATTTTTTTCTTATAGGTGTTATCATTGATGGAAACCCAAGTCATACATAAGAAGCACTATTGTTGGCTCCTACTAGTAGAACAGAGCAAAGAATAGGAGATCTGGTCAAAAGTATAAAAACTAGGTTAATGATCTCACTAGACAAGTATTTTATGTTATGAACTCTTGAAGATGGTTTGCATAGGATTGCATTATCGTAGGTTTTTATGTCCAATCACTGAAAATAAATATAGGAGGTACGATGTCTTAATTTGTCAAATATCAATTTTAGAAGGCAAGCTCGCCAAAGACAGAATTAGTGGATGTATAAGATAAAATTAATTATAAGTCTCATTGTTGGATTAAGTTTTGTATAGGTCCTCTCTAGGTCTTAACCGTTCTTGGAGGATGCACAAAATGGTTTCGTGATGGATCTAGCCGACAAGTTGGAAATATCTTGATATCATATGAAGCTGACTGTTGGATAAATTAATCCTTGATCACGGATATATATAAGGGATTTATTTAATGATTTGAAAGAGGTGTGCGAAAAGTATATGTAGTATAGAGGTGGTATTCTATGAGTTGTGATTCATTGCAGAGCAGTAATGTTTATCTAATAAGAAAATATAAAAAGGGTAGAGCAGGGCAAAGCGAAGTGGAAAAATAGCAAGCAGATCATAAATAAGATTCGTGAGCTTCACCAGAACTGTTACCTAGAATTGTTAGATGCTATCATCTCAGTTCATCCCTTCAAATGGTTTTAATTTGAATTTTGTAGGCAGTAAGGCTTTATCTTTGAGCAGTGAGCTCTAGGAAGTGTGCCTGAATGCGAGTGCATTCCTCTTACAAAATGCTATATTTTGATTGCTCAAATTATGGATTAATCTCCACCATGGTTTTTTCCCCTAATAGGGTTTCCATGCAAAAAAATTGTGTGTCATGTTATGAGTGTTTACTTTTAATTCATACATATTTCCTTAATGCAATAGTGAAATACTCTCATGTTTTGGAATGGATGAAACTGTTAAAAATGATTGCACACTGATCCACCCCCCCCTCTTAGTGTTCCCTTGAGTCTAACATGATCTACCTTAGCATAGAAAATTCCTCTTAGTGGTTATGCAACACAATGCATTCCCTAGGTTGCAAAAAATTTATCCTTTGATTGGTCCTCTCTTAGAGACAATAGGAACAATTTCCCCTGAGATTAAGACCTTGCATGAACTAAGAAAAATTCCTTCGAATATCCCTCTTTCTTTTTGTGTTGCATTTTATTTTTGTACCTTATTAAGGTCATGGAGGTATTGCTTTAATATGGTTTCTTGGGGCTCACCTAGTGAACAACTAGTTTCACTAGCCCTTTCAAGCATACATTTTATTTTTGTACCTTATTAGAGTCATGGAGGTATGGATTTGTTATGGTCCCTTTGGGATCAGCTAGTGAACAACTAGCTTCACTAGCCCTTGTGAGCATGCATTTCATTTTTTTCCTTATCATATCCATGGGGGTATTGAAGGGAAAAGCAATAGTGCGGAAATGTTTTCCTAACATTAAAACCACATAGGAGAAGTGCAAAGACCAGTGTTAAAAATTTAAAACAGTTAAGATGAACACATACAAGGTACAAGAGTAATAGAAATAACTGATTACAGAGATAACATTAGATTTAAGTGAGAAAACCCTTATGGGAAAAAACCCACCACACCAAGGGAAAAACACTTTGTATTACAGTAAGAAAAAGATTACATACAAAGTTACAGTCCTCACTCTCTGATAGCTACCTCACAATAGCAGTAGAGTTTCATGCACTCCCTATTACAATGCTATTTCGCCATATATTGAATACAAAAAAAAAACTCATCAACCTTTCCTTCGTGTTCTATTTTTTTTATTATTCCACTTCTAGTCTAAACCGATTATACACAAGTCTCTCACTAACCACCAATTAGGGTGCATTAATTTCATCTTTTCACCGACACTCCAAAATGATCTCAAATCAGATCTACCTGCAATCTTGCATCGAGCCACTCCCACAATAAATTTGTTGTAGAGAGATTACTAAATTTAGGCTCTACCAACCGCCAAAATCTGATATCATATGATTACATAAAATATCACTTTTCACCAATTTAGCTTCTAAAAATAAATGTTGTTTTGCAAAAACGGTGCAAAAACAACCAATGAAAAATAGCCACATGTTGCACCACTATTCATTTTACTTCTTGACCAAGCAGTAATCAATAAACAGTCATCAAGCTTTGAAATCCCTTTGCCATTGCTAACCATTTCTACACATTTTGGGCCGGAAATAATCCTCTATCACCAAAACGCTGACTACCAACCCTATCAAGTTGCACAAGCCACGTTTCCATCGCTCAGGAGGTTTTGGGGCATCTAGGAGGGAATCACCAAGATTCGATAAGACTGTCTAGAATGAGCTTCTGAGGCTGCCACGTGTCAACCGCTCACACACTTTGCTTGGCTTACATGGAAGTTGCTGGAGATCCTTCAAAGAATCTCTAGTGACATTCACTAGATTCCCTAGGGAACTCCTGAGGTGCAGATAAGTGTCCATAGTTGGACAACCCTTCGCATAAAGAAACTCGGGGCCCCACCAACTCTTTACTAAACTCACTTCTTTGACAAGCCGCCATACATCATGCGCATAGGCAATTTCGCATGACAAAAAGACTTTCAGTTGTACCTGCTTTAGGATGGCATGGAACACAACTAGTACTATCGGATGTAGCCAATCACATTCATTGATGTAAGTCATCGACACATTGGCGAGGCACACCATTGGCTCTCACCGATGAATCCAAGGCCAATAAATATTCCGCCAACTCTACGCCCATCGACCCATTGGTGTGACGAGCCACGAAGTCTCACCAGTCAGACTAAGTCTTGGAGAAAAAAGGGCCAAGCCAACCGAAAGAGAACTTCATGATAAAGCGATAAGGGCATAAACTCATCAATCCTTTAATAGAGGTCCAAGCTAATAAATTGAGGCACATTTCCCAACAAGCTCCCACTTGACGAAGACTTACTCGCTTCCTCAAGAGTTCAAATTTATTTGCGGTCATAGGCCCCAAGGCCCATCGAACTTGCACACCATCTGAACTTGTTTGTGCTCACTGGCTTTGTCAATGCATCAGCTACATTCTTCAGTTTATCCACCTTTTCTAAAGAATCATTTCCACCCTCTACCATATCTCTCACAAAGTGATACTGCACATCGATATGTTTCATCCTCACATGGAAATTTGGAATTTTTTCCAAACAAATGGCACTCTAACTATCACAAAAAATAGTAATCTTCCCTGCATTAAAACCAATATCATAACACAAAGGACTGAGCCAAAAAAATTCTTTACAGGTGTGAGTCACTACCATGTATTCTACCTCCGTAGTGGACAAAGCCACTACAGCTTATCACTTGCTCATCCAAATGATTGCACCACCATTTAACATGAATGTATATCCACTGATGGATATTTTACTATCAATTTCCCCTACCCAATTAAAATCCACATATCCATGAATGTTGAGAGTTCTTTGTGATCCAATCGAATTTCCATGGTAACACAGAGCACATTCTGAGGTACCTCTCAGATATCTAAATACTCTCTTTACAACATCCCAATGTGTCATCATATTTTCCATAAATCAGCTAGTACTCCCATTTCTTGGGCAATGTATGGTCTGGTATAGACCATTGCATACGTTAGACTACCAACAACACTTGCATAAGGTACCATAGTCATGTCCTCCATCTCAATAGAAAATTTTGGACAATCTTCAATAGATAGCTTCATTCCCTGCAAGATTGGAACAACAAGCTACTTCCAATCATTCATACCAAATCTCTACAGAAACAGTGTTAACATACTTACTCTAGTTGACCCAAAGATTTTTTCCCTTTCTGTCCTTGGTTATCTCCATCCCCAGAATATACCTTGCTACACCCAGATCTTTCATTTCGAACTTTGCAGACAACTGAGATTTAAGATCAGAAATCATAGACTTACTATTCCCTATGAACAACATATCATCCATGTATAGGGTAATAATAAGAAAACAATCATTTTAAGATTTATAATAAACACAATGATCAGATTTTGATCTCTAAAATCTAATAGATAACACAAAGATGTTAAACCTCTAGTACCATATTCTAGGAGACTGCTTCAAACCATACAAATATTTCTTTAGTTTGTAGACTAGGATTTATTTACCTTTTTCAACAAAGTTCTTAGGCTGGGACATGCAAATTTCTTCTTCCAACTCTCTATGGAGAAACATTGTCTTCACATCCATCTGTTCAATCTCTAAGTCATACGTGGTTGCAAGTGATAACAAAGATCTGATAGATTTCAGCTTAGTTATAGGGGAAAATATTTCTCCATAATCAATTCCCTCTACCTATGAATACCCCTTTGCAACCAACCTCACTTTATACTTCTCAGCACTACCCTCAAGACCAATCTTTTTCTTGAATACCCATTTACAATTGACAAACTTTCTTCCTTCAGGCAAAGGTACCAAATCCTAGGTTTCATTCTTTTTCAATGATTCCATTTCTTCATTCATGGCTTCCAACCAGGAATTTGCATCGAGCCTATTAATTTCCTCTTTAAGAGTTCTAGGCTCCTCAGTGCTAGTAATTAAAACAAAGGCATAGTTCGAATCTAACATAGAGAAACCATACCTATCAGGTTGTCATTTTTTCACATGTAGACTTTCTCACTAGCTGAGGTTGTGGTTCTTCATCTTCAGAACTCTCAAAGCTGCTAGAGCTCTCCTTAGTTTTGGGTACACCATGCAGTTCTCCCTTTTCTAGATTTTAGGGAATCTCAATTGCATCATTCTTCTTTTCTCTTTGATCTGTCCCTAGCTGTGGATCAGCTACTGAAGGTTTCAGCTCACAAAATATTACACTTCTTCTATACAAAACCTTCTCAGTAATAGGGTTCCAAAGCTTGTATCCCTTCACACCAATGCCATAGCCCATGAAGATACATTTAACAACCTTGTTCTCCAGCTTAGATCTTTTATCATTTGGCACATATGCATATGCCTCATAGCCAAAGACATGAACATGTCTCAAAGAGGGCTTCTTACAAGACCATGCTTCCAAAGGTGACATATCAACAAGATGAGATCAAGGAAAATGATTTACCAGGTAAAATGCTATAGCCACAACCTCAGCCCAAAAATTTTGCTCCAGACCATCACTGCTCAACATACTCCTTTCCTTTTCCATTAGCGTATTGTTCAACCTTTCATTAACTCCATTATGTTGTGGAGTATAAGGTGTAGTTTTATGCCTTTTAATCCCATGGTCTTTACAGTATCTATCAAAATCTGCAGAACAAAACTCACTGCCATTATCCATCCTCAAACAATTGATTTTCCTTCCAGTCTAATTCTCTACCAAGTTTTTAAACTCTTTAAACTGACTGAAAACTTATTATTTACTCTTTAGAAAGTAAATAAATTCCCTTCTCGAATAGTCATCAATAAAAGAAACATAATATCTAGACTTTGATAACGAAGGAAAATTAACTGGAAAAAACACATCAGAATGAACATAATCCATTACACTAGAAGATTTATAAGAACTCGAGGATAAAGAAACACGCTGTTGCTTTCCATAAATGCAGTGTTCATAGAAATCAAACTCAAGATTACAATCTACAAGCTGTTCAACAAGGTTTTTATTATTCAAGGTTTTTAAACCTTTCTGACCTATGTGACCAAGTCTATGATGCCACATCATGGTCTTCTCTACTGGGAGTTTGACCTCCATCACATTTGCATCTAGAGAAGCTTCATCATCCTTCTCTATAGGAGAAAATTTTCTTGACTTCACATAGACATTGTTACATTGAATAGGACGTGCATCCAACTTGTACAAAGTGCTAGTATATACACCCTTAGCCAGCACCATAGCACCTCTAGCCGTCTTACATCCTTTACTTGAGAAGGAAACATCCACACCAACATCAGTCAGCTTATTGATAGAAAGTAAGTTACGAGCCAAACCTGGTATGTGTAGTACATCACCAATCCCTTTAATTCTACTATTATGGAATTGTATTTTGACTCTTCCTCAACCAACAATCTCCAGCATTGAGTCACTCGCCAAGTACACCTTTCCACCATAATACTTCTCATAGTTAGTGAACCACTCTCTATGAGATGTCATGTGAAAAAATGTGCCTGAGTCAACTAGCCCGATATCATCTGATACTTAAGTTGCCAAGGCTGCAATGAAGGAATCTACATCACTCTAAGAAGAGTCATAGTTTGAAGAGTTACTCTTCTTCTTATTCTCCTTACAATCCTATTGGATATGACTAGGCTACCCACAATTCCAAAATTTCACCTTGGATTTTTTACCAGGAGACTTTGATCTCCCTACATATTTAGATTTAGACTTCTTTTGTTTCTTCTTGCCTTTCTCCTTTGATCTACCTCGAACATCAAGGGCCTCTTTGGCCATCTCTGAAGACTTCCTTCACATTTCTATAGACATCAGCAAAGAAGCCACATCTTCCTTCTTGAAAGTAGCCATCGTACTTCCAATAGCCATCACCAGATGATCCCAAGTGTCAGGTAATGAACATAACAGGAGCATGCAACGATCTTCCTCCTCTATCTTTACACCTACATATGCCAACTGAGAAAAACTCATAGTAAATGAGTTTAGATGGTCTACAACAGATGCACTTTCTTCCATCTTCAAGGAGTAGAACTTCTTCCTCAGGAATAAATTATTTACCAAAGACTTTCCCTAATAAATATCGCCAATATTCTTCCATAATGAAGTTGCAAACTTCTCCTCATGGACATTCAGGAGTACAGAATCGGCCAGACTAAGTCTTATCAGTCCTCTTTCTTTTCTATCTGCAAGATCCCAATCTTCTTGTTTCATACCTTGTGGCATAGTTCTAGACACTGCTACCCAGAGGTCTCTATCCACTAACAGGTCTTCCACTTTGAGTTTCCACAACTCAAAATTGCTGCTATTGAATTTCTCAATATGAACTCTTCCTGATGTACTCGCCAACTCAAATAGAACTAGGTTCTAACTTTGCAAGACTCGCACTGAAATAATATTAGCACAAAAAACCAGCCTTACTAACAAGGATAACACAACTGGCCAGGCTCTGATACCACTTGAAGGGAAAATAAATAGTGCAAAAATGCTTTCCTAACGCTAAAACCACATAGGAGAAATGCAAAGACCAGTTTTAAAACTTTTAAAAACTTAAGATGAACACATACAGGGTAACAAGAGTAACAAAAATAAATGATTATAGAGATAACATTAGATTTACGTGGGAAAACGCTTACAGGAAAAAAACCCACCACACCAAGAGAGAAACACTTTGTATTATAATAAGAAAAAGATTACATACAAAGTTACAGTCCTCAATCTCTAATAGTTAGCTCACAGGAGTAGTAGAGTTTTCATGCACTCACTATTACAATGCTATTTCGGCATACAGTGCAAAAAAAAAAACTCATCAACCTTTCTTTGGTGTTCTATTTTTTCTGATTGTTCAACTTCTAGTCTAAACTGACTATACACAAGTCTCTCACCAAAAACCAATTAGGGTGCATTAATTTCATCTTTTCACCGACATGCCAAAACGATCTCAGATTGGATCTACCTGCAATTCTACATCAAGCCACTCTCACAATAAATTCATTGTAGATAGATTACTAAATTTGGGCTCTGCCAACTGCCAAAATCTGATCTCATATGATTGCATAAAATATCACTTTTCACCAATTTAGCTTCTGACAATAAATGTTGTTTTTCAACAACGGTTGAAAAACAACTAATGAAAAATTGCCACATGTCGCACTACTATTTATTCTGCTACTTGACCGAGCAGAATAAATAGCCTAGACCTAGTCCACAACGCCTTGGATGGCCAATCGAAGCTTGATTCATTGCATTTTTCCTTTTTTGTTTTGGTTTTTCCTATTCTTGATGGTGTATGTTTGTGATTTGGTTATGGCTTCATATATCATCTACATGTGTGTTCCTTTGTTCCTATGTTGGTTTTCCATAGGATCTTAATCTTGGGGGCTTTCCCACCCTCTTGATTTTTTTCATCCTATCTTACTAGCATTCATACATTTGGACCCCTCTTGACTGTGCGGTTGGCTACTTTAGTGTGAGTTTGAAGCAAGTTCATCCTCTCACTAAAGTGGGGATTAAATATAGTGTAGTAAAATGCATACCCTTGCATTTTCATAGTATTTTGGGCTCGCCTTGCTTCATTTATCTCTATTTATGTCTTAATTGTTCCTATTTTGCATCCATAAGCCTTATAAACTATATCATTTTTTCCAAAAAATCCTGACAAACATTAATTCATAAATGATAATTTAATGATTTTGGTTGTTTATCCCTCATTTTTGGTTTGGGACTAAGACACCAACTAGGGCATCTTTGTCCCCCTAAGGTCTTGGGACCTCCTTTTCAGTGGAACCTTAAATGGGCCCCTTTTTGTACTTTGTGTCCCAAGTTTTTAGGAATTGGGACTAAGACACCATCGAGGGCATCTTAGTCCCCCTCAAGCTTTTTTTAGGATTTAATTTCAAATTTTGGTGGGATTTGGCCTCCTTTAATTACTGATTTTATATTTCATCTTGTTGTGGTGTAATTTTAGGATATTAAGCATAGATAAGTATAAATATAAGGTTCATTCATTCATCTCAATAACAAGGCTTTTGTGAGAGCATTCAAGATAAATTCATTAAGCATTTGGATCCATCATCAAGATTCAAGCATCATATCAAGGATATTGTGGCATCATGTGTGTTTTTGAGCTAACATTTATGATATAGGGTTTTGATTCAAGCATGCAATTCAAGTCCATATCTATCAAGAATTCATTAGATTCAAGATCTACATTCAAGCTAGCCATTTCAAAAAAGTTTGTAGACTTCATTGTGAGGGTTTGGTGAGTTGTAACATTGCATGTTGTTCATTCATCTTTTCCCTCTATTTCATTTCATTTCAAGGTTTAATTTCCAGCAAGGGGTTTGACCAAGGTAAACCCCCATTTACTAACAATGAACATTGTTTTCTCTTCTTGTGTCTTTGTGATTAAATATTTAGGTTGAATACTTGAAGATAATTTTTAGTGTAAAGTTGCAAATTTGCATCAAAAAGTTGTCATCTTCATGAAAACTCACCTATAGGACAAATCTGGAAGATTCAAAACCTGAGATCAGAGAAGAAGAAAGTGTAGACCTAGGACCTCAGGACCACATTCAAAAATCTCAAAAATTTAGAATAGAACTAAGTCACCACATAGGGCATCTCAGTCCTCCTAAGCTCATTTTTCAGAAATTCTTTCATATCCAAAAATCTAACATCTAAAGATTCTGCATTTGCCCGAAAAAATAGTAGCAAGACTAAGACAACAATAAGGTCTTCTTAGTCCTCCATATCAATTTTTGATAGATTATTTTCATTTATGGAATCCTTGCTACATTTCTATAACTTTTAGGTACACATACCCTAACTTTTCGTTGCATGATTTTATTGTTTGCATCATTCATCTCGATTGCATTACTAGGTTTGTGAGTTGAATACTTATTTGTCATTTCTAAGCTCTTGCTTTGTGGTGAACCCCTCAAAGCTTAAAAGAACCCTTCCTAGGTTTTCCTTGTTGATAATTGACTTGCCTTTGATATTGATAGTCAATCCAATTAGTATTCCTAAGACATTATTCAATTAAGTAGGGAGAATAAGTGAACACACACCTATTTTCTCTTTGGTTCAGATACTTCTATAAATATTGGTTTGCAAGTGTATTATAATTGTGTTTAAATTAATAAATAAAACATTGGACTACCTTGTACTATTGATTTTTTATTTTGACATGGTTTTCACCATATACCCCTATGTTTTGATATGATTTCTATTTATGTCTATGTATTTATCCTTTTTATTATTTTATAAAAATCTAAAATTTGCACAATAATCTATCTCCTATGAGATTAGTTTAAGAATCTTTTATATATACTCTACTTCCTTTCACCTATTATCAAAGTTGGATAACCTCAAATTCTAGGTTTTGCATAGAGATTTTTTCCAAATCTCTGATTTAGTAGGAGCTTGCATAGAAAGGTTTGATATTATTCTAGGAAGAGATAGTAGAAGTTATTAAGAAAAATATGAGTTAATAAAAGCTCAAGATTGAAACATCAAGAAATAGGGAGGGTTTTATCAAAATGAATGAACAAGATCGTAAACCACTATGTCTTTCTAGGGATGTTTCACTCAATTATGATGACTAAATTGCATAAATAACAATAAATAATCAATCATAACTATTATAACAACAATAGGGGAGATTTTAAGAGCTTGAAACAATGTGTACCTTTCTAAAAAAGTGTTGTTTTGAGGTCATTGAGGACTCATTCACCCAAAGTGGCGAATGGGTCTCTATTAGGGTTTATTAAAATTGACTTTTGGGTTTTGTTATTCAATGTCTACACCTCTAGCTCTCAAGTGACTAGGTCCTAAAGTATTAAAAAATAATGTAGAAAAATTTCCATGATCTTACAATGTAGATGACAACTTTGAAAATTTTCAAATTTTACAAATTTTCTTCAATCTTCTTCTCCACTTGATCTTCAACCTAAAAGCTTGCAATCACACATCAAAGAGGAGAAAAGCTTGTTTATTTTTAGGGAATAGGGGTTTTCCTTGATCAAACCCCATTTAGCTACTTAAACCTTATGATGAAACAATGAAAAATAAACATGAACAATAATACCTTGGATGATTTCTTGTAGTATAAATCGGTAGATTAACATGAATTGGTCATGTAGACTGTAGATCTTGATCTTGAATTGGATGTGCAACAATGCTTGCAAATGGATCTTCAATACTACATCAACACACAAGCTCAACAACATGCTTGATGCACAATCCCTTTGATGTGATGATTTGATCTTGAATTTATCCAATAAAACTTCAATAATCCTCCCTTGAAATTCTCTATATTGCTCTAGTCAATGTTCTCTAGTGATAACTTCAACTTGCTAATTGAAACTATGTGAATTAGCCTTGTATTTATATTTATCTTAAGGGTTAACCCAAAAATTTAAATAACACAAGATGACATCAGATATAGGATTCAAAATCATTAAAATCCCACAACAAATAAGTTTAAAAAGGGGTGTCATAAGTAAGGAACCCATTTTCCCAAAGTGGAGAATGGGTCCTAGCACAATTTTCTACTACCAAGCTTCAAGGAGATGAAATATCACTAAAACCCATCAAAAATATTTTAAATAAAGGGTGTCCTAGGTAAGGAGGACCCATTCACCAAAAATGGAAAATGGGTCCTAGAAAAGATTTCTAGGACTCAAACCTTGCTTATTTAAATGTTATGCAATATTATTAATGAGTGTCAGGATAAATCTTGCAAAAAATGTAATGAAAAAGGCTTGGATTTGAATTAAAGGAACCAATTAAGCTCAATTAAGCTCAATTAATTAATAAAGCCCTAGATTAGTGTGAAAGTATAAGAAAACTTCACAATAATGTACATTTTACTATTATTGTTAATTTGCAAATCAAGTGAAAAAGGTTACTTTTTTACGCTGCATTTTTCCCTACTTTAGTTAGTGTTTTTCCCCATGACAAACTCACACTAGAGTAGACATTAAAGACACTTAATTATGCAAAAATAACAAAGATACATAGTCATACCCTATCAAAGACCAAGAAAAACAAAGGAAAGAAAAGGATCAAGCTTCAATCGTGATGGAGCTCTCAAAATTACAAAGCATTTTAATGGATATTATGCTTTGGGACAAGTTCAAATAAACTAAGGAGCCTATTGTGCTTGATTCTAGTCCAGTCATGAAAAATTGGTATATGGATATCATAAACAACATGAATAGTGGACAAACCTAAAGGTAGTGACCGTGCAAGAGAACAATAATGATAGTGATGCTCACTGATGAAGAAGGAAGTGCATTTCCCTAGGGCCATTAATATTCAAACACATCAAATGGTTGTTGTTTCCAGTATTGTGGTTAAACTGCTATATTAGAGGCATTGAATGTTTCCTTCATTTAGGCATGACAACTTTCTTTGTGATACTGTGGTGCAGTTTTCTTAGCTCCATAGCCATTGTCTGTTTCATTTATAAGTTGTCTCCTATGGTGATAACTTGTATAGATGTTTTGTTATTGGCATTACATATATTTGCTATAACAAATAGTATTGATTCTTTGGAAACATCAGAGTTGGATCATGGGGCTATTGGATGCAATTTCTCAATAGAATGTGGCATTGTTAAAGTAGGGTTTCTTACAAATATTAAAGAAACCATGATAGTTGAAAAGCATGGTTTGTGGTAGGGAAATCACCCTCAAATTTCATTAAGAAAAAGGAGGACTATGTATTATCCAAAGATCACATTCATAGTGTGAAAGGAAATAATGAAAGAGATGAGAGTCAAATGAGTGAAGGCAGGACTATCATATTTTTTGTAGAACGCACAACATAAATCTCAATACACATAATGTTAAGATCATAGAATCCAAAGAATCCATAAAAAGACAAGGTTTGAAGATGAAAGTGGCAAGAACAATCTATAGTGCACAAAGGTAGAAAGGTGGTAGACCTGAGAATAAAAGAGGATAACACTATTAGTCATCTAGCAATTCTAGTATCATCTAGATGTGTCAAAGTGTTTTATGATTTTGAAGAGGAATTTAAACAAATGAGGATGATGTCAATTCAAAAAGGATAGGGGTCAGTACAGGATCATGGGCATCCAAACTAGGCCCCCAAGTGGCGATGAAAATTAAAAAACATAGAGTTAGGAAACTTGACATAAAAATTTGAATAGGTTATTAACATAAGTTGAAAAATATGTAAGAATAGAATTTGTAGAAAATTGAATTTAGTTTCTAAGATACTAGTCCTCTTTTGGAAAAAGTAAATCTATTTGGTGAAATTTTTAAATTTCAATGCAGTAGTATTAAACTTTCAAGAAAAAAACTAAAAGTAGGTGTATGTTTGACCAACCTAAGTACAATAAAAAATAGTATATTTTTTAAAAACTTTCAATATAAGTACATGACACATGCCTAGATGTGCCACAATTTTTTTTATATTTTTTTGCAAGTTAATAATTAGTTATAGATTTTATATTATAAATTTTTTAAAATATTAAAACTTGTTTTTCTAACCACCATAACTTGGTCAAAAAATTATAATAATCATATTTTGTTTCTTTTATCCTATAGTATGGGAAGCATAAAATGTGCCACATCTTTTGGATTCAAAAAATGTGATTTTTTTTAATAATTATAGATTTTTTCAATCCACCTATCAATCAAGACTTTAGTTAGAATGCATGTAGAAAATCAATAATAATTATCTATTTAATTCAAAATAAGTCATATCTTGTATTGGTGGAAAGCTGGAAATTTTATCCATAAACCCTTTTCATTTCATCAAATTTGGATAAAGAAAATGTCATTAGCTACTTTTGGGTCATATTGCCACTTTCTTGACCCCTAAGATCCTACACTAACCCATAGTTTATGTGAGTATATCATGACATAATCAAGGGCTCATGTTATGACCTTATGAATAACATAATATCAAAGTGACAATCATCACACTAATCATATAAAGACTATTATTTTCTTCAAGAGGAGTAACTATTCATCCAATGACTTGGAAACATATGATCAAGTATCAATGCAAAATGGTGTATATTCAGTTGTTTTTCACTTGAGTTACCATGGGATAAATTCACAACACTACTTAATCTTGCTAGGTTTTTTGAGAAGCTACAAGATATTAAAAAGGAAAATCATTTATATAGGCTAATATTTTTTAGGTTTCCTAATTATGTGGATGCATATCTACTTGCAACCATGGCTTAGGTTCAAAGTGAGATCCAACTAAGCTTAGAATTTATTGGGGATGCACTTAAGGTGGATAAAAACTCATCAAATTATTTATGTATTCTTGGCAACATGGAACTAAAAACTAGTGGTTGGCTTAAAGCAAAAGAAACAATTAAAGTTGCACAAAGTGAATCAGATGAAAAGAATTCTTATGTTGACATTTCACTTGGAAATCGGAATTATTTTGTGTCCTTTCACAATGAGAGTGTGAATCCAAAGAATGAGGCAACACATATTGGGAAGGTTGGAGAACTATTTTGTATAGTATTGACATAGAGACTAGGAAATGTTTATGCTACAAGGGTGGCCATTATGCTAGCCGAAAGGGGGTCAATTTGATATTGCAAAGGAAATTTTTACACAGGTACATGAAGATGCTGCAAGAAACATCTTTGTTCAATGCTTATGGATAGTTCGATATTAGAGTGAGAATGTATCAAAATTGTTTAAAGAAATTATATTTTTGTGCTAACACCCGAATTTGATTATGGTTAGCTCGAATGAAAGAAATATCAAAAGATAGGAGAGAAACCATCAGGAAAAGTGAAGAGCTTAATGTGCAAGAACAAGGAATGGTAGAAGAATCACTTGTTTATAGTTTCCAGCCTACAAGTGATCACAATGAATGTGAAAAGTGGTGGGTTGTAAAATAAAATTATGAAGAGAATTGAATTTGGAACATTCAAAATTACATGTTATGCATTTGTGGGTTGCAATATAGAGTTTTCAACATCAATACTTCATTAGAGAAAATGCACTATTGTTGATGTTCATCCAAGTAGTGTCGTAGGGTTAATGGATGTTGTCGATGTGTTCAGCCAACTACCAGTTGTGAGCCAACCCTCATATGCATGGCTTTGATGAGAAGAATATGGAGTTGCATAATGAATACTATAAACATATGTTTGATGCCACCAAATTTTATGTTGAAGCAACAAAATGAGAATTAGCATAACATGAGGAATAGGAAATCCATCAATCAACAATCATCATCAACTAGTGTGGACAAATCAGAACCATCCCCTGCTATCCCTTAGGGGACTCACCAACATGAAGCTTCATACAATGAGGGAATAGGGAGGAAGAATGTTTTCCTGCCATCCTACGGGATTTTATGTTGTCATTAGAGGAAAGGGCAGGGGAGCATGGAGACTCCATGGTGGTCCCATGCAAAATATTTAAAGGCATTTTTTAAAGTGTTATTTTTTATGGTGAGTTGAAAATAATTTAAGTTTGAAGTGTTCGATAAAATATAATTAAAATACTTCACCATTAAAAATAAAAAATAAATAAATGTAAAGTGCAAAATAAAACATGCATAGGTAAAAAATTTATACAGCTCGATGGAAAAGAATTAACAGCCTTCACCATTAAAAGAAAAGACTTTGATTTGTCATGAAATAAATAAAAAATGTAAAATTATACAAGGAAAATAAAAAGGATTAAAGAGCTTGCATGAGTAAAAAAAAATTCAGCTGCATGAAGGGTTTTCATGGTAAAGGAAAAAAATTCAGCTACAAGGGCAAGCAAATGAAAGAAGCGGGAAAGTAAATTACAGATGAGGACCCTTCAAGTGCGGGAAATTTTTTATCTAAGGGTGCACATGATGCCAAGTTTCTATTTTTTATTTCCATTTAGGGTTTTACATTTTCCTTAAATATAGTTTTATGCTTCATTTGCAAGGGGTTGCTCATTCTTTTGTCTCATCAAATAGTTTTTTGAAAATAGATATGTGTTTATTTTAGGTTTTTAGGTTTTCTGAGTCATGTAATAGAGAATGTAATCATGGTATTATTATATTAGGGTGTAAACATTTGATAATATATTATGATATGGTTGTCTCCACAACACACATTGTATGGATTATGCATATGAGTAAACAAAGAGTGCTAGTATTTGTCTTCTAATATTTTCTTGAATATCTATTTAGTGTTATTACTTTCATTCAAAGAATGAACTAGATTGCATTCACATAGATAGAGGTTTATGTAACTATGTGTTGGGAGTATTAAGTATGGCTAGTTGAGTTTCTAGTATTAGTGGTGTAAGGCATAGTTATGATAGGGTAAATGTTGTAATGAGTTTTGAGTTACAAGTCTTAGGTGACTCCACCCTGGAATATGGCATTGGTGTTTTTGGTGATGTAGTTTCTTGAGATTGTTTTTAGCGGCAACAAATTAAATCATTTTTACTTATCTATCTTAGTGTGATTGTGTGGGTTGAACTTAATGCATTACATCTCTCATGTTTAAATCAAACATTACCATGAAGGTCGCCCAAGTCTTTAGGGTATTGTGTATATTAAAAATTTATAGGATAATTATCTATTTATAGTGTTATGGATTCTTTGGCACACAAGCATTTGTAATCACACTGTTAGGATCACCCTCCCAGGTTTCATAGAGCCAAAAATTTAGGGGAGAAATGGTTTCAATTCAATCTCCCATTCATTGGCCGAATCTATCCTTGAATTTGACCATTAGGCCTTGCACCGCTTTAGGATTCCTGTTAATTACATATTTGGGGAACCAACAAATTATTCCAACATAATGTGGAATGCGACTATTTTTCCAAGAAAAGGGATCAAGCTTTGATGGTCCAGTGCGATGTGGAACACATCTAGGCTATTTTTTCATAAAAGGATCAAGCTTTGACAACCCAACATGATGTGGAACATATCTAGGTTGTTTTTCCATAACATACATGCTCACTCTATGGTATTGGAACCTTAGGTAATCCACTAGGTGAGTTATCCCAACATGCTAGAAAATGAGAGAATAATATTAGCCTCCCATTGTTGAATAACCAAAATACAGAGAGGGGAGATGAATCAATATTATACTAAACCATTCAATAATTAAAACATATATAGATGCAAGTATAAAAGAAATCATGAAAGGAATCATAGCATCATATAGCACATGAACACCAAGATTTTTGCATGGAAAACCTAGAATGGGAAAAACCACAATGAGGATTAGCTCACAATATATTATAACCAATCATAAGATATTATAGGGCACACTACAAGGACACACTTTCCTTAAAAGGCTCATAGCCTAAAATGATTACAAAAGAGTGTGGCTCACTACCAAACAAATTAACTAATGAAATACACCTTCTATGTGTTTAGTTTAGTTCCAATTAAGCTCTTGAAAAAAAAATCCTAGACTAGTTTAAAGGTTCACAAAAAATACACACAACTTCACATAATATCCCACATTCGTACATTACCACTTATTAATTTTCACATCTTACTACCATATAAATCTTTAATAAAATTAATGTTTCATATATATGCACTATTATGTATCTTCATACATCAATTATGTCAGCCTAATTAGATGTAAACATACCCGATTCAAAATATCTTGTCAGCACAAACCAATTTTTTTTGTGGTGCTCAGAACAAAATGTGCAAGATATAAATTAGGTCAGCCTAGACCTAATAAAGATCTCTTTAATCATCCATGAAACGGGCACCACTTTTCTAAGTTGGCCAGATGAAGACCCATACCAAAAACTATAAGCTAAACTTCTATTATTTAAATCTCTTCACCTATTCAACCAAAAATGATGAAAACTCATCCATAACTACAATTAATAGTCTTAAGAAACACATTAAAACCACATATATAGATCTTCTAACACAAACAATTCCAGAAAAAATTATTGAATCAGAGTAACATAACCATAGTTTACTAGATGAGAAAAAATATCACAAACCAATGTTGGTATCGATGACAACACACTAGAGGGCTTCTTCATTCTTCCAACACCCATACCATACTGAAGTTATCCTCCTAACAAATTTGATAGGGAACTAAAATGCAATGCTTTTGTAAATGCTTTTGATGTAATGTCTATAAGTTTTTGTTAAATGGGATTTTTCTTCATTCATGTAAGGTCTTCTTCTTAGGGAACATCATGCCTAGTGTCTCCAAGAGAGGTCAAGTCAAGAATATCATATCACCACTTATATGATGCCCTATTTGCATCATGCCAGTAAGGGAAATCATATGCTTAGAAATATTACACTCTTGGAGGTCATCAAACCAAATGACACCACAAAGAAAAGGACATGTCACAAGAAAAAATAAAATCACACCATGAAATATGAAAAATGTTAAAAGATTTCATCAATGTATTCCCCCACTTTAAAGTGGTTTCTAACACCATTTTTGTGAGAAATTTCTTTAAAGTAGCCAATGTTTTCTCCTAATACATGAGAGCTTTCCTCAAAAAATCCTATGCCAAGTCATATGTTTTTGAAATAAATCTATTCCATGAAATAGGAAGGGTTTCCCTAAAAAATACATAAGGGATCTATGGATTCAAGTTCAATATGTCTTTGCTACAATGTTGTTTATAGAGCTTAAAACTTCCATCATTCCCCAAATACTCATAGAATTGGAAGAATGATAGAAAGAGATAGAAAAAACAAATAAAATTCCTTCCGTGTCAACATGGAAGAGACCTAAATGTCTTCATGCCTTGTGTCATCGCCAAAATGAAAACACAAGACGAGTGAAAGAGATAAATGGTTTACGACATAGAGAAGAAGATAGGTACATATAAAGGAATTCCATAAAGAGAGAGAGATACATTAAGAAAAACATCATGGGGTATCACATTACACACATGTAATCAAATACAAGAACATGAAAAATAAACCAAAGCAAAAGACTAGTAAGGCACATGTGATTCAACCTAGAGCATGTCATTTGCATCCCAATATCAGTTTGCATAAAAGAGAGGTGGAGAAATAGCCAAAGGGACAATGCTATCTAACCCCTTGCCCCTACTAATTGGAGGACAAAGATGAGCTGAGATAGATGATGAGAATGAGCCTTTTGTGATAAAGAGAATGATTTGCAATGAATGTATAACATGTAATATTGAGAATGGTAGAATCCTAAAACTATTACATGGTAAGGATTAAAATGTACCCTTTTAAGGGACTCTCTTTATGATATCAAACTCTTTAATTTTTTTTAAAGCATGACACTCATCAGTACTATGTCCAAAAATTCTATGATATCTACAATGAGATGTGTTTGTGCTCTTAGGATTTAGATGTCAATTTTCTCTCATGGGTGGTAATGTAATAAGTCCTTGACTTAGAAGTATGTGTAAAGTTATTTTAGTTTCAAATGGCAGACAAGGGAATTGTAGTTTCTTTAGTTTGTAAGGCCTTCGTTTCTTGCTAGATTCACCAACTTTTTCAAGTGGATATAGAGGAGGACGTAAAATGACCTTGACTTCTTTGTTGTGAATCAATTGTTCTTTAGGAAGGAGGACACTTATGTCGAGAGGAGGATCTTGATATCCTATCCCTTTTGTTTTTTCATTAGGAATTTTGTCTAAAAGTTTAAGAGTTCCATGCTCATTAGTTATGTCACATCCTTGGTTGGTTAAAATATTAAAGCCTTGGACATAAGTCTCTTCAAGGTTGATGGGAGTGTTGTTCACTTTGTTAACGTAAGATGAATAATTATGAAGTTGACTAGAGGAACTAGGTTCACTCATTGTTGGACATTTTGGATTAGTTTGTAACTGCATTTTAGGATGTAAAAGATCAAATGTATCAAGTTGTGTTGGTTCATTCATGGAAGGATAGAAGGATACATTATTCTCAAGATTGTTAAGGTAGTCATTTATGAATTCATTCATGATATCATCATCTTCTCCAATGATGTCAACTTCACAAGGACACTTAATAGGAGTTGGGTAAGAAAGAGTAGGTTCAATTGCATTAGGGTCATTGCCCAAAAAACTTGAAACATCAACCAAAGAGAATAAAGATTTCCATAGATTGCTAAAAAATTTATCCATTTTTAGATTTTTAGAATTAGAACAAGGTAATTTGCTGATTAAACTATGAAATAAACTAAAAATGAAATGTTGTAAATAAAATTTTGAATTTTGAAAATACACTCAATGAAGCAAATTAAGATAGGTTTAATGAATTGAATGAAACAAAAAATCATAGCTATGGTTACTTAGTGAAAAGCTTAATTGCTTGAGGTAGATCAAATGGCACACAAGTTTCAAATCCCTATCTTTGATGGAGTTGATTATAGTGAATGGAAAGAACATATGATAGGTTATTTGGTTTCACTTGGTTTCAAGACCTAGAAGGCCATGGAGACAAAGTATGTGATACTAGCCACTGGTCCTTCCTCTACTGATGAGATTGCAGCTTATGAAGAGAATGAAAAGGAAAAGTATGCTATCTTCACTGCTCCATCCAAAACTGAAAGTACAAAATTTATTTCATTATGAACTTCTCATGAAGTATGGAAAAAATTGAAAGACATTTATGAAGGAAATGATAGAGTAAAGTTGTCAACAAAACTAACTACTAAGCCAAAATTTGAGAACTTGAGAATGGAATAAGGAGAAGATATTGCAAGCTACTATCAGAGAGTTGAACTTATAGAAAATGAAATTAAGAATCAAGGTGGTACTATGTAAAATGAAGATATAATTGAGAATATATTGATGACCCTACCACAAAATTACAATGAAAAAGTCTTTGCTATTGAAGAATCATATTTACTAAGGGAAACCTATTTGGTGTCATTACTGCATTGGAGATGACAAAATTTTCAAGAGATAAGGAGAAGAATGAAACAAAATTTAAAGCAATTAAGATAGGAGATGACTTAGATGATGATGATTCAAAAGAGTTGGAAGAAAAATTCACAAGGAGATTGAAGAAAGGTACTGGTAAATAAAAAGGTAAGTTTCCCTTAAAATGTTTTAGATGGGAAATATTGGTCATTATGCATCAAGATGTCCTAATAGAGCTTATTACATAAAGGGTTTAAGGAATAATCTCTTAAGTGTTGGAAAGATGTGTAGAAATTTTTTTAAGATTGTGTTTTAGGATAACACCTATGAGATCAAAAAAGGATCCAGAATTGTGGTAGTAGTTGGAAGAAACTCATGGAAATATCTATCATCTTAAAGGAGGTGATGGTTAGTGTTTTCTTTCTCAGATTAATGAAATTTGGCTCTGGCACTAAAGGATGGGACATGTGAATTTTGACAATCTAATTAGGATTAGTTTTAGGGATGTTGTCAGAGATCTTCCTAGAAACACAAAGCCTTCAAATTCAATTTATAGAAGTTGTCAATTGGGGAAACAAACAAGAAGCAGTTTTAAAGGAAGGGAACAATCATCTACCATAATGCTGGAATTAATTCATACATACCTCTTGTAAGATAGGGGGACCAACCACTACAAGTCCCCAAGTCATGAAAGGCTAAGAGTGGAAAGGATGCCCTAACTTACCCCAGTTAAAGGTATGTTAGAGTGAAAGGGATGAGAATGATGAGGATTATGAAGTCCTTCGACCACTCTACAATCTTGAGAATTGGAAAAAGACTAGGCAAGTCAGCCTTCAGAGTCAACTTTGCATCTCAAGTAGCTCTCTATCTAAGGAGAGAAGTGGGATTCTGGAATGATAGTGCGACATGCTGGTGTCTCACAGGTGCATTGGCATCCGTATTACCAGAGAACCAAAAAGATTATATTTAAAATCTAAAGGAGAGACTAGAAACCTAGTTTAGAGGTTTATGAATAGATAGAATGAGATTAAGAAGAGTGAAATGTAAAGACAAATGTGATAAAGGAAATAGATTACCACAAGGGTGACGAAGATGATCTCGCATAATAATCTCCTTGCCAACTTGCTCCAAGACTTCTCCACCTACACACAACCAAGAGGGAAAATGTTGGGGCTGTTTAGGGGCTTGCCTCAGTCAAACCCCCATTTTGGTGTTTCCACCTCCATGGACAATTGAGATTTCAATGATAGGAATAATGATAAAGAGAGAATACAAGCTACATATACAAGAAACACTACAAAATAGTATGTGCTTACTCAACCAAATATGATAGAGGAGATGAGAGGAGATTAACACCTTTTCCCAAAGTGCTCAAGGCTTGTGGATGAGTGAATGAGAGGAACTCAAGCCTCTGCTATAATGGTGTTTGTCCAGTGCTCGCACTACTGGAGTGATGGAGTGGTAGATTGCTGCAATGGAGTGAAAAGTGCTGCTACAAAGCTTGAATGAATGAATGGAAATGGACATAGTGAATCTAATATCTTTCAAAAGTCTTTCCAAACTTCTTCTAAAGAGAAATGGATGAGAGAGGCAAGATTATCAAGGAAAGGGAGAAAAATGACCATATTCGGGTTGACTAGCCAAAGAGGAGCATTACACTTTGACTCCCAATCGAGAGTGTAACATCTCTGTAGTCTCTAGCCATAGGAATCTACCAGGGATGTAAGCACATCATGCAGACATCTGTGTGCCGCATGGGCATCCCTGAAAGAAATTCCCCCACCAACACACAAACAAGGTGCCAAGTGTGATGTGGTCAGTGGGATTAAGTGGAATTAAGCCTATGTCTTAGGTTTTCTGAAGTGCAAGGGGGTAAAAGGGAAATTCAATTAGGGGTGAAAATTAATGTTTATACATTTTATTCCCACTTTAGCGAGCATGAGTACTGATGATTTCTTCGGTAAAGTAGAGTAGTAAGAAGTAACAAGGTAAGAAATATATACCTAAACTGATGAGGAAGCAAAGAATGGTCTGGTGAACTCGGAAGTGAAGGAGAGGACTTCATATCTCTAAGGAACTTATTTATTTGAAGAAAGAAAGCACCTTATTGACCTGTAGACCTACAAGGAAGGTATCCTCCAAGAACTCTCACATCAAGGAAACCAAGAAAGTGCCTTACAAACCCGTAGACCTACAAGGAAGGTATCCTCCTAGAACTCTCACATGAAGGAAACCAAGAAAGTGCCTTATAGACCCATAGACCTACAAAGAAGGTATCCTCCAAGAAATCTCACATGAAGGAAACTAAAAAGGTGCCTTACAAACCCACAGACCTACAATCATTTTGAAAGATGTTCACTTCATCAAGGAATTCGAAAGGAAGGACATGCGCTCATGTGAGGGGAAGAATAAGACCATTCCCGCTTCAGAGGAGGGTTTCCAAGTTCTTTCTTTATGAACCCATAATGAAGGAAAAAAATTCCATTAGGGTTTCAAGTCGAGAATGCAATTCTAAAGAATGAATGCATGAAGGGTCTTGGGAAAGGGTTCATTTTGCAATGAATGTGCTTTTAAAAGACCAAATAGTGTAGAAGTGGCATTATCACACATGAAAGGGAAAACTCAAGAAAATAAGAGAGAAAGATCAAGAGCAAGCAAAGGAGAATAAAATACACACAAAGGGCACAGGGGGATCTAGTTTTGTCAGGTCAGATGTTCCTTTATTTATATTTAGTAGCTAACCGCAGTGCAAGGCGAACGATAATCAATCCCCAACCAGATCAGGAAGAGTGTATGAAAGACAAAGAAATAAATAAAAAATTGGGTCAACATGGAAGGAGGCTTGAATTCTCCCAACACTTTGCATCATCCCCAATTTACCGAAATTCAATTACAAATATGGAAGAATAGAGATACATATAAAGGAAGGTTTATGCCACAAACACCACACTTGTTTCCAAGCACCAATAGGGGTGATGAGGGTCATCCAAGCACATATAGCATGATCACGGGGGAGCACATCACAACAAACACACACTTTTAATCTGAAGATCAAGAAGAGGGTCTCCCCCTAACATTGGTTGACCAAGAGGTTGCCAGCTTCAAACTTTAGATCATCATAGGGGGTAGGATGCTGAGCCTTCAATGGTGTAATATTAAGGGTAGGATCTTTCAAACCTCCCACAACAAGGTCCAAGGCAGAGGGACCTGTGAGGTCTCCATTGCTCAACTCTTGTGGGTCTAAGATCAGTGACTTTGTAAAGTTGCTGACAAGGTCAAAACTTCATCCACCGAGTTAAACATACACTTGATGGGAGTACCATGTTCCACTTCAATGGATTGATGATTTTGCACTTGAGGTTCACCACTGGGTTCACCAAGAGACTCGGGAGCGGTGACAAACTCAGGGGAGGCAGGAACAGGTTCTGTCACTAGGACAAAACAAGTCAACTTGGGGCCACCTTTTAGAGAAGGTGGGATCTTCTTATGTCCTCCATTGCTGGAGGCACCATGCTCTACCTTCTTCCTCATTAGAGGAGGTGAACTCTTGATAGAAAAAACAAGGAAGGTCGAGGGAGAAGAGGAAAGAACCACAATGGATGTAATTGAAGTGTTCACCATATCCACAAGCTTTGGGAAAGGCAAGACATCTAGGATGAAATTCAACAATGGTGGCTCCACTAAAGGAGTGATGAACACTTGCACCTTTCCAGGTGCACATGTGCTCACAACAGGAGCTGGAAGAGATTCAAAGACAGGAGGGAAAGAGGACAATACAACAGGAGGTGTAGTCTTCTCCTTCTCCTTACTTTGTAAGGAGGTTTTCTCAACTAGGAGGACCTTTCACCGATGCTTGCGCTTATGAGCAAGGCTGTTTCTATGGCTCTTCAAACTAGAATCCGAGGTTTGTGAAGGAACAAAAGTATTTTGATCATCCATGGGAGTGTCCTCCACAGTTGTTTCCAATGGAAGAGAAGACCCTTGAATGGGTGCAGAGGGAACAAGTTCAGAAATGGTGAGACGAATTGACTCTAGTGCCTCAGTAGTGGGCCTCTTCCCATTCACTTTTTGAGGATAGGAATAGTAGGAGGCCACAGAGGCCAAGAGAAAGAGGAATCTTTATGGGGGGATTTATGTCTTCCAAATCAAACAATCCTATGATCCGTAGTAAGACAAGAAGCTCAAATACAAGATGCGTGGCCTTTCACCAAGTGGGTACCATGGGATTCTCTCAGAAAAATGAGACAAAAGTAGATGCCACCATGATAGGTCAAGAGGAAGGATTAGGATAAACAACAGAAGGAGAAGAAGGAGGATCTCAGGACTACTTCTCTTCTTCTCTCGTATGCATTTTTGGGGCATCCCTGTTAGCTTTTAAGCATTCTCTATGCAAAACACCATAGGGAAAAGGAGGGAGCATCACTTACAGCCTACCACACCCTTTCTTATAGTTTTGATATGTGTGGTATAGGAGGTCCTTCCTAGGTGGGAGAGGACCAAGAGAGGTAGGCCAAAATTAATCTAGGGTATAGCTACCACATGAAACTGGTGGTCTATAACTGGTGTCATGGATAACATTTACCCAGCCTCCATGAATAAAATTTATACATTTGTGCACAAATGAGGGAACTGCATTCATAGCTACCATCCAGGGGATACCTAGCTTCACTCTAAAGAGTTCAGACCTTGGGATGATGTCAAACCTAAGGCTCATAGATTTAGGTCCAACAAGGATCGACAAGACAATACTCTCTATAGGAGGTAAGAAAATTCCATCAAGTGTGCAAATAGTACTTTTAGGTGAATCATATCCATCCCTATGTAGGAAGTTAATCAACATGATCTCCTTAGTGATGATATTCATTTGAGATGTCGAATCAATGAGAACACCTGCTACAGTATTCCCATTTATCCTTGCAGGAATGTAAAGAGGATATGGATCTCTATTGAAGCCCATCAACAGGTCCTACGAAGTGAAATTTATGCTAGTAGCACTACTCGGAGTCAACACAAAGGGAATAGGTTGGTTTAAGAAAGAGGCCAATGTGCACACCAAACGATACTTTTGTAAAGCCTCCTAAGGTTTATGAGATAGGATGGTGACCTAATTTTGGTTTAGTTATGCAACACCTTCAAAACCTTCCAAATACACCTACTAGGGGTCATAGGTTGGGTTGCAAGGAGAAAGCCTTACAACACTAACACCTACAACACTCCTAGAATACAAGGAAAGGGAATTTCAGTATCGCAAAATGGAACCAAAATAGTTCATGTCAGGTTCACCAAAAATGTAAGATAGGGAGACCAACCACTGCAAGGGCCCAGGTCATGAGAAGCCAAGAGAAGAAAGGCTGCCCTAACTTACTTTAGTTAAAGGAATTTTAGGGTGAAAGGGATGAGAATGATGAGGATTATGAAGTATTTTGACTAATCTACAATCCCAAGGACTAGAAAGAGACTAGGTGATTCGGCCTTCAGAATCAACTCTGTGTCTCAAGCAGCTCTCTGTCTAAGGACAAAAGTGCAGTTCTAGGATGCCAAGGTGGTGTGTTGGCATCTCACAGGTGTGTTGGCATCCGTATGGCTAGAGAACCAAAAATACAAGATTTAAACTCTAAAGGAGAGACTAGCAGCCTAGTTTAGAGGTTTCTCAAGTGATAGAACAAGATTAATAAGAGTGAAATGTAAAAATGAATTTGATAAAGAAAATAGATTACCGCAAGGGTGACGAAGATGATCTAGCACAATAATCTCCTTATCAGCTTGCTCCAAGACTTCTCCACCTGCACACAACAAAGAGGGAAAATGTTGGGGCTATTTAGGGGACTGCCATAGTCAGACCCCTATTTTGGTGTTTCCACTTCCACAGACAATCGAGTTTGCAACGATAGGAATAAAGATAAAGAGAGAATACAATCTACGTATACAAGAAACACTACAAAATAGTATGTGCTTACTCAACTAAATATGATAGAGCAGATGACAGGAGCTTACCACCTCCATCCAAAGCACTCAAGGCTTGTGGAGGAGTGAATGAGAGGAACTCAAGCCTCTGTTGCAATGGTGTTTGTCCTACGCTCACACTATTAGAGTGATAGAGTGGTAGATTGTTGTAATGGAGGGAAATGTGTTGCTAAAAAGCTTGAATGGATGAATGGAAATGGAGAGAGTGAATCTAATATCTTGTAAAAATCTTTCCAAACTTCTTCTAAAGAGAACAATGGATGAGAGAATGAAGATTATCTAGGAGAGGGTGAAAAATGGCCATATTTGGGTCGACCAGCCAAAGAGGAGCATTACACTTTGAATTCCAATTGAGAGTGTAACATCTCTACAGTCTCCAACCACAAGAATCTGCCAGGGATGTAAGTGCGTTGCGTGGATGTTTGTGTGCCACGCAGGTGTCCCTTATAGAAACACCCCCACTGACACATAAACAAGGCAACAAGTGTGATGTGGTCAACAGGCTTAAGTGGAATTAAACCTCCGCCTTAGGTTTTCTAAAGAGTAAGGGGGTAAAAGGAAACTTGCATTAGGGGTGTAAATTCATGTTTATACACCTTTGTGGCCCTACAAGAATAGGAAGCCTTAATGGTGATAGGTACTTTATGCTCTTGATTGATGATTACTCTAGGATGCCATGGGTTACTTTTCTTAGAGAGAAAGCTTAGGCTCTTGATAGATTCAAGGTATTCAAGGAAAGAGTAGAAAATGAGGAAAACCTAAAAATCAAATGCTTAAGGCCCAATAGAGGTGGAGAATTTAATTTTGGTGGGTTCAATGCATTCTATGAAGAAAATGGCATAAAGAGACATTATTCTGCGCCTAAAACCCCTTAGCAGAATGGAGTTGTGGAAAGAAAGAACCAAACTATTCAAGAGGCTGCCAAAACTATGATGAAAAAAGCAAATGTTCCATATGTGTATTGGAGAGAAGCAATCCACACTACTATTTACATTCTTAACAGAGTTCAAATCTGAGGTAACAACACTAAGACTCCTTATAAGTTCTAGACTGGTAAGACCCCTACTATTAAATACTTTAAAGTATTTGGAAGTAGGTGTTACATTAAAAGAGATGACAAAAATCTTGGAAAATTTGATGCTAGATGTTATGGAGGAATTTTTCTTCGATATTCAAATAACAACAAGGCGTATAGATGCTTTAATAAAAGACTAAGGAAAATAATTGAAAGTGATAATATGAAAGTTGATGAAGATATGTATAGACTACTAGAAATAAGTGAAGTTGAACCTGATGATCCTATCTATGGACAAATTTAAGAAGAAGAAAAGGAAGAAAAAGAAAAAAGTAATGAAGAGGAGATTCTAGAACCTGCACCTAAGACTGCTAAATATGTATAGAGAAAAAATATGAAGGAATAGATAACTGGAGACATAGGTGAGTGTGTGAAGACAAGAAGCAAAGTGGTTGAGGTAAACTTGTGTTTACTTCTAAGATATAACCTAAGACTGTGAGTGAATCATGTAATGATGAAATTTTGGTTAAGGAAATGAAAGAGGAACTGTGGTAGAGAGAAAAGAATGAAACATGGGAACTAGTCCCTAGACCTTCAAATTATTGGGAATAGGTGCCTCAATTTCTGGCTTGAACCTCTATAAAAGACTTGGCATTTTTCTGAATTTTCTAGCCTTTACCTCTCTACCGCTAGGAGTTCCTCATAGAGACATGGTTGTTTAGTTTACTGCCTTACCATGGGCCTCTATTGGTCTGTCCATGGTTGGGTGGTGTTACCTCCATACCACGGGGTGCTTGTACTGAACTAGTGGTAGCATGATTGTCTGGGTGGTCAGTTTGATGAATTTACTCTCCCTACCATGAATTCATTCCTTCTCTTTGGCTTCATTGGAAGAACAATCACATATCGGTGAGTGACAATGTGTTGTCTCACCGATATACCGATATGTGATAAATGTTGTGTCAGTGAGACTTGGTGTCATCGATGGAACCCAATTAGTTGTCTCAATGATAGAACAATATGTTATGTCGGTGTGACTTGGGGTGATTGGTGGAACCTTTCATTGGGCTACACTGATGGACCGATGGTAGATGGAAGCGACTTGGTGGGGACCATAGCATAGTGTACCAGAAAATGGGGATCTTGATCTACGGTTGAGATTTGACTAATCCAAAGGTGCACATTTTATTTCACAATCAATTAAGCTGAGTACTGATGAACTCTTGTGAACCGAGCAGAATTGTTTGTGTGTTTGACACTTGGAGAAATGCGAGGTAAGCAGGCTTCAAAGACATGTCATTGTTTCAGAGAAGCTTCTTGAGAATTTTGTATATTCCCTTTTTATTCCCTAGAAGTGCACATGATTTGTACATGTGTCTTGGTGGACTCTAGCGGTCTGGCAATTGGACAATTATCACCATACTATGGTGGCCATTAGGCCATACCGTAGTAGCTCAATAGGAAATGCTCAGAGCATCATTGAATATTTTGATAGTCAAAGTGATTGATGAATGGCATGACGACACATGGGGAAATCTCATTCGTTGATTTTACATCATTGTTGTAAATCAACTATTATTGGTCGAATGTTTAAATATGTGAAAGTGATATGTGCATTAACTATAAGATTTGATTCGGCAGTTGACAAAATCATTTTTAGGAAAAGAGAATTAATTCCTGGGCGGCTCGATGCGTGATTGTAGGGCGGCTTGGTTAGAAGTGATCAAATTTGTCTGTCAGAAGGAAGGTGCATAATTAAGGAACCCGATTGGTTGGTTAGTAGAATAATGAATGTAAGACTTATAATAGTCAAATAAATTGTAATAGTCATAGAGGGTGGTGAGATTATGATTCATTATATGCTAAAAAGCATTGTAATAGTTAGTGTAGTTGAATATAGAAGTCTGTTGTTGTGAGCTAATATCAGAGAGAGAGAAGTTTGTAATCTTTGTATGTAATCTTTTAACGTAATACAAAGTGATTCCTCTTGGTCTGGTGGGTTTTTTCCCATAAGGGTTTTCCCAAGTAAATCTAGTTTACCTCTGTGTTTTATTTCTTGTTACTCTTTTTATCCTGTATTTTGTTCATCTTAGTTGTTTTAAGAAGTGTTAAAATTGGTCTTTGCACTTATCCTCTATAGTTTTAGAATTAGGAAAGTGTATACTGCACCATCTTCTTTCCCTTTCAAGTGGTATCAAATCTTGGCTAGTTGTGTTATCCTTGTTAGTAAGGCTTGGTTTTTGTTCTAATACTGTTCTAGTGGGAGTCTTGCAAAGTTAGAACCTAGTTCCATTTGAGATGGTGAGTACATTAGGTAGAGTAGAGATTGAAAAATTCAATGGCAATAACTTTGAGTTGTGGAAACTCAAAATGGAAGACTTGCTTGTGGATAAAGACCTCTGGGTTGTTGTGTCTAGAACTATGCCACAAGGTATGAAACAAGAAGATTGGGATCTTGTAGATAGAAAATCTAGAGGCTTGATAAGAATTAATCTAGCTGATTTTGTACTCCTAAACATCCATGAGGAGAAATCTACAACTTTGTTATGGAAGAAGCTTGGTGAAATTTATCAGGGAAAGTCTCTAGTAAATAAGTTATTCCTGAGGAAGAAGTTGTACTCCTTGAAGATGGAAGAAGGTGCAGTTTTTGCAGACCATCTGAACTCATTTAATATGAGTGTTGCTCAGTTGGCATCTGTGGGTGTGAAGATAGAGAAGGAGGATCATTGCATGCTCCTATTATGTTCGTTACTTGACACTTGGGATTATCTTGTAATGGATATTGGAATTATGACCACTAATTTCAAGATGGAAGACATTGTTGCCTCACTTCTATCTAAAGAGATGCATAAGAAGTCTTCATACATGGCCAAAGAGGCCCTTGTTGTTCAAGGTAGATCAAAGGAGAAAGGCAAGAAGAAGGAAAAGAAGTCCAAATCCAAATCTGAAGGGAGATTAAAGTCTCTTGGTAAAAATTCCAAGGTGAAATGTTGGAACTATGGGTAGCTAGGTCATATCCGAAAGGATTGTAAGGAGAAGAAGAAGAAGAGTAACTCATCAGATAATGACTCTTCTCAAAGTGATGTAGATGCTTTCATTGCAGCCTTGGCAACTTAGACATCAGATGATGTCTGGCTGGTTGACTTAGATGCATCTTTTCACATCATGTCTCATAAAGAGTGGTTCACTAAGTATGAAAATTATGATGGTGGAAAGGTGTATCTAGCAAGTGATACAACACTAGAGACTCTTGGTAGTGGAAGAGTCAAAATACAGTTCCCTGACAAAAAAATCAAAGGGATTGGTGATGTACTACACATACCAAGTTTGGCCCATAACTTACTTTATGTTAGTAAGCTGAATGATGCTAGTGTGGAAGTTTCTTTCTCAAGTAAAGGATGTAATATGGCTAGAGGCAAAATGATGCTAGCTAAGGGTGTACATACTAGAACTCTGTATAGGGTAGATTCACATCCTATTCAATGTAACAATGTCTCTGCAAAGTCAAGTATTGATACTCCTATAGAAAAGGATGATGAAGCTCCTCTGGGTGAAAATGCCTTGGAGGTGAAACTCCCAGCTGAGAAGACCATGATGTGGCATCATAGACTTGGTCACATAGGTGACAAAGGTTTAAAACCTTGAAAAATAAAAAATCTTGTTGAAGGGCTTGATGATTGTAATCTTGAGTTTGACTTTTGTGAACATTTTATTTATGGAAAACAACACCATGTTTCATTTTATTCGAGTCCTCATAAATCTTCCGATGTACTGGATTATTTTCATTCTGATGTGTTTGGTCTAGTGAATGTTTCTTCGTTATTGAAGTCTAGATATTATGTTTCTTTTATTGATGGCTATTCGAGAATGGCATTTATAAAATTTGTTAAGAGTAAATCAGAAGTGTTCAGTCAACTTAAATAATTTAAAACTTTGGTAGAGAATCAGACTAGAAATAAAATTAAATGCTTGAGGATAGGTAATGGTAGTGAGTTTTTTTTTGTATATTTTGAAAGGTACTAGAAAGACCATGGGATTAAAGGCATAAAATTATACCTTATACTCCACAATAGAATGGAGTTGTTGAAAGGTTGAACAAAATGTTAATGGAGAGAGCGAGAAGTATGTTGAGCAATGCTAGTCTGGAGTAGATGTTCTGGGCTAAGGTTGTGGCTACAACATGTTACTTGGTAAATCATTCACCTTGTTCTGCTCTCATTGATAAGACACCTTTAGAAGCGTGGTCTAGTAAGAATCACTCTTTGAGACATATTCATGTCTTTGGCTATGAGGCATATGCATATGTGCCAAGTGAAAAAAGATCAAAGTTGGAGAATTAGGCTATTAAATGTATCTTCATCGGCTATGGCATTGATGTGAAGGGATACAAGCTTTGGAATCCTGATATTGTGAAGGTTGTGTATAGCAGAAGTGTAATATTTCATGAGTTGAAACCTTCAATAGTTGATCGACAGTTAGAGACTGATCAAAGAGAAAGGAAGAATGATGTAGTTCAGATTCCTCAAACTCTAGAAAAAGAGGAACTACATAGTGTACCTAAAACTGAGGAGAGTTCAAGTAGCTTTGAGAGTTTTGAAGACAAATAACCATAACCTCAGCCAGTAAGAAGGTCTACACATGAAAAATTACAACCTGATAGGTATGGTTTCTCTATGCTAGATTTGAACTGTGCATATGACCTAATTACTATTGTTGATGAATGTAGGATTGTAAAAGAGGCTATTAGTATGTCTGATTCAAATTCGTTGTTGGAATCCATGAATGAAGAAATGGAATCATTGGAGAAGAATAAAACCTAGGATTTGGTACCTTTCCCTGAAGCACGAAAGCTTTTTGGCTATAAATGGGTATTTAAGAAGAAGATTGGTATAGATGGCAGTGTTGAAAAATATAAGGCAAGGTTGGTTGCAAAGAGGCATTCCTAGGTAGAGAGAATTGATTATGGAGAAATATTTTCCCCTATAGTAAAGCTAACATCTATTAGATTTATTTTGTCACTAGCAGTCGCGTATGACTTAGAGATCGAGTAGATGGATGTGAAGACAACATTTCTCCATGGAGAGCTAGAAGAAGAAATTTATATGTCCCAGCTTGAGCACTTCGTTGAAAAAGGTAAAGAAAGTCTAGTATGCAAATTAAAGAAATATTTGTATGGTTTGTAGTCTCCTAGAATGTGGTACAAACAAATTGACACTTTTGTGTTGTCTATGGGGTTTTTGGGATCAAAATCTTAACATTGTGTATTATAAATCTGAAAATGATCATGTGCTTATTATTACCATGTATGTGGATGATATGATATGCATAGGAAATAGTAAGTCTATGATTTCTTATCTTAAATCTTAGTTGTCTATAAAATTTGAAATGAAAGATCTGGGTGTAGCAAGGTATACTCTAGGAATGGAAATAACTAGGGATAGAATGAGTAGAAAGCTTTGGGTTAGCCAGAGTGAGTATGTCAACACTATTCTGGAGAGATTTGGTATGGATGATTGCAAGCAGCTAGTTGTTCCAGTCTTGTAGGGAATGAAGCTATCTGTTGAAGATTGTCCAAAATCTTCTACTGAGATGGAGGAAATGACGAGGGTGCCTTATGCAAGTGTCATTGACAGTTTAATGTATACAATGGTTTGTACAAGGCCAAACATTGATCAAGTAGTGGGAGTACTTAGCAATTTTTGGAAAATCTGGGAAGGACACATTGGGATGCAGTGAAGAGAGTGTTTAGAAATCTAAGGGGTAATTCAAAATATGCTCTATGTTACCATGGAAATTTGGTTGGTCTACAAAGAGCACTCAACATTCATGGATATGTGTATTTTGATTGGGTAGGGGACATTGAAAATAGAAGATCCACCAGTGGATACACTTTCATGTTAAATGGTGGTGCAATCAGTTGGATGCACAAATGATAGGATGCAGTCACTTTGTCCACTACAGAGGTTGAATACATGGCAGCAACACATGCCTAAAAATAAGTTGTTTGCCTTAGTTGTTTGTGTTCTGATATTGGTTTTAATGCAAGGAAGATTACAATTTGTTGTGATAGTCAGAGTGCCATTTGTTTGGTGAAGAACCCTACTTTCTATGCCAAGACAAAGCACATTGATGTGCAGTATCACTTCGTGAGGGATATGGTGGAAGATGGAAAGGTCTGTTTAGAAAAGGTGGATACTCAGAACAATGTTGTTGATGTATTGACAAAGCAAGTGAGCAAGGACAAGTTCAGATGGTGTGCAAGTTCTATGGGCCTTGGGGCCTATGATCATCAATAATTTTGAAGTCTAGAGGAAGCCAGGAAGTCTTTGTCAAGTTGGAGCTTGGTGGGAACAAGTGCCTCAACTTCTGGCTTGAACCTCTATAAAAGACTTGGTGTTTTTTTTTCTTTTCTATCCTTTACCTCTCTACCACTAGGAGTTCCTCATAGAGGCACAATTGTGTGGTTTATCACCTTACCATGGGTCTCTCTTGGTCTATCCATGGTTGGGTAGTTTTACCGTCATACCGCGGGGTCCCTGTACTAAGCTGGCGGTAGCATAGTGGTCTAGGTGGTCAATTTGATGAATTTACTCTCCCTACTATGAATTCATTCATTCTCTTTGGCTTCATCGACAAAATAATCACATATCAGTGAGTGACAATGTGTTGTCTCATCGATATGTGGATATGCGATAAACGTTGTGTCGGTGAGACTTGACATCATTGATGGAACCTGATTAGTTGTCTCAATGATAGAATGATATGCTATGTCGGTGTGAATTGGGGTCACTGGTGGAACCTTTCACTGGGCTATGCCGATGGACCGATGGCAAATGGAAGCGACTTGGTGGTGACCACAACATAGTGTACCGATGAATGGGGATCTTGATCTACGATTGTGATTTGACTAATCTAGCGATGCACATTTTATTCTACACTCAGTTGAGGTGAGTACCAATGAAATCTTGTGAATCAAGTGGAATTGTTTGAGTGTTTGACACTTTGCAGCATGCAAGGTAAGAAGGCTTCAAACACATGTCATTGTTTCAGAGAAGCTTATTGGGAATTTTGTAAATGCCCTTTTGATTCCCTGAAAGTGCACAAGACGTGTACATGTGTCTTGGTGGACTTTGGCGGTCTGGCAATCATACGGTTATCGCCATACCGTGGTGGCCGTTAGGCTTTACCACGGTAGCTTGGTAGGAAATTCTTAGGGCATCGTTGACCATTTCGATAGTCAAAGAGATGGATGAATGGAATGACAACATGTGGTGCAATATCATTTATTGATTTTACATCACTATTGTAAATCAATTGTTATTGATCGAACATTTAAATCTATGAAAGCGATATTTGCATTAACTATAAGATTTGATTCGATGGTTGACAAAATCCATTTCAGGAAAAGAAAATTAATGCCTAGGAGGTCCAATGTGTGATTCCAGAGTGACTTGGTCAGAAGGAAGGTGCATAATTAAGGCACTCGATTGGTTGGTTGGTAGAATAATGAATGAAAGACTTATAATAGCTGAATACTTTGTAACAGCCACCGAGGGTGGCGAGATTATGAATCATTGTATGTTGAAAAGCATTGTAGCAGTGAGTGTAGTTGAATATAGAAGTCTGCTATTATGAGCTAATATTAGAGAGTGAGAAAGTCTGTAATATTTTTATGTAATTTTTTACTATAATACAAAGTGATTCCTCTTGGTCTGGTGGGTTTTTTCCCATAAGGGTTTTCCCATGTAAATCTGGTTTATCTCTTTGTTTTATTTCTTGTTACTCTTGTTATCCTATATTTTGTTTATCTCAGTTGTTTTAAGAAGTGTTAAAACTAGTCTTTGCACTTCTCCTCTATAGTTTTAGCATTAGGAAAGTGTATCCCACACCATCTTCTTTCCCTTTCACAAATAATAACGTAATTTGTTCAAAATGGGTATTCAAAAACAAGCTAAATAAAGATGGTGAAGTGGTAAGGAATAAAGCAAGACTAGTGTGTAAAGGATATTCATAGGTTGAAGGAATAGATTTTGAAGAAACTTTTGCACCTATAGCAAGAATGGAGGCTATTTGGATGGTCTTTTGATTTTCAACTCATAAATAATTCAAAGTGTATTAGATGGATGTCAAGTATGCATTTTTAAATGGAGAACTAGAAGAAGAAGTATATATGGAGAAAATGAAAGGTTCTTAGCTATCAAACAAACCAAATGTGGTTTGCAAGTTAAAAAAGGCTCTATATGGACTTAAATAAGCTTCCAAAGCTTGGTATGTAAGGTTGGATAGATACTTGACAAAGCAACGATTCAATAAATGGTCTATAAATAGCATCTTAACTTCAAGGTTTAGAAAAATAAAATGTTGATAGTTGTGGTATATGTTGATGACATTATCTTTGGAGGAAATGATGGAATGTGTAAGAAATTCATAAAAACTTGATTTTCTTTAATACCATCTTCAACCCTAGAAATGTTCTCCAAGGTCGGCTATACAATTTCAATTTACAAATTCAAATTAGGTTAGCTACTCAACATTTATGTGGTGTATAAGAATGAAAGAGGACCAATTACATATTTTATTTAGAACCTAAACAAAATCTTGGATCAATCACATGCTTCCTCAATTCGATGTAAAGACTTACTGTAACATGTAGACACCAAGTTAGCCAAACCTAATGAAGACACTGATGATGTTTGAAGTATGCACATCTCTAGAAAGATGATCACATGTGGATCACTCAACACACTTCACCAGACATTTCACCATATCTAAGAATACCTCAAGTACATCTGCAACAACTACAACAAACTTCATCCACATAAAACTCTTCAACAGTCCAACCAAACCAACGAGCAAAACACATGATCTCTGGAGTAGGTCTTCTAGAGTGCAAAATCACAAGCATATTTTTTATATCACATAAACCATCAAAAAGAATCATTTCCTAGATCTGCAAGATCCCAAACCAAAAAATAGAAGACTTCAAAGCCAAGACATTTCTCCCAATCCACAAATACATAGTTCTACAAAACTAGCTCACATATCTGTGAACATAAATTTTACTCTCCATCAAACCAAATCTAACACTCTAGATATATTATCCATTTAAGCTCATGACCATAATTGCAAATTTGTATAGGCATAGGCTCAACACAAAAGAAATGCAGAGCACAATACTGGAGAACACTTAGAACATGCACTTCAACACTACATTATTTCTCAAATTTTCTCAAAAGCACTTGGAAAAAACACTACAACTTCATAAATATAGATCCATCTACTCTAAGCACTTTTGTAGTATCTGAACTATACAATTACCATATGCAATCAACTTGAACTATGTTGACATCAATGACAACATTAATGATGAAACCACCAAACACATCCATACTCGCAAAAATCTCCCCCTTTTTCATTGATGGCAACACATGATGCGAAAAACCATGAAAGACAACATAGCATACACAACCTTCAGAGATGAAAACCTACACAAGCATAAAATTTTCACATGACTTTCTCTCCCCCTTTGACATCAATGGCAAAGGAAATTTTAAATAAAAAATCTTTCCATACAAATCTCTATTCCCTCCCCCTTAGGAGTGCACCCACGTCACATACTACAACAATACACTTCTCTACTCCCCCTAAGGAGTAGACCTCATTCATCAGCCCAGATCAAAGAGTGTGTGAATCCACTAGACTAATGCACCTCCATGTGCATTTAGTTCAAAGGAGGGGCAGTAACCCCTAACTTTCCTCTAAGATAATCAAAGGTATCCTTTGGAAGGGCCTTAGTGAATATGTTAGAAATTTGGTCCTTGGTAGGTACATATTAAAGTCTAACTTCATTCTGTAATACCCTCTCCCTCAAGAAGTGATACTTGATAGATATGTGATTTTTCCTAGAATGCATCACTAGATTCTTCAAAATGTTTATAATGTGCTTGTATTTTCAAATAATATAGAGATAGGTTCATCACTCACCATGCCTATGTCCTTCAAATTTTTCTTCATCCAAAGTACCTATGTACATTAGGATGCTGCTGCAATATACTTCACTTCTATTGTAGATAAAGAAACTGAATCTTGTTTCTTACTCAACCATGAGACTAATCTTCCTCCAAGGATGAATGCACCACCACTTGTACTCTTTTGGTCGTCTACACAACCAACCCAATTTTCATCATTGTAGGAATTTAATGTGGAATCATTATCCTTCAGATACCATAACCCAAACTCTTGAGTTCCCTTAAGATATCTAAATATCCCCTTCATAGTTGTAACATGTGCTTCCTTAGGTTCTTCTTGAAATCTTGCAACTAAAAATACTACATACATGATATCTAGTCTGGTAGCAGTAAGATACAATAGTCACCAATCATAGATCTATACCTGTTGTAATAAACTTTAGCAGATTCATCATCCTTACTCAGCTTACATCTGGTTACCATACGGGTACAGACCAATTTGGATTCATCCATTCTAAACTTCTTCAATAATTCCTTAACATACTTGGATTGTGAAATGAATATCCCTTTGTTAGTTTCATTCACTTGAAGTCCAAGGAAAAAAATCATCTCACTAATCATATAAATTTCAAATTCTTTTTGCATCTCTTTTGCAAATCTCTTAAACATTCCATCATTTCCTCCAAAGATAATGTCATCAACATATATACCACAACTATCAAGATTTTGATTTTCTCAACCTTGGAGTAAAGATTTTTGTCTATAGACCCTTTGTTGAATCCTTTCTTTGTCAATGATCTATCCAACCTTGTATACCAAGCTTTGGGAGATTTTTTATGTCCATATAGTTCATTTTTAACTTCCAGACCATGTCTAGTTTGTTTGACAACTGAAAACATTTCGGTTGCTCTATATATACTTCTTCTAGTTCTCCATTCAAAAATACTGAATTAACATCCATCTAATACATTTTGAAGTCTTATGAGCTAAAAATGCCAAGAACATCTAAATGGCCTCCATTCTTGCTATAGGTGGAAAAGTTTCTTCAAAATGTATTCCTTCAACTTGTGAATATCATTTACATACTAGTCTTGCTTTATTCCTTACCAGTTCACCATCTTAATTTAGCTTGTTCTTGAATACCCATTTTGAACCAATTCCATTCTTATTTGAAGGTCTAGGGACTAGTTCCCATGTTTCATTCTTTTCTATCTACTACAGTTCCACTTTCATTTCTTTAACATAGATTTCATCATTACATGCTTCACTCACAATCTTAGGTTATATCTTAGAAAGTAAACACAATTTTACCTCAACCTTTTTACTTCTTGTCTTCACAGCCTCACTTATGTCTCCAATTATCTGTTCCTCTGAATGATTTCTCTATACATATTTAGGAGTCTTAGGTGAAAGTTCTGGAATCTCCTCTTCATCACTTTATTCTTTTTCTTCCTTTTCTTCTTCTTGTAGTTTTCCAGATATAGGATCATTAGGTTCAACTTCACTTATTTCTAATAGTATATACATAGCTTCATCAGCTTTCACATTAGCACTTTCAATTATTTTCCTCAATATTTTATTAAAGCATCTATATGCCTTGCTATTATTTTTATATCCAAGAAAAAATCCTTCATCACAACTAGCATCAAACTTTACAATATTTTCATCATCTCTTTAATGTAACATCTACTTCCAAATACTTTAAAGTATTTAATAGTAGGGGTCTTATAATTCCATAACACATAATGAGTCTTAGTTTTGTTACCTCTTATCTTAACTCTATTAACAATGTAGACAACATTGTGGATCGCTTCTCTCCAATACACATCAAGAACATTTGTTTCTTTCATCATAGTTCTCATAGCCTCTTGAATAGTTTGGTTCTTTCTTTCCACAAATCCATTCTATTGAGGGATTCTAGGAGCAGAATAATGTCTCTTTATGCCATATTCTTCACAGAATGCATTAAACTCACCATAAGTAAATTCTTCACCTCTATTAGACCTTAAGAATTTGATTTTTAAGTTTTCCTTATTTTCTACTTTTTCCTTGAATACCTTGAATCTATCAAGAGCAAGAGCTTTCTCTCTAAGAAAATTAAGCCATGTCATACTAGAGTAATCATCAATCAAGGGAATAAAGTACCTATCACCATTAAGGATTCCTATTCTTGTAGGCCCATAGAGGTCTGTATGAATTAATTCCAGCATTTTGGTAGATGATTGTTCCTTTTCATTAAAACTATTTTTTGTTTGTTTCCCCAACTGACAACTTCTACAAATTGAATTTGAAGGCTTTGTGATTCTAGGTAGATCTCTAACAACTTCCCTAGAACTGATCCTGATTAGATTGTCAAAATTCACATGTCCCATCCTCTGATGCCAGATCCAACTTTCATTAATTTGAGAAACAAAACATTGATGATCATCTCCTTTAAGTTGATATATATTTCCATGAGTTCTATATACTTTTTTGATCTCACAACTGTTATCCTAAAACACAAGCTTAAAAACTTTACTACACATTTTTCCAAAAATTAAGATATTATGCCTTAAACCCTGTACATAATAAACATCTATTGGATATTGCTGATATGTGGTTTTCATTGATGTCAACACTATTGGCATTAATGTATTTAAGGTTGTATATGTCAAGGATATTGAGAAAATTGTAGTAAAATAAGTTGTAGGGTGTCAGTGACACAATGATGTTTAGTATGATGGCTAGCTCAATATATTGATGATAAGAAGTTTTAGATTAAAGGGTTTTTTGACAAGTCTATCTAGTTTATCCACATGAAGGTTTATAGGTTTTCATGAAGATTTCATTAAGTTATGATTATTTGTGTTTTGATAGTTGTTCTATAGTTTTAGTTGGTGTTCCTAAAAGAAGATATGATTCTAGTAATTTGAGTTGTTGTGGATGCTTATGTGGTGATTCATGATGCTTGTGGATGTTTCTAGATCATTCTCTATCTATTTTGTTGGTTCACATTGATTGTTGTGCTCACGATTGGTGGTTTTCTTCTGCAAGTTCATGTTTTTCATGATCATGGACAACAAGGTGATTGTAGTTTTTTGTGCATCTTTGAGGAATAATTATTTAAGGTGTTTTGTGTTTGAGACATGTTTTGGGTCCTTACTATGTTTTGGTTGACATTATTTAATTCACATTCATAAATTTTTTATTAATTTGGGTTGATAGTTTGTACACATTTTATATTTTGTTGGGCCAACATGTAGCTGATGTTATCCTTAGTTGTGGATATATATGATCGATTGGTTATACCATTTGGTGAAGTGGTGAGTGAGATGTCCAAGTACTATGTGTGAATAATTTTCTAATATTTCGAAGGAAAAAGTAAAGTGTGAAGAAGAGTGAGCAAAAGAAAGTGTTCATGTTCTTAACCGGAACTGTAATCAGGCATTAGGAGATGCCATTTTCTCAGTTCAAGATCTTTCGGATGTAATCCAAATGTGACTATAAGATAGTGAGTCTTCCTTTGGGCGGTGATCCATTTTGTATTTCAGTAGTGAGATCTAGGTAGTGTTCCTGAATGCATGTGCATTCCCCATTTGTAATACTTTTAATAGAGTATAAACTTGTGGACTAACCTCCACCATGGTTTTTCCCCTAATAGGGTTTCCATGTAAAAATCTTGGTTTTATGTGTGTTTTTGATGTGGTGATGGTTTATGCTTTCATGTTTATTTATCAAATCTGAGAATAAGTTTGATAAGTATAATTTCTGAGACAATTGATTCAAACCCCCTCTTAGTTGTTTTCCTTTGTGTTTCCAACAATTGGTATCAGAGCAGGTTCATCTGGAGAAGCTTGACTTCTTGAGGTGATCTGGGATGGTGACATATAAGAAATATAGTCCTAGATTTAATGGAACAAATGATTATCTATGGAAGACTCGAATAGAGTGTCACCTGAGATGCATTGGTTAACCTTACTAGAAAATTGCAAAGAATAGATATATCATCCCACATAATGGTCCTTCTACTACAGGTGCGATTAAGGAAGACAAGTACAATATCAAGGCTAAGTAAGAATTGTTGAGTGCTCTAACTAATTCTGAGATGAGAAATGTAATGGAGCTGAAGACTTCTTATGAGATCTAGAAAAAGTTGGAAACTTTGTATGTTGGTGATACACATGTGAATATTGCTAAGATGAAAAGTTTGAAAGGGAAATATGAAATGTTTAGAATGGGTGAAGATGAGAACACCACTTCTTTTATGCATAGAGTGAATGAATTGTGTGTAGTATCAGATGTGCTGGTGGAATATTGGAAGAATTGGAGATTGTTGCTAAAGTGGTTAGATCCCTGCCTATTGCATACAAACACAAAGTTGTTGCTATTGCGGAGATATGGACTATGACAAATGTAACCAGAGACATGTTGATTGGTAAGCTTGTTGCTTTTGAGCTAAGTGAGTTTGGTGCATCTCTTCGTAAGACAATCTACATCGAAAGCTTCTATCTCTAGAAAAGATAAGCAAAGATATGATCTGGGAGAAAGTTCTTCTAGAAAAATTTCCAAGTATGAGTAGGAAATGAGAGAGATTGAAGAAGAAGAGAGAAAAATAGATGAGCTTGAAGCACTTCATATCAAGAGGGTAGCCAAAGGAGAAGGTAATTATAAAGGTAAATTTCCTCTTAAATGTTTTTTTTGCAATAATATAGGTCATTTTTCCTCAAGGTTTGTGGAAAGAGTTCCTAAGTCAAGACCTAACAAGCCTAGATATCAAAGAAAGTTTTATTATGTTGCTGATGAAGGTGTGACAAATGATGAATCTGATAAAGGGAATGTAAGAGAGGATAAATGGGTATTTATTGCTATCAAGGAAAATAATCTAGCACCTATTGAATCTACTAGTTGCATGAATGTGGAGAAAGCTCTAGCTGCCAAAGTTGAAGAAAATAATGAATGGGTGATTGACAATGGATGCTCTCATCACATGACAGGTGATAAATGTAAATTTGTGAGCTTGGAAAAGTATGATGGTGGTGTTGTAATATTTGGTGATGAAAAATATGGTGTAATCCTTGGCAGAGGATCCATTTCTTTTGATGGTAAGCATAATATTGATGATGTCCTATATGTGGAAGGTTGGAAGCATAATCTCTTAAGTGTTGGAAAGATGATTGGCAAGGGATATAATCTTCAATTCAAGGATGGAAAGTGTAGAATATTGGGGAGTTCTGGACATGTGATTGATTTTGGTACAAAAACCAAAGGTAATATCTTTCACCTAAGTACTACTACTAAAAGTTGTCTAATTGCTCAAGTTGATGAAAATTGGTTGTAGCATAGAATATTGTGTCATGTAAACTTTGAAAATATTATCAAGATAATTTCTACTCAGATAGAGTGAGAGATCTTCCTAAGTTGATAAAACCTACTAATAATATATGCAAGGAATGTCAGTTAGGGAAGCAAACTAGAGTTTCATTTTGAAGCAAACAACATTGTTCAAATGAAGTATTAGAGCTTATGCAAAATGACTTGTGTGGTCCTTCTAGAATTAGAAGTTTACAAGGAGATAGGTATTTCATGTTACTTATTGATGATTATTCTAGATTGATGTGGGTTACTTTCTTAAGGGAAAAATGTGAAGCTTTAGAGAAATTCAAGATTTTCAAGGCTATGGTTGAGACAAAGATAGGTCTGAAGGATTAAATTTTTGAGATTAGATAGAGGTGGTCAATTCACTTCTAGCGAGTTTAGTTCTTTCTGTGAAGAGCATGGGATAAAGGAGAACACAACAACACAAGAAGCTACTAGGACTATGATGTTGGAAGGAAATTTTCCTCATATCTACTAGAGAGAAGTTATTAGTACTATCATTTACACTCTCAATTAGGTACATGTCAAAGGTGATACTGGTAACATTCCTTATGAGCTTTGTTTTTGTCATAAGCCTACTATTAGATACTTCAAAATATTTGGAAGTAAATCTATATTAGAAGAGATGAAGATATAGGAAAGTTTGATGCTAGAAGTGATGAAGGAATATTTCTTGGTTATTCTACTAAAATTAAAGCCTACCGGTGCTACAATAAGAGATTGAGGAAAGTAATTGTAAGTGATAATGCAAAATTTAATGAAGACATAGTTAGACCATCCAGAACTTGCAGATACGATTCAGAAGATCGGAATGATAGTTCAAATAAAGGAAAAAAAGTTAAGACAATAAATCAAGTTCAAGTCATTCCAGTAAATCTGGAAAATCAAGAGGAAGAAACTAGTGCAAGTGCAAAAGTAAGATCATAAGAGCCTGAAGCTCAAGAGCCTAAGAATCAAAGGTATGTGAGACTAAATCATTTTGAAGATCAGATTATGCATGATAAGAACAACGGTGTTCAAACTAGGAGAAGAATTGTAGAAGAGTATTATTTGATCTCAAAGACTGAGCATAATAGTGTCAACGAACCATACAAAGATGAAAATTGGGTGGAAGAAATGAAAGAAGAAATACTACAAATTAATAAGAATGATACATGGATTCTTGTTCCTAGACCTAAGGAAAAAAATGTAATTGAAACTAAATGGGTCTTTCAGAACAAACTGAATGAGAAAGTTGAAGTTGTTGGAAACAAAGAAAGACTGGTGTGTAAAGGATAGTTTCATATGGAAGGAATTTAATTTGAAGAAACTTTAGCCCCTGTTGCTAGGACTGTGAGATTATTTCTTGCTTATGTTTCTTACAAAAACTTCAAATTTTATCATATGGATGTCAAGTCAGCATTTCTAAATGGTGAACTAGATGAAGAAGTGTATATTGAGCAACCTGATGGATTTCAATTGACTGATCATGGATATATGGTTTTCCAATTGAAGAAAGAATTGTATGGAATTAAGAAATCCCCAAGCACATGGTATGCTAGATTGGACAAGTATTTGTTGAAACTTGGATTTAATAAAGGTACTACTGATAGTAATTTGTATTTCAAGATTGATAATGATAAACATTTGATTGTTGAAGTATTTGTTGATGATATCATTTTTGGAGGAGATGATAGTTTGTGCATGAATTTTTTTTGATGAGATGCAGAGTGAGTTTGAGATGTCTATGATTGGAGAAATGAAATTATTTTTGTGATTACAAATTACTCAGCTAGATAGATGAATATTTATATCTCAGTCCAAGTATGTGAAGGAATTGCTAAAGAAGTTTGGTATGGAAGATTCAATGCCAATTGGTACACCTATGGTGACCAGATGTAAGTTGACCAAAGATGATGATTATCGTAAAAATAATCTGACTAGATATAGATCCATTATTGGTGGATTTCTCTATTTGACTCAAACTAGACTTGATATCATGAATGTTGTATGCATTGTTGGAATATTTCAAGCTGATCCTAAGGAATCTCATGTGACAATTGTGAAGAGGATTATCAGGTACTTGAAGGGGACAGTTGATTTTGGCCTATCGTATCCTAAAGAAGATGACCTTACTTTGAGTTCTTTTATTGATGCTGATGGGAAGGAGATATGGATGATAGAAAGAGTACTAGCGATGGTGCATTTTTCTTGGGAAAGAAGTTGATTTCATGGTTAAGTAAGAAGTAGAATGCCATTTCTTTATCTATTGCAAAGGCAAAATACATTGATGCTCCTCATAATTGTACTCAAGTATTGTGGATGATGCAGATGTTGAAGGATATCAAATTTGTGTATGATGGACCTATTGCTATATTCTATGATAATTCAATTTCAATTAACATATCTAATAATTTGGTGCTTCATTCAAAAACCAATGATATATCTATCAAGTTTCAATTTTTGAGAGAAAAGGTGAGTGAAAAGGATGACATATTGGAGTATGTGCCTAATAAGGAAAAAATTGTAGATGTATTTACCAAGCCCTTTACTAAGGATACTTTTGAGTATCTCAGAGCGAAGGTAGGAGTGATTACCCATCCTAATAAGAATTAAGATGTAATGACTTGCATCAGTCTATGTATTTCATAGTCATATCTTGTGATCCAGATTGATGTTGTGGTAGTTGCTACTGAGGGGGAGTAGTCAGATGTTTAGAAATGTGGTTTAGAGCTTTTGTGGAGAAAGTTAATGTGTAACTTTTTCATTGATTTTAAATGTGGAGAAGAGTCTTGTGAAAAACTATGAAAGAGTGAAGGAGAAAAGAGTCAAAATCTAAGGGGGGGAAAGTGGTAAGAGAAAGTATCATTGATGGTGTTTTTCACATCATGTGTTGCCATCAATGCCAAAGGGGGAGATTGTTGGATATTTCTGATATGTGGTTGTCATTCATGTCAACACTACTAGCATTAATGTCTTTAAGGTTGTATATGTTGAGGATATTGAGGAAATTGTAATAGAATAATTTCCAGGGTGTATGTGATGCAGTGAAGTTCAATATGATGGCTAGCTCAGTATATTGATGATAAAAAGTTATGGATTAAATGGTTTGTTGAAAAGTCTATCTAGTTTATCCACATACATTTTTAGAGGTTCGCATAAAGATTTGATTAAGTTATGAGTATTTGTGTTCTGCCAATTGTTTTGTTGCTTTAGTTGGTGTTCTTGAAACAAGATGATATGATTCTAGTAATTTCAGTTGTTTTGGATGATTTTGTGCTAATTCATGATACTTTTAAATGTTTCTAGATCATTCTCTATTTGTGTTGCTAGTTCACATTGATTGTTGTGCTCACGATTGGTGATTTTCTTTTGTGAGTTCATGTTTTTCATGATCACAGCCGATAGGGTGATTGTAACATGTTGTGGATCTTCAAGGCATAATTTTTTAAGGTGTTTCATGTTCGATACATGTTGTTTTGGGTCCTTACTATGTTTTGGCCGAAATTATTTGATTCACATTGATAAATTGTTTATTAATTTGGACTAATAGTTCTTACACATTTTATATTTTGTTGCACCGAAATTTAGCTGATGTTATCCTTAGTTATGAATATATATGATCAATTGGTTATACCATTTGGTGAGGTGGTGATCAAAATGTGCAAGTGTTTTGTGCAAATAATGTTCTAATATTTTTAAGGAAGAAGTAAAGTGTGAAGAAGAGTGAGAAAAATAAACCGTTCCTGTGCTTAACTGGAATTATAATTAGGCATTAGCAGATGCTAGTTTCTCAGTTCAATATCTTTTAGATTTAATCTGAATGTGACTGTAAGATAGCGAGTCTTCCTTTGGGCAGTGATAATATTTGTATTTGAGTAATGAGCTCTAGGCAATGTGCCTAAATGCATGTGCATTCCCCATTTATAATACTTTTAATAGAGTATAAACTTCTGGACTAACCTCCATTGTGGTTTTTCCCCTAGCAGGGTTTCCACACAAAAATATTGGTGTTATGTGTATTTTTGATATGGTGATGGTTTATTCTTTCATGTTTATTTATCAGATCTGAGAATAATTTTCATAAGTATAATTTCTGAGACAACTGATTCACCCCCCTCTCTCAGTTGTATGCCCTTGTGTTTCCAACAACATCATTAGTATTATGTTTACCATAAAAACTAATTGTTCATTTACCAACAATCTTAGCACCAGAGTCATCTCCAAACATAACTATTCCTCCATCATATTTCTCAAGTTTAGTGAACTTACTCTTATCTACAATCATATGATTTGAACACCCACTGTTAATTACCCAAAATTCTTCATCCTGTCTAGCATGAAAAGTAGTCACCAAAGTACATTCTATCTCATCCTTCTTGCTCTCTAGGCTAGATTCCTGTGCACATCATCCATGATTAGTAGATATAGCTTTATTTTCCAAGGATAGAAATTAAAATTCATCTTTATCTTCCTCAAAGTCAAATTCAACATCAAAGATTCCTACATCTCCTTTCACATAGTATAATTTCTTGAAATTCCTATCCTTCTTGTCTTTGTGATTATTGTTACTATCCTTATTCTTCATGTGTATTCTCTATTAGGAAATATTGATGCATAATGACCAATATTTACACAACTGAAACATTTATTGGGAATCTTACATTTGTATTTACCAGTACCTTTCTTCAATCTCCTTGTGAAGTTTTCTTCCACCTCTTTTGAATCATCATCATCTGAGTCATATCCTATATTCATTTCTTTAAAAGTTGTTTTAGTCTTCTCCTTATCTCTTGCAAATTTTCTCATCTTGAATGTAGTCAACACATCAAATAGGTGCTCCTTAGTAAATGTCTTTGGATCATATGATTCTTCAATAGAAAAGACTTTATCACTATAATTTTCTAGTAGGGTCATCAAGATCTTCTCAATTATATCTTCATCTGACATAGTACCACCTTGATTCTTAATTTTAGTTTGTATAAGTTCAAATATTTGATAGTAGCTCACAATATCTTCTCCTTCTTTCATTCTTAGGTTCTCAAATTTTTTCTTAGCAGTTAGTTTCCTTGGAAAATTTACTCTATCATTTCCTTCATAAACGTCTTTCAATTTTTCCCATACTTCATGAGCAGTTCCTAGAGAAATAATTTTTTCCTTTTAGTTTTAGATAGAGCACTGAAGATAGCATACCTTGCCTTTTCATTGTCTTCATAAGCTGAAATCTCATCAGCAGAGGAAGGACCATCGACTGGTATCACATACTTTGTCTCCACAACCTTCCAGGTCTTGAAACTAAGTGAAACCAAATAGCCTCTTTGTTGGAAGGAGACACTACACAAGTCATCTGGTGTTGCCATTGATGGAAACCCTAGTCAATAATCCCATCCACACCTTAGTAATTGCTTATACCAGAAATCAGATTGAAGATATGTGTTATCTGTCAAAGCTAGAAATAGGGCATCTGACAGAGTTGTGTACATTGACTCATATGTAGTTTCTTGTTATCATTTTGTGTTGTGGATCTCATGGAATTTCTTTTGATGTATGAACTATATTTGAATCATCAGGCTTCACATTGACTGGTGTGCAAGTTAGAAGATCTGCTTTATTGATTTTTAGTCTAACAATGCATAAAGGTTGACTAGATGAGTGTAGTGTGTTGCAGATATTCGAGGCATAATTGTTTAAGGTGTTTCATGTTTGAGAAATGTTGTTTTGGATCATTACTATGTTTTGGCCGACATTTTTTAATTCAGATTGATAATTGTCTATGGATTGGGCTGACAGTTTGTGCATGTTTCATATTTTGTTAAAGCCGACATGCAGTTTTTCTAATCTCTAGTTGTAGATATATATAATCGATTATTCATATCATTTTGATATATGATGTGAGAGTTAGAAGGATTATAGGGTTGGATATTTCTAATATGTTGTTTTCATTGATGTCAAAACAATTTCGATTAATGTCTTTAAGGCTATATATGTTGAGGATATTGAGAAAATTGTAATAAAATAAGTTGTAGGTTGTCAGTGATGTAGTGGACTTCAGTATGATGGATAGCTTAGTATATTTATGATAAGAAGTTGTGGATTAAAGGTTTTTCTAAAAAGTATATCTAGTTTATCCACATGAAGTTTCATAGGTTCACATGAAGATTTGATTAAGTTATGAGTATCTATGTTTTGATAGTTGTTCTGTTGCTTTAGTTGGTGTTCTTGAAAGAAGATGATGTGATTCTAGTAATTTGAGTTGTTGTAGATGCTTATGTGGTGATTCATGATGCTTGTAGATGTTTCTAGATCATGCTCTATCTATGTTGTTGGTCTACATTGATTTTTGTGCTTGCGATTCATGATTTTCTTCTGCGAGTTCATGTTTTTCATGATCATGGCCAATAGGGTGATTGTAGCATTTTGCATATCTTCGAGGCATAATTGTTTAAGATGTTTCATGTTTGAGACATGTTTTTTTGGGTCCTTACTATGTTTTGGCCGACATTGTTTGGTCTGCATTGATAGATTATTTATTGATTTGGGCTAACACTTTGTACACATTTCATATTTTGTTGGGCTGACATGTAGTTGATGTTATCCTTAGTTGCAGATATATATGATCGATTGTTTATACCATTTCAAGGTATGGTGTGCAATGTATAATGTGTGCTATGTGAGAATAATGTTCTAATATTTTGAAGGCAGAAGTAAGTGAAGAGGAGTGAGCAGAAGAAAGTGTTTACATGCTTAATTAGAACTATAGTTAGGCATTAGAAGATGTTATTTTCTCAGTTGAAAATCTTCTGGATGTAATCCGAATGTGACTGTAAGATAGTGAGTCTTCCTTTGGGCAGTGAGCCTTTTTGTATCTGAGTAGTGAGCACTAGGAAGTGTGCCTGAATGCATGTGCATTCCCCATTTATAATACTTTTAATAGAGTATAATCTTGTGGACTAACCTCCACCGTGGTTCTTCCCTTAACTGGGTTTCCACATAAAAATATTGGTGTTATGTGTGTTTTTGATGTGGTGATGGTTTATGATTTCATGTTTATTTATTAGATCTAAGAATAAGTTTAATAAGTATAATTTTTGTGACAACTTATTCACCCCCCCCTCTAAGTTATCTACCATTGTGTTTCCAACAATTGGTATCAGAGTAGGTTCCTCTAGAGAAGCTTGACTACTTGAGGTGATCAAGGATGGTGACATATAAGAAGGATAGTCTGAGATTTGATGGAATAAATTATTCTCTAAGGAAGACTCAAATGGAGTATCATCCAAGATGCATTGGTGAACCTTACTGGACAATTAGAAAGAATAGATATATCATCCAACAAAATGGTTCTTCTACTGCAGGTGAGATTAAGGAAGCCAAGTACAATATTAGGGCTAAGGAAGCATTTTTGAGTGCTTTGACTGATTCCAAGATGACAAATGTAATGGAGTTGAAGACTACTTATGAGATCTAGAAAAAGTTGGAAACATTATATGAAGTCGATACCCATGTGAAGATTGCTAAGTTGTAAAGCTTGAAAGGGAAATATGAAATGTTAATAATGGGTGAAGATGAGAACATCACTTATTTTATGCAGGGAGTGAATAACTTGTGTGTAGTATCAGATGTGCTAGTGGAACTTTGGAAGAATAAGAGATTGTTGCTAAAGTGTTCAGATCCTTTCCTTTTGCATACAAACACAACGTTGCTACCATTGAGGAGATTCAAACTGTGACAGATATAACCAAAGACATGTTGATTCATAAGCTTTCTTCTTGTGAGTTAAGTGAATTTGGTGAATCTCTTCCTAAGATAAAATCTGCATTCAAAGCTACTATCTCTGGAAAAGATAAGCAGAGATATGATTCTGGAGAAAGATCTTCTAGAAAAATGTCCAAGTATGAGTAGGAAATGAGAGATTGAAGAAGAGAGAAAACTAGACGAGCTTGAAGCACTTATTGTCAAAAGGGTAGCCAAAGGAGAAAGTAAGTATAAAGGGAAATTGACTCTTGAATATTTTTCTTGTAATAAGATAGGTCATTTTGCCTCAAGGTGTCTGAAAAGAGTTCCTAAGCCAAGACCTAACAAGCCTAGATTCTAAAGAAAGTGTTATTATGTTGTTGATGAAGGTATGACAAATGATGAGTACAATAAAGTGAATTTAAGTGAGGATAACAGGTATTTATTGCTATCAAGGAAAATTATCCAGTTCCTATCGAATCTACTAGTTGCATAAATGTGGAGAAAGCTCTAGCTGCTAGAGTTGAAGAAAAATATGAATGGCTGATTGATAGTGGATGCTCTCATCACATGACAGGTGATAAAAGTAAATTTATGAGCTTGGAAAATTATGATGGTGGTGTTGTAAGATTTGGTGATGACAAAGCTATTATAATCCATGGCAGAGGATCCATTTCTCGTGATGGTAAGCATAATATTGATGACATTCTATATGGGGAAAGTTTGAATAACAATCTCTTAAGTGTTGGGCATATGGTTGACAGGGGATATAATATTTAATTCAAGGACGGAAAGTGTAGGATATTGGGGAGTTCAAAAAATGTGATTGAATTTGGTACAAAAATAAAATGTAATATCTTTCACCTAAGTGATACTAGGGAAAGTTGTCTGATTGCTCAAGTTCATGAAATTTGGTTGTGGTATAGGAGATTGTGTCATGTAAACTTTGACAATATTATCAAGATAAGTTCTACTCAGGTAGTGAGAGATCTTCCTATGTTGATAAAACCTACTAATACTATATACAAGGAATGTCAGTTAGGGAAGAAAACTAGAGTTTCATTCCCAAGAAAACAACATTGTTCAAATGAACTGTTGGAGATTGTGCATACTGACTTGCGTGGTCCTTCTAGAGTCAGAATTTTACAAGGAGATAGGTATTTCATGTTATTTATTGAGGATTATTCTAGATTTATGTGGGTTACTTTCTTAAGGGAAAAATCTGAAGCTCTAGAGAAATTCATGATTTTTAAGGGTATGGTTGAGACAAAGATAGGTGTAAAGATTAAATGTTTAAGATTAGATAGAGGTGGTGAATTCAATTTCAGTGAGTTTAATTCTTTCTATGAAGAGCATGGGATAAAGAGACAATTACCTTTCCAACGGACCCCTTAGCAAAATGGAGTTATGGAAAGGAAGAATAGGACAATTAAAGAAGTTGCTAGGACTATGATGCTGGAAGGAAATGCTCCCCATATCTACTAGAGATAAGTTGTGAGTACTATTGTTTACACTCTCAACTGGTATATGTCAAAGGTGATACTGATAAGACTCCTTATGAGCTATGGTTTGGTCATAAGCCTACTGTTAGATACCTCAAAATGTTTGGGAGTAAATTTTATATCAAAAGAGATGAAGATATAGGAAAGTTTGATGCTAGAACTGATGAAGGAATCTTTCTTGGTTATTCTACTAAAAGTAAAGCCTACCGGTGCTACAATAAGAGATTGAGGAAAGTAATTGAAAGTAATATTATCAAGGTTGATGAAGACATAGTTAGACAATCCAAAAACTACAAATATGATTCAAATGATCAAAATGATAGTTCATATAAAGGAAAGAAAGTTTAGACTCTAAATCAAGTTCAAATCATTCTGGTGAATCAGGAAAATCAAGAGGAAGAAACTAGTGAAAGTACAAAAGTAAGATCACAAGAGTTTGAAGTTCAAGAGGACCCTAAGACTCCTAGGTATGTAAGACTAAATCATTTAGAAGATCAGATTATAGGTGATAAGAAAAAAACATTTCAAACTAGGAGAAGGATTGCAAAAGAATATTGTTTGATCTCAAAGATTGAGCCTAATATTGTCAATGAAGCATGCAAAGATGAACATTAGGTGCAATCAATGAAAGAAGAACTACTGCAAATTGAAAAGAATGATACATGGATTCTTGTTCATAGACCTAAGGAAAAAAATCTAATTGAAACTAAATGGGTCTTTTGAAACAAACTGAATGAGAAAAGTGGAGTTGTTAGAAAAAAATGCAAGATTGGTGTGTAAAGGATATTCTTAGATGGAAGGAACTGACTTTGTAGAAAAAATTTCTCTTGTTGCTAGGATTGAAGCTGTGGGACTATTTCTTTCTTATGCTACTTAAAAAAACTTCAAGGTTTATCATATGGATGTCAAGTCAACATTTCTAAATGGTGAACTAGATGAAGAAGTCTATATTGAGCAACCTGATGGATTTCAATTGACTAATTAGGGAGACATGGTTTTCCGGTTGAAGAAAGAATTGTATGGACTTAAGCAAGCCACAAGAGCATGGTATGCTAGATTGGACAAGTATTAGTTAAATGTTTGATTTAATTAAAGTACTGTTAATAGTAATTTTTATTTCAAGATTAATCACAATAAAAATTTGATTGTTGAAGTCTTTGTTGATGATATCATTTTTGGAGGAGATGATAGTTTGTGCATGAAGTTTGTTGATGAGATGTAGAGTTACTTTGAGATGTCTATGATTGGAGATATGAAATTATTTTTGGGATTGCAAATTACTCAGCTAGATAGAGGGATCTTTATATCTTAGTCCAAGTATGTGAAAGAATTGCTAAAGAAGTTTAGTATGGAAGATTCAAAGCTAGTTGGTACACCTATGGTGACTGCATGTAAGTTAACACAAGATGATGATTCTCCTAAAACATATCAGACTAGATACAAATCCATGATTGGTGGATTTCTCTATTTGACACAAACTAGACCTGATATCATGAAAGTCGTATGCATTGTTGTAAGATTTCAAGCTGATTCTAAGGAATCTCATGTGATAGCTGTAAAGAGGATTTTCAGGTACTTGAAGGGGATGGTTGATTTTGGCCTATGGTATCCTAAAGAAGATGACCTCACTTTAAGTGCTTTTATTGATGCTGATTGGGTGGGAGATGTGAATGAGAAAAAGAGTACTAGTGGTGGTGCATTTTTCTTGGGAAAGAAATTGATTTCATGGTTAAGTAAGAAACAAAATGCCACTTATTTATCTACTATAGAGGAAGAATACATTGCTGCTGTTGAAAATTGTACTCAAGTATTGTGGATGAAGCAGATGTTGAAAGACATAAAAGTTGTGTATGATGAATCTATTGCTATATTCTATGATAATTCAACTTCAATTAACATTTTTAAGAATCTAGTGTTGCATTAAAAAATGAAGCATATATCTATCAAGTTTCACTTTTTGAGAGAAAAGGTGAGCGAAAAGGAACTTAGATTGGAGTATGTTCCCACTAAGGAACAAATTATAGATATATTTACCAATCCCTTGTCTAAGGATACTTTTGAGTATCTTAGAGGGAAGTTCGGGGTGATTACCCCTCCTAATCAGAAATAAGATGCAATGAATTGCATCAGTCTGTGTATTTCATAGTCATATCTTTTGATCCAGATTGATGTTGTGGTGGCTGCTACTGAGGGGGAGTAGTCAGATATTCTGAAATGTGGTTCATAACTTGTGTGGGGAAAGATAATGTGTGCCTTTTTCATTGATGTCAAAGGGGGAGAAGAGTCTTGCGAAAAACTATGAAAGAGTTAAGGAGAAAAGAGTCAAAATCTAAGGGGGAGAAAGTACTAAGAGAAAGTATTGTTGATGGTGTTTTTTACATCATGTGTTGCCATCAATGCCAAAGGGGGAGATTGTTGGATATTTCTTATATGTGGTTATCATTGATGTCAAAACTATTTCCATTAATGTCTTTAAGGTTGTATATGTCAAGGATATTGAGAAAATTGCAATAAAATAAGTTGCAGGTTGTCAGTGATGTAGTAAAGTTAAGTATGATGGCTAGCTCAGTATATTGATGATAATTAAAAGTAGATTAAAGGGTTTTTTGACCATGTATTGTTTATCCACATGCAGTTTTTGATGTTCACATGAAGATTTGATTAGGTTTTGAGTATCTATGTTCTGACAGTTTTTTTGTTGCTTTAGTTGGTGTTCCAGAAAGAAGATGATGTGATTCTTGTAATTTGAGTTATTTTGGATTCTTCTATGGTGATTCATGATGCTTGTGGATGTTTATAGATCATTCTTTATCTATGTTGTTTTTCCACATTGATTGTTGTGCTCACGATTGGTGATTTTTTCTGTGAGTTCATGTTTTTCATGATCATGGTCAACTAGGTGATTATAGCGTGTCGCGGATCTTTGAGGAATAATTGTTTAATGTGTTTCATGTTTGAGACATGTTGTTTTGGGTCCTTAATATGTTTTTGTTGACATTGTTTCATCCATATTAATAATTTTTTTATTAATTTGGGCTGACAGTTTGTACACATTTCATATTTTTTTTGGGCCAACATGTAGTTGATATTATCCTTAGTTGTGGATATATATGATCGATTGTTTATACCATTTGAGGGTATGATGTACGATGTATGCTATGTACTGTGTGTGAATAATATTCTAATCTTTTGAAGGTAGAAGTAAAGTGTGAAGAAGAGTGAGTAGGAGAAAGTAATTATGTGCTTAACTAGAATTGTAATCAGACATTAGAAGATGCTATTTTCTTAGTTCAAAATATTTCAGATGTAATCCGAATGTGACTGTAAGACATTTAGTCTTCCTTTGTGCAGTGAGCCTTTTTTGTATTTGAGCAGCGAGCTCTAGGAAGTGTGCCTGAATGAATGTGCATTCCCCATTTATAATACTTTTAATAGAGTATAATCTTGTGGACTAACCTCCATCATTTTTTTTCCTGTAATAGGGTTTCCATGTAAAAATATTGTTTTTATGTGTGTTTTTTATGTGGTGATGGTTTATGCTTTCATGTTTATTTATCAGATCTGAGAATAAGATTAAAGGCATAATTTTTGTGACAACTGATTCACCCCCCCTCTTAGTTGTTTTCCCTTGTTTTTCCAACATATAGATCAATTGTATGTAGTTTCACTTGAGCAAAACAAAGATTGGTGATTTGAATTAAAGTAGATAAAGTTTCAAGAGAAAAATTAGACAAAATATGAAGAATGTAACCAATGTGCTTAACCAAAACTATAATCAGGAATTAGCAGATGCTATCACATAGTTCATCCACTCCAGTTGACTTCTGAATATGACTAGAAGACAATGAGTCTTATTTTGGGTAGAAAGTCTTTTGTATTTGAGCAGTCAGCTCTAGGCAGTGTGCGTGAATGCATGTGCATTCCATTTATAAACACTTATTTTGAGTATACTCATATTATGGATTAACCTCCACCATGGTTTTTCCCCTAACAGGGTTTCCATGTAAAAACAATCCATGTATTATGGTGTTGTGGTTGATCACCTTATGTTCTTGCATCTTTCTTTTGGTTCAATGCTATAAGTGGTTTAAAGATCGAATTAATAAAGTTAAATTTTGTAGAAAACTGATTCACCCCCCCTCTCAGTGTTTCTTGATTCCAATAGTAGGTATTAGAGCCTAGTTCCTTGAAACAAGTTTAATATCTTGGTAAAGATACGGAAGGTGATTCAATGGATTCTGACAGTCTTCGTCAACAACGTTTGGTGGCACTAGATGATCTTGATCAGTCCAAATCTGAAGTCTAGGAATTGCAAACAAGACTCATGAATTTTGAGAAACTGATTCAATCATTGAAAGATCAAATCAATAATTCTAAGGAAAAGAGAAAGGAACTTTGTTATTAGATCAAGCAGAAAGAGAGTAAAAGCATGGAAGATGAACATCTAAGTCAAGCCTTGAAGGAAAAGACAAAAGAATGTGAAAATATCACTAGAGATAATGTTTTCCTAAAGCATGAGATGAAATATATTATGATGAGGATGACCAAGGAGATTGAAGAGAGAAAGAAGAATGAAGAGAATCTTACTCAGTCCTTGAAAGAAAAATTTGATTAATGCAACAAAATTAATGGTGGATTCAATCAGCTCGAGGTTGAATTGCAACAATCCAGAAACAATGAAGAAGAGCTTGAAAGATAAGTTGTTATTCGAAGGGATGAACTTGCTACTACAAATGAATACAAGGAGAAGTTCAAGATTATCCCAGCTAATCTTGATGAATTGATTCAAAGTCAGAAGATTGGAAGTGACAAGCAAGGCATTGGATATGAGAAATGAGAAAGCTCTGGATCTGGTCAAAGAAAATTTAGGCCAAGAAATCAAATGAGCAAAGCTAGAAGGTATCTGGTAAGACAACCCAATTCTCAAAAGTTCAATGGATATTGTTTTGTTTGCAATAGATTTGGTCATATGGCTACTCAATGTAGAAGTAGAATCAGTCTGAGTGGTCCATCATTCTCTGGCCAGTGTTTCAATTGCAATAAGTATGGTCATAAGTCAATTGAATGCAAAAATATGAAAAATAACTTTTTCAATAGAAATGTCAGATGTTATGTCTACAATATATTTGGCCATATTGCTAATGAATGTAGATCAAGAGAAAATCAATGGAATAACTGGTTTGGATAAATAAATGTCATGTGTTATAATTGTAACAAATTTGGTCACATTGCAAGATTCTATAGAAGCAGGAAGGGTCCGGTAAACAAAGGGAAAAATATGAAAAAGGATGATAAGGGAAAAGGAAAAGTTATTGTGGATGAGATCAAGAATCAAATGAAGAAGACATGGGTGAAGAAGAGTGTTCTGGATGCAAGAAATGAATCCATACCATAATCTAGTGTTGAAAATTCCTTCAAGAATTAGTTTAAGGCCTCTGGCCTAGGGGGAGCTCTCAAGAAAATATTTTACCTCCTGATGGTAGTTGGTAGCAGAATGTGGAAAATTGCAACGATTGCATTAATGATCTATAGATCTTTTAGGAACACTTGAGGAAATTTAGGAAAAATTGAAGGTTCGCAGAAGAATTTTCTTTCACAGACTATGAAAATAGGGTATACAAAAGACCTAGGGAAAAATTATTTATTGTGATAAACAGTTAGGTGTGTAAATGATAAAAGGTTACTTATATTCCTCATTTGTAACATTGCATTTTGAGAAGAATATGTTTGGAGAGCTCTGCAAGTGAATTTTGGTGAGATACAATTCTAAAGATGATTCGATGAACAAACCCTAATCCGGTGAAAGATATTTATCTACAAAACTTGTGAACTTGAAATTTCTTGAAATGGCTTCTCCATTAGTCATTGATATTAAGGATAGACCCTGCCCAAAATTCAAATGGCACCCATTCAAATCCATTTACATTAGGTGCATTTTCTTTCATTTCATATGGTGTTTTTCACATTAAATATATTAGGGCATATATTCATGCAAATGTTGAGGAGTTAGAAAGCTCCCAATTGTTAAATCTGTACACAAATCACATTGTGGGAGAATATCTCTATGTAAGGCCTGAATTTAAGACTTTGGAGGAGAATAATTTCACACAAATCATGAAGTTACTTGTGTTTGATGAAAATGAATGGGTTTGGTACATACTAAGTCGAGTGCATACTGAGTTCATGTGGTTAAATCAGCCCTTCAAGATCACCCGAGAAGCTATAAGCATTGTTACTGGTTTGAATTCATCTGGTGGGTTGCCCACATTGAAATCTGTGAAGAACCAAATAGTCACTGAGGCAACCGGTTCCACTTTTGACAAAAGAGCCATGAAAATTAATGAAATCATTCAATTGGATGGAAAATTTACTTCTATGGTTATATATTGGATATAAAATCTATCACTCCAGTTGGGATAACTCTATATCTGGTATTACAATCTATGCAGCTTATCAAATGATCAAGGAAAATATAGAATATGACTTATGTGAGTTACTCCAAAGCCAACTAATTGAAAAACTTTGTAAAATCAAGAAGGACAAGAAGAAATGTAGTATGGAAATCTACTATTATGTATATTCTTCTACTTCATGAATGAAGTTTCGAGAGTTGGTGAAGTGCAATGGGAAGGTGAGAGACTAGTAGCTATTCAAATCAGAGACATCTTATATAGAATTGGAGATAGCAAAATAAGGAAAACTATTATCTGGGGCGACTTCAAAAGCTCTCAGAGTGAAATACAAGCTAGGGAGAGGATTCCTAAATATATTGTGGAAAAGTATATCAACACTATTTGATTCATGGTTGACACTGATCAATGTTTGATGGAAGCAACAAAACCTAGAATATTTTGGATAATGCCTATGGTATATGAGGTTGAAGAACATATTTTGGAGTTGTATGCCCAACACTTTTTGAGTAAACCTTAGGATCCGATAGAAGAAAGGTTTGGTACCTTTGAAGAGAAGAATATGAAAGCACGTGAACAACTAAAGAAGCTTATGATAGTCCAGAAGGTGAGAAAGGAAGTTGAAGCTTTTGCAGAAAGCATCAACACATCAGTTGAAGCAATAAGGGAAGCTAGGAAGAAATGAGAACACGATAAAGAAGGAGATATTGCTAGAATTGAGTCAGCTATTCTAACAACATCCTCTACTAGATCTAGATCTACAAGGAGCTCTAAACCCTCATCTAGTCCTACAAAGAAATCAAGCCGAGTAAAATCTCAAGTCAAGACATTCGAAAGAGAAGGAAAGAGAAAGAAGGATAAAATCACAAGAGTCTATGTTGTTGTTGAAGATGATGAAGAAACTGAATTAGATGAAGAGTAAGATAAATCAAGCATAAGGGCACAAAGGAATCAAAATTCTCTAAGGACAAGCCCTCTGATGAAGAAAAATCCAAGAAAAAGGTGAAAATTGATAGATCGGGTATGACTATAAAGGAAGTTGAAAAATCTTTAATTAAGGATGGTAATCTCAAACCACTTTCTGAATGGTATGACACTTTTGATAGTGTTGGTCAGAGAACTCTTGGAGAAGCCACAATAAAATATTTGAATATTTTCAATATGACTCTGATATAAATAATGTCAGAGTTACCTAAAGGGTTATACGAAGTCTTAGAAATGAGGAAAGTAAAATGCAAGAGCTTAATATGAATGAATGAGAGAACACATACTTTCCAATCTATGTCCAGTAATGTCAATAGAAGAAATGAAGAAAATCCTCAATGATGCTAAAAAGGATTTTAAGAGAAAATAAAGGGTGAATAAGCTTATGATCAAGTAGACTAGGGAAGTAGCAAAAGACACTGAGAAAATTCTTAAGGCAGTTTTGTTGAAGAACAAATATAACATTGTCTCTGAAGAAACTCATGATGAAGATGTTCCATTTGGTCTGAAAGTTCAAGATGTTTGGGCTAATATTGAAAGAAGACACAATTAAGGACACTCAAAATCCTCTAGATATGGAAGATATTGAAATTCCCATGGAGACTAAAGCTCCTAAAGATATTTCAACTGACGAAATAGAGATTCCCAAAGTCAAGAAAGAATCTAAGATTGAAGAAAAGAAAGCCGAGGCAAAAGAGGTTTCTATGGAAGTAAGAGACACTACAAAGGTAGTAAATAATTTTTTAGAAGAACAAAATGAGGAGTTTGAACCTGAATTGGTGGAAGGTCTTATCAACTTGGCCACTCTATATCCTATTCAGAAGTTGAAGGTGGCATCATTTTCTCAGACCAAGGCAAGGGAAGAGATATTAAAATCTCACATTGAGGACAGTAAGCTGCTAAGTCTTGCATCTGGTATCTTGGAGAAGATCATGCCCACAGATGGAAAGGACTCATCCAATTCTCCCTCCGGTCAACTAAAGAAAATTATCAACTCTGTAAGTACTCACTTTGAGTCTCTTGAAAATTCAGCTGAGGATAAGGTCCAAAACAAATTTGATGCAAACAAGTTCAGTAGATTGAATTGTATGATTTCTAGTGATAAATCCTTATTAGCAACCTATGAAAAGAACATTCAAGGTGCATTATTTGAGGGTGGAAATATCTACAAGTCATGCTTATCCTTGTAAAAATTCACTGAGGTCACTGAGAAGAAAATTAAGGAATATGAGAAATAATTAGCAAATATTTCTCAAACCTTTGATCCTCTAACCATTTATGTGAGTAATCTAGAAGGTCAAATCATTTCCTTGCTTAACAAAATTAAAATTTTGAAGCATGAAAAAGACATAATTTTTGAAAGGGTATGTGAGCTTAGAGGACTAATTGATCCTAAAATGGAGACAATGCTTAGTGCATTGAAGGAAGCACATGATTCTATGGTTGTCAATGATCCAACAAATATTGAGTCAGTAGAGATGCAATCCTACCTATTATGTGGTCACATGAATATTTTGGGGAGTCTCAAAAAGGGTTGGGACACTAGTATAATCCCGTTGAAGAACAATTTTGTAGACATATTCAAGTCCATGTAAGTTAGAAAAATATGTTTGTACATATACAATTTTGTATGACTTTTGGAATGCAGATTCCCGTCTTTTCCATTGATGTCAAAGGGGGAGTGTGGGATAGTGAAAAAATTCATATTCATCTCAGGGGGAGTTGTGAATAATTTTTTTTTTTAAAGTTTTGAGGATTACAGTGTATTCATGTTGGTACTGATTCCAACACTTAGTCATTTTTCACTAAGTGTTGCCATCAATGCCAAAGGGGGAGATTGTTGGAAAGAGACACTGCAAAAGTCATCTAGTGTTTTTATTGATGGAAACCCTAGTTAGTAATCCCATCCACACCTTAGTAATTGCTTTTACTGGAAGTTAGATTGAAGATATGTGTTATCTATCAAAGCTAAAAATAGGGCATCTGACATAGTTGTGTACATTGACTCATATATAATTTCCTATTATAATTTTGTGTTATGGATCTTAGGGAAGGTATTTTAATGTATGAACTATCTTATCCTTGAATCATCAGACTTCACACTAATTGATGTACAATTTAGAAGATCTGGCTAATTGATTTTCATTCTAAGAGTGGAGAAAGGCCAACTAGATGAGTGTAGCATGTTGCAGATATTAGAGGCATAATTGTTCAAGGTTTTTCACATTCAATACATGTTCTTTTGGATCCTTACCATGTTTTGGTTGACATTTCTTTATTCACATTGATAATTGTCTATGGATTGGGCCAACAGTTTGTGCACATTTCATATTTTGTTAAAGCTAACATGCAATTGTTATAATCTCTAGTTATCGATATATAATCAATTATTCATTTCATTTTGATATATGATGCAAGAGTTAGAAGGATTATAGATCAATTGTGCACAGTTTCACTTGAGTAGAACAAATATTGGTGATTCAAATGAAAGCATACAAAGTTTCAAGAGTAGAATCAGACAAAATGTGAGGAATGTGACCAATGTGCTTACTCAGAACTATAATCAGGTATTAGCAGATGATATCTCATAGTTCATCCACTCTAGTTGTCTTCTGAATGTGACTATAATATAGTGAGTCTTCTTTTGGGAAAAAATCCTTTTGTATGTGAATGTGACTCAACATTCCCACGGTGGATAAGAATGCGAGAGGACCAATTACATATTTTATTTAGAACCCAAATAAAATTTTGGATCAATCACACGCTTCCTCAATTCAATGCAAAGACTTAGTGTATGTGAAGACACTAGGTTGGCAAAACCTAATGAAGACATCGATGATCTTTGAAGTATGTGCATCTCCAACAAGATGATCACATGTGGATCACTCAACATACTTCACTAGATATTATACCATCTATGAGAATACCTTAGGTACATCCTCAACAACTACAACAAACTGTATCCACATAAAACTCTTCAACAATCCAACCCTACCAACCAGAACAATACATGAGCTCTAGAGTAGGTCTTCAAGAGTGCCAAATCACAAGCATGTTTTTTAGAACAGAGAAACCATATGAAAGAATCATTTCCTAGATCCAAAAGATCTGGAGCCATAAACTTGAATATTGCAAAGACAAGACATTTATCCCAATCCACAAAAAAATTGTTCTACTAAACCAGTTCACATTCTAGTGAACATATCTTTCACTCTCCATCAAACCAGAAGCTAAAAATCGAGATATATTATCCATTGAATCTCACAAACATAACTGAAATCTACACAGGCATAGGATCAAGAAAAAAGAAATGCAAATCACAATACTAGAGAACATTCAAAAAACACATTTCAACATTGCATTCATTATTTCTCAAAATTTCTCAAAAGCATTTGGTAAAAACATAACTACAACTTCATAAATATAGCTCCATGTACTATAAGAACTTCTATAGTATCTGAACTGTACAAGTGCCATCTGCAATCAACTTGAACTATGTTGACATCAATGACACCATTAATGGTAATGTTATGCCTTGCATAACTACCCCATCTTTTGCCTTGGTCAAAATGGGTCTCCCTTTGTTGTTTTTTTTTTTTTTGTTCTTTAAACAAAGTTTGGAGTCTTTTGCTTCCAAAACTTTGTTTAAATTTTGATTTAGTCTATTGGAATCGGAGCCGGAACCAAATCAGGTTCTGAAACTTCTTTCAAAACTCATTTTGATTCCCATCCCAACAGTCTTTCTTTTTTTTCCTTTTGTTTTGTCTTTATCGGAGCCAGAACCAGAGTGGACGTTAAGTTGGTGTTTATTGAAAATTGCAAAATCAAAATCCATCTCTTCTCCACCTCGTCTTTTTGAACTTTTGGTTTTAGTCTTGGTCCTTATGTTAAGTTTTATAATTGGTCCTTTTATTTAACTTTTTATGTTTGGTTTCATTTTATGTTTTGTGGGCGGACCCGGAACTGGAACGGGAATGAAGTTGGGAAATTCCTTAAGTTTCCGAATCAATTTTCATTCTGATTCCTCTCCCGCTGTTTTTTGGTCGTTGACTTTTTACTGAAGTCACACTGTAGTGAAGTGTTTGTTCTTTTCCAGTTCTGACTCCATTTAAACGTCATTTAATGCGTTAATGAAAGTTGCTATGAGTAGGTAGAAACTCTGATTTTTATCTTCATTAAGGATTAAACGTGTTATTATTATCATTGTTAAAGAATCAAAAAGTGAAATAGAGCAACTGTGGAGTCCATCTGAGTGAATCGATTGAAGGAGGAGGAGATAATTGCTTGCGAATCAATTCAGAAGGTTAGCTAGGTTTTGCATTTGAGGTAGGGTTCCTATTCTCATTTTTATTTATTTGCTTTCCTGTTTTTAGTTTGTGTTTGTTTGATTTAGATCTTTGGGCAAGTTCGTCATTTCAGTAGGTTTGTGTGTTTGTTTTCTTTCTTTGTTTGTTTTTTGTTCTTGATTTTGTTTTATGCTTGCATTTCTAGTTTTATAGTGAGTTAGGGCACGGTTGCTTTCACGTTTTGTCGTGATCGTGTTGTGTTGCATTAGGTTTTAAACATGTAGATTTAATTAGGCTTTTCACAGTGAGGTAGATTAAATTCATGTTTTATAGTGAGTTAGGGTTGATAGAATCTTGTTTTTACTTAGGGTTTTATCGCGCATTCAATCTGGTTAAAATAGAAGGTTTAATCCGTGCCCTAGTTTTATATTGCATTTTCTATGTTAGGGTTTTATGCGTTTCTATGATCACATTTAAAATGATTAAGTATGATTCCCTAAAATATAGTCATCCCCATGATCATATGGGCATGGTCGATTTTATGCTATACTTTTAGCCTTATTTCATTTAATATGACCTTGGTCTTCAGTCATGAAGTTATGCATTAAGTTGTTAAAATCTTTGATGACGTCATGGTCAACATAGCCGGAAGCGGGATCGGAATTGATTTAGAGTTTTGGATGTGTTTTATGTTTAGTGTCAATTCCATCTTCCATCCCGTCTCTGACTCTGCTTATAGTAAGAATTTTTTTTTGACTTCATGAAAATGTTAACCTTGGCGAAAGCGGAAGCAGAACTGAAACAGAATATGAAAACATAAAAATTTGAAGGAAACCGAATCAGTTTCCATTCTGGTTCCGGTTTCGGTCACTATTTCACTTCCGACTCTGAGCCCACTGCTTGTTAGTAGGATGATAGTAACAGCTTCTGCTCTGAGCCTGATAGTATGTTAAAAGAGGATTATTTAAGATGTTTGCTGCTTGGTTCCGCCTCTGATGTATGTTTGAAAGGTATGAGTTTAAAGACACAATTTGAGATGTTTATTCGAGAATCTAACTAGAGATTTTGTTGCAGGAAATCTAAGAGGATGTCGAGAACATCAGGAGAACCTTCCCTAAGAAACCGGCCTATAGGAACATCAAAGGCAGTACCTAAACCAAAGAAGATGAAGCCAGAATAGTTGCCTTATACCTTAAGGTATAATCACAGGAGTCCTATTGTCACAGTGAGAAAAGTAGAATCAGATTGGTCAAACATCACCGACACAAACTTGGGCTAGTACAACTTTGAGGAGGTGTATACTGAAACATTCAATGAGGATGTGACACCTAGAACCAAGAGGATTGTTGATTTTGGTTTGGCTCATATCACTTTGTTTCCTTTATCAATCCAATGCCCGGAGTTAATCTTGACAGTTGTTGGAGCTTATAATCCTACTACCAGACAATGCATGGATTCACAAAATAATGTAATTATTGATCTCACTCCTCAAGCATTTCAAAATATATTTAATGTCCCAGATCCTAAGAACTTGGTGCAGTTGGATGAGGCATAGGCCTTGGAGAAATATAGTAATTTTAAAGAATCCAGTAAATCTCATTTGAACAAAAATTGGTTGAAGACAGAGAAGAAAACTCTAACCAAGCTTCTAGACCACCCAAAGAGGGAAGATTTCTATAAGGAGGTATCAAATTTAATAATGATGTTGTCTAGGGATTTTGGGAAGAGAGATGCCTTTCATTTCAAGGAGTGGATGTTTCCCTTCATCCATAAAATCTTAAATGGAGCCAAGCAATTTGATTGGTTGATGATTGTGTCAAATGCTATTCATGATCAACTGACTAGCATTAGGGAGACTAAATGCTTCTTTATGACTTCTTACATTGTGTATGCACCAACAAGGTTGGGTATCTTCCCAGGTTTAAAGAAAGTAGGGATAATGGGAGTGTTTGATGGACAGAAGAAGGTATGGGAGCATTATAACCAGCTGTCTCTATAGGTTGCTGAGACTCAATTTAGAAGAGTTAATGATGCATTCATATATGTAGTCATTAACCAACTCAACAGAGATGCAAGGTACAGGCTGAGTCAAGAGGCCATGGCATTTATTGCTGAATGGGGATGTTGGTAAATTCAATATCCCAGGTTTACATATTTTAGGTTAGTTGGTTTTGAAGGCCATCCACATTTGCTTCCAAGGTGTTGCAATAATAGGATAGTTCTAATGGAGTTTGTATATCAGGCTCTTGGAGTTAATGCTCGGTTTGGAATAAAATGTAAGACACGATGTCACAAGCTCCCCATGAAGTTGTGTGAGTATAGTTGTCAACATTTGGTAGGAGCAAGGGTGATCTGCAGTGAGCTGATATAGTTGAAGTTAGGTTTATACATAGCTCATAGGTATTTTGACCCGAAGGGTAAGATGCATGCCTTTTTTCCTTCTGTGTTTGACAAGCATTTCAATTTATTAGAAGATTTTTGGAGTGACCGGTAAGATGAGTATGACTTGAGGAAAAATAATTATGAGAGGTTATCTATCTCACTCATGGCTGAACTTGGAGTCAAAAATTACATTCTTGACACATTTGTGGATGATGGAGTTGTATTGGATCCATCTTATCAGGCTTTAAACATAGGAACTAAGAGCTTGGATCCGATTGACTGGAACAATGAAGAAACTATTGACATAAAGCAAATAGGCAAAACAATCTTGGATCAAAGTGTTCACTGGTTGGTGCTAAGAACCAAAGCTCCTCAAGGACCAGCTCCTAAAAAGGGGAAAGGGTATAAAAGACTCAAAAGAAAGACACCTCCCAAAGAGCCTTTGGAGTTCTTTCCCCCAGACATTGAAGAGATAGAACTTGAAGCAGCAGTTGATGAAGCAGAAACACAAGAAGGAGATGCTTAAATAGGATCGGCTATTTCAACACCTACATTTGGTGAATCTTCCACACAAGTCCCACTTGCAAAACAATAGAGTGAAGTTCAAAAGGGGGCTCTTCATAGTATGGTTGAAACTACGAAGGGAAAATAAATGGAGAGGGAAATTCATGATGTTGGAATAGATTCAGATGAAACTATGTCAGAGAAGGATGTGCAAGAGAATATGCCTCTAGAGGAGGATGCTGAATAGGTAATGACACAAGAGGAGCAATGGGAATTGTTTGAAGAAGTTAGAAAGGATGCTGAGGCAAAAGCTAAAGAAATAGAAAAGGAAAAGTTAATGGGTGCTACGACACAAACTGATTCCATACTACAGTAGCAAAAAATTAAAGCTAAGTCAAGAGCTGATGAAGTAGAGAGAAAGAAAAGGCAACAAGAACATGAACTCAAGGTTAAAGAAGAAAATGATAAGTTAGAGTTAATACAAAAGATTCATGACCTTGAGGAAGAGAAGACAAGAAACCGGAGGGAGAAAGAGGTCTTGGTTGCCAAGTTAAAACCTGCAGAGGAAGCTCATCGAAAAGAAGAATAAGCAGAATGATTAAGAAAGGAAAAGGATATCAAAGAGTCGGTTAGGAAGAAACAAGAAGAAGAAGCAAAGGCAGAAAGAATAGTGAAATAAATACTAGAGAAAGAAAGACTAGAGGCTTTAGAGAAAGAGAAACTAGAAAAAGAAGCTCTAGAGAAATAAAATTTGGATAAGGAAAAATTGGAAAAGGAAAGAATAGAGAAGGATAGATTAGAAAAGGAAAGATTGGAAAGGGAAAAAGTGGAGAGAGATCGATTGGAGGAAGAGAGGTTGAAGAAGGAAGAAGAAGATAAGAAGAGGTTGAAAGGCTTGTGCAGATGCATGTGGTGCAAGGACAACAAGAGGAATCAAGGGTTGATTCTCAACCCCGAGTGAATGTGCAACCACCTTCTACTACTACTATTGATTCTTCTTCCACTGTGATGACAACTACTCCATGTGCTCCCACTTGGTTAAAATTGGACCTGCAAAAAAGAATAGTAGAACCTTCACAACCTCTCAATTGGGAGGATATGATGAAGGAGATTGCACAAGAGAGGCCTAAAAAGAAGGCCAAGATCCTACACTCCACCAGGCTCACGGACAAGGGAGAGATTGTTACTAAGTGTGCCATACTGATGACAGAAAAGGAGGTAGGAGACATGCAGTTAACGGATTATCAATCGAGTACTTTCAACTTGGGAAGGCCTACCAAAAATCAACAAATGAATCCAATTGATGTGGTAGCTTCGACAACCAAGTCAAGAATTTTAAAGGATAAGTAGAAGAAAAATGAGCTTAAGGCTCAATTAGATCAATTGCATTCCTTTTTGAAAAGTGTCTCTTCTCCAAGATCACAAAAGGTAGCTGCTATTGAGACTCCAATTTTGTTGAGAAAAAAGGAGGTAGATGATTTAGTACAGGTAAGAGGCAAAGTGAAGATGTTAGACAGGTTGGTTGACAAGTTAAATCAAGAAGTAGGTGAAGTTTTGGTCGAAGGCTTTGAGGTTCATAAAGGGACAAAAGAGTTAATAGGGGAAATGCATCAATATATTAAAGCATCAGAGAAGCAAGAAGAGGAATATAAAGAGTATAGTCAGAAATTGGAGAAGGTTAGTACATTGCCTTTGACTACTCTTCTTGAATAGTCAATACTCGAGGAGAATAATAAGGATTTTGTGGAGAAGACCTCTCATATACTCCGATTTAGATCATATTTCTTGTGAAAACATAGAAATGAAGTCCAAGATGTTGTTAAGGATCTAACCGAACAATTTGAAGAGTTCGAGGTAGTCATTGCTATCATAGTAGATGTTAATATACTAACAAAGGAAGGCATTCCTTTGAGCCAGATGTTAATATACTAACAAGATAGGATGGTTTTAGGAGAAGAAACTGATCTGAGTAGCTTGTTACTTCCTAATTGGTGCAGGATTCATTATCATAATCACTCTGAGTTAACCTGCCAATCATGTCTAGATATCTTAAGTCATGTAGATCAGCCCCAGCAAATATGTCAAGAGGAACCCCGGGCTCCCATAATTGAGTTCTCTTTCAAAGTTAAGGATGCTACCATTCTTACTCGGGCTAAACTTTCTTAGCAAGAAGATTGCTCATCAGTAGAGCAGACTTTAGTTTTATGTACTAACAAAGGAAGGCCTGCATTTGAGCCAGATAAAAGAGAAATGGGTTGAAAGGTTTAAAGGACTCATGCAGAAAGGAGATGATGGTGAAGATCTGATGATAGATCAACCGATGGATGTCAAACAAGAGATAAAGGCTGCTAAAAGAGAGTTGACAAAGATAAAAGATATGAGAGGGTTTGTTGTAACAGAATTGGAGTGAATTAAATTTGAAGACAGCTGGGTTGATGGGCCAGAATTAGATGTATTACAACAAGTCTTTTCCAGTTATGTCGAGTTTATTGTAGACCCAACTTCACATGCATAAATATCTTGCATGCATGACTTTCTTCTTCTTTGCATGTTGCATGCAACACTGACAGTCTTGAGGCCCGTGACTTCCTTTTTTCTCTTCTATTGTCTATTCTCTAGTTTAACTGAATGTCTAATGTAAGAACTCAAGATCAAATTAATCTAAGTTTCCAAGAGATTTTTTGTTCCTAAAAGGGTGGATGACTTAAAATAGAAGTGGAGTTTGAATTTTGTATATCTATAAATACCCTTTGGGTATCATATTGTAAGGGTCGGCTAATAGAGAATAGAATTGGCCTACCTGATATTAGGAGATATAATTTTGCATAGTGATTACAGAGATACATTGTACTTGATTTTTATAGTTAAATAAAGTTACAGGTTTATGCAATATGGTGTTAGAATTGAGTTGTTTTATTTGATAAGGCTGATAAGTTATAATCTATTTGAATGCCAATGATTATGCTAAAGCATGAAAGTTTCTTATGTGATGAAAGTCATTAGAAGAAACCATATTTAAGGATTATCTTGTTGGATTATCATTGAATTGAATTTATTGAAGTCTGTTGATATATGATCTTAGTGATGAATGAATGTGTGTTGTTTTGAAATCTTTGAAATATTTGTGATGTGTGACTATGAAGTTAATTAAACACCTTAGATGTATATGATGGTATAGACTATTTTATGAATTGTATCATGCTTTGGTTTTCTTGATCTATTGGAAAGCATTCATTGTTGAAGATATATGTCTGGATGTTAGATGAGTTTGATTCATGTTTATTGATTTACCCCTTTGATCTATCTTTTTCTTTTATTTAGAAACCCATCTCTAAGTGAAGAATAGCTCGATGAACAAGCCATTGCTTGTATTAGTTATTACTAGCACAGGCCCCTTGAACATTACAGTTGCATGAACCGATTGGGTGACACCAGGTAGTTGAGAACCAACTACCAAGACCTTGGGAGTTAGGTTACTATATGTTGTCTTTGTTTTTCAGGAGAAATAGAGTAGAAATATATTTTTTTAATGTTGTTTGTGTCATTTTCACCATCAACAGATCTAGCGCTAGAAGGAGGGCCTAAAAGAACAAGCTAGCTCGTATTGTGTCATTCTCATCAGAGAAATATGGGAGGATTCTTAGATCCTCCACTAATCCTGAACCATTTGAAGAAATTCAAACCCCAGTTAGACCTAGACCCCATGCTTGTAGGATATTGATACCTACCTTTCCACCACCACTTACTCCGCCCAGATTTCCACCAATTCCACCTACACCACCATCAGGTCCACCTAAATCACCACAACCAAGCAGGCCTGAGTCTCCACCAATTTGGCCTACATCACCACCTGCTCAACCAATCCCACCTATGGCTTACTTTGTGAATAACTTTTGTCCGTTAGGAACTATTCAAGGAGGAATCCATGACTTACCCAAGAAATCTAAAAAGTTTTGTCCTAAACACATACATGGTGAATAAAGAAGTGTTGAGGAGCACATACAAGCATTCAAAGATGCCTGTACAAGAGCTCGGGTTGCTCATCAGGATGTGGTATGTAGGCTGTTTCCTTATTGTTTAGGAGATATGGCATATAAATGGTATTTAAATTTTCCCCAAGGATCCATCCTAGGTTGGATAGATTTAGAAAATGCATTTATTAATCAATTTCAGGTTTATGTAGACCCTGCTATTTTGTATCACCAGTTTGCCACAATAAGAAAGGAACATCACGATCCACTACCATTGTTCAATACTAGATTCCAAATAATGTTTCATAGGTTGCAAGACCCTTATCTAGTAGCTGAGAATATTGCCATATAGGCATATTTAAGAGCAGTTGATCCCTTAATTGGCCTATTCTTGTAGAGAACTTATCAGCCTAGTGAGATTGACTCTTTGTCTAAAGTTTATCATCTGGCCATCAAGTTGCAACAATAGATAAGTCTGCAACCAGGAGGTTTAGGAGTAGCTCTTCCTCCCATGAACTATCAGATGCCTAACCCACCATTATACAATACTGTCCAATGGATGTCCTACTCTCAATATGGACTGGTGTCTGAGATACAAACTCCACCTACCATGCCCTTTTTTAGTAATGGCATGGAAGATTCTTCCCAACAACCTCAAAATCCACAACAACAAGTGGGAGGATCAACCCATGTTCATTCCCCAGCCATAGTTCAGAATGTGCAGAATGAGCAAACTGTCTAATTGACTAGTGAGTTAGAGACTCTCAAGAAGACTTTATCTCAAATATCTAATGACATGGCACAACTAAGGAAAAACCCTCCCCATAACCAAAATCAGAATTACAACAATCAGGGAAACTACTCCAATCATAATGGGAGTCAAAAAACCAACCGCAACTTTCAAAATCAAAATTCTTCTAACCAAAATTACCAAAATCAAAACAGAGGATATAACCAGATGTTGAACAACAACAACAACAACAATAGGTAGTGGAATACTACACCTAACAATGGGGGAGTTCCCCATAACTATCAGTTAGATGAGGAGAGACCACACACTGCTAATGTTTCTGACCTCAATTTCATGACTAATTGGTGTAGGCTACATGATACTGCAACACATTTTGAGGTTAACTTCCCTAAAATGGAGAAGATTATAAAGATAGTGCAAGTTGATGCCCATCCTCCAGCAGAAAATTCCAATCAGGATAATGGGCCAATCAGCACTGCTATGACTTATGAGACCATTGAAGAAAAATATCAGTTTCCTATGCAAGGAGATAATGAGCTAGAGGAAGATGTATATGATGCTCAATCTTTTCAGTCCAAAGGAGGTCACTTTCTGAGAAATCAGAATAAGGGCCCATTTACTACATCTGTACCCCCAAACAACATGGTCCCACCAAACCAGAATGCAGATAATAATCCACCATCACCAAAGGGACATTCTGATCTTCAGAATAGAGGCAATCCGCCTCCTTTTCCTAAGTACCAAGTTAGGAATGATTCAAAATTTGACTTTATTACAGAATTGTAGAGACAAAAGACATCCTTGTCATTCTTTGACATCATGAAGTGGTGCCCAGCTCAACGTGAGGTGGTATTGAAAGCCTTGGAGGAGACAGATCGCTTAAAAGGAAAAGGTAAAGTGACTCCAACAAAGGAGACAAATGCAGCCATTTATAAAGGTAAGACCAATACCCCACCTTTTCTGTTAAGCTTAAGAATTTTTGGAAAGAATTTTCATAATTGTTTATTGGATTCTGGAGAATTAGGAAATGTCATGCCTTTTTTGATATGTAGAAACTTAGGATTAAGTCCTATCCCAACTAATAAGAAGTTGATTCAGTTGGATAAAACTGAGGTCAATGTTGTAGGAGAATTAAAGAACATGCATGTGTAGTTTGGATAAAATCCAAGAATCCAAACCTATATAGATATCCAAGTGGCCCATATCCCAGAAAAATATGGTATGCTCCTAAGTTGAGAGCTAATGAAAAGAATAGGGGGATATATGTCCTTGGAATTCTCTCACATGTGGTTACCATGGAAAGGAGTTGCAACACAGATAAGAATTGAAAGTGAACCTAGGCTCAAGCACATGATCACTGAGTATGATGCTTCGAATGAAGTAGCATACTTTGAGACTGAGATAGGAGTTTACAAACAAGAGGAAGTTCTTACTTTCTCTGTAGTTAGTCCCATGAATACATTTCCCCTAGAACATAGTGATCTAATGATCGACATCAACCAACAGGTTCTAATAAGGAAATTACAACAAGATAGGATGGTTTTAGGAGAAGAAATTGATCTGAGTAGTTTGTTACTTCCTAATTGGTGTAGGATTCATTATCATAATCACTCTGAGTTAACTTGCAAATGCACAAAGAAGTCAAACATTGTTAGTGTTAGATCTAAATGCAAGCAAACAATGAGGGATTCCCCATAAAATCCATCTATCTAAAACTTAAATTAGGAAATGAAGAACACAATGAAATTATAACATGTAAATCCTAATTAAGCAAATAGCATTATGATCCTATGGGGGAATTGGTGCCAATGATATCTTGCAATTGGCCCTTTCCCAATTCCTATGATTGCAAATGTGGATTGATGAAGAAATGGTCAAATCTCCAAAGAGATTTGAGCATAACCTTGGTGCAAATGTGAAAATGATAGGAATGTATGGATGAAAATAGCAAAATCAGTTCTCACTTCAAGAGAGTAACTTTGCATATGAGTTGTGGATGAGATGGATTTGAGTATAGTAAGTTTACTCAAATTGTGGATGCTTGAATGAGAGGAAAAGTCTCTCATTTATAGATTCTCAAATTGGAAGAATGAGGTATTTGGATGAATGTGGGATCATTCAACACCCAATGGCCAAGTGCCACTTGTCAAGATGTGAATGGTTGAGGAATGAGCACATTTTGGTCAATGTGCATGATAAATGCCATTGGATTCAAATTTGAATTTTGAATGTGACATGTGAGGGGGAAAGAGAAATGGATTTAATGTCACTTGGCTCAATGCCAAGGACATGTAAGAGGCATTGAATGCCTTGTTGGAAGGACCAAGTCCACTTGGCCTTCTGAATTCAAATGAGGGAATATTCCCTTTTGATGCTTTGTGAGGGAAAATAGAGAATTTAGTAAATCAAATAAATTGATTTATTGTGCAAGTTGCATTCTCTAGAGGATTTTAGTGATTGAGATTAAATTAATCAAGATTTGATCAATTTAATGAGAGATTAGATGATTTGACCATTTTGACTTAGATTTTAGGATTGATTTAAATCAAAATGAGAGGAAGGGTTTAATTAAATAAATGATTTGATTTATTTAACTAAGGAAGAATATGTTAGATTAAATCAAATAAGGTTTAATTTATTTAATTTAATAAGAAGACTTTAGGGATTTAATCAGATAAAATGAATTATTTAATTAAACAGAAACGTAAGGTTAATTAAATTAAATTGATTAATTTAATCAAAGGAGATGATAGACTTAATCAGATAAATAATGATTAAGAGACAGAATGTATGATTCAGAAAGAAATGATGTTTAGTAAATAGGATCAAGTGTGTTAAATGACATTTGTACATTTTCAATGTCTACACCTGCCAATCATGTCTAGATATCTTAAGTCATGTAGATCAGCCCCAACAAATATGTCAAGAGGAACCCCAGGCTCCCATAATTGAGTTCTCTTTCAAAGTTAAGGATGTTACCATTCTTACTCGGGCTAAACTTTCTTAGGAGGAAGATTCCTCATCAGTAGAGCAGACTTCGGTTTTATGTTCTAAAATTCAAAAATAGATTAAGGTATCTCAGTGCCTTTTCAATACACCATAGTATATAGTAATATACTAACAAAGGAAGGCCTGCCTTTGAGCCAGATAAAAGAGAAATGGGGTGAAAGGTTTAAAGGACTCATGCAGAAAGGAGATGATGGTGAAGATCTAATGATAGATCAACTGATGGATGTCAAACAAGAGATAAAGGCTGCTAAAAAAGAGTTGACAAAGATAAAATATATGAGAGGGTTTGCTGTAGCAGAAGTGGAGTGAATTAAATTTGAAGACAGCTAGGTTGATGGGCCAAAATTAGATGTATTACAACAAGTCTTCGCCAATTATGACGAGTTTATTGCAGACCCAACTTCACATGCATAAATCTCTTGCATGCATGACTTTCTTCTTCTTTGCATGTTGCATGCAACATTGACAGTCTTGAGGCCCGTGACTTCCTTTTTTCTCTTCTATTGTCTATTCTCTAGTTTAACTGAATTTCTAATGTAAGAACTCAAGATCAAATTAATTTGAGTTTCCAAGAGAGTTTTTGTTCCTAAAAGGGTGGATGACTTAAAATAGAAGTGGAGTTTGAATTTTGTATATCTATAAATACTTTTTGGATATCATATTGTAAGGGTTGGCTAATAGAGAATAGAATTGGCCTACTTAATATTAGGAGATAGAATTTTGCATAGTGATTACAGAGATACATTGTACTTGATTTTAACTGTTAAATAAAGCTACAGGTTTACGCAATATGGTGTTAGAATTGAGTTGTTTTATTTGATAAGGCTGATAAGTTATAATCTATCTGAATGCCAATGATTGTGCTGAAGCATGAAAGTTTCTTATGTGATGAAAGTCATGAGAAGAAACCACATTTAAGGATTATCTTGTTGAATTATCATTGAATTGAATTTATTGAAGTCTGTTGATCTATGATCTTGGTGATGAATGAATGTGTGTTGTTTTGAAATATTTGAAGTATTTGTGATGTGTGACTATGAAGTTAATTAATCACCTTAGATGTATACGATGGTATAGACTATTCTATGAATTGTATCATGGTTTGGTTTTCTTGATATATTGGAAAGCATTCATTGTTGAAGATATATGTCCGGATGTTAGATGAGTTTGATTCATGTTTACTGATTTACCCCTTTGATCTATCATTATCTTTTATTTAAAAACCCCATCTTTAAGTGAAGAATAGCATGATGAACAAGTCATTGCTTGTATTCTTTATTACTAGCACATGCCCCTTGAACATTACAGTTGCATGAACCGATTGGGTGACACCAGACAATTGAGAACCAACTACCAGGACCTTGGGAGTTAGGTTACTATATGTTGTCTTTCTTTTTCAGGAGAAATAGAGTATAAATATTATGTTTTAACATTGTTTGTGTCATTTTCACCATCAACAGGCAACACCACCAAACATATTCATACTTGCAATAATCTTTGTTGGCCTTGCCATTGCACCAAAAGATTGACCTATCAATTCCCAATACAAGCATCAGTTAAGATCCATGGGAGGCAGTTAAACCATGTCATAAACCCAAAGGGAGATGCTAGAAATTAGTCCAACAATCCCCCCCTCAGCGTCACTCGAGGGGTTCGAACCCATGAAAAACTCTGATACCAATTGTTTGCCTTGTCGTTGCACCAAAATATTGACCTATCAATGCCTGATACATGCGTCAGTTAAGATCCATGGGCGGTGGTTAAACCATGTCACGAACCCAAAGGGATATGTTGGTGGTTATTCCAACAATCTCCCCCTTTGTCATTGATGGAAAAATTTGATGTGAAAAACCATCAAAGATAGCATAGCATACACAACCTTTAGAGATGAAAACCTACACAAGCATACAATTTTCACATGACTTTCTCTCCCCCTTTGATTGACATCAATGGAAAAGGAAATTTTATATAAAAACTCTTGCTATATAAAGCTTTTGTTCACTCCCCCTTAGGAGTGCACCCACATCACATACTGCAATAATGCAATTCTCTACTCCCCCTAAGGAGTAGACCTCATTCATCAATCCAGATCAAAGAGTCTATGAATCCACTATACCAATGAACCTCCATGTGCATTTAGTTCAAAGAAGGAGGGGTAGTAACCCCTAACTTCCCTCTAAGATACTCAAATGCATGATTTGGAAGGGCCTTAGTGAATATGTCAAAAAATTGCTCCTTAGTAGGTACATATTCAGGTCTAACTTCATTCTGTAATACCTTCTCCCTCAAGAAGTGATATTTGATAGATATGTGCTTTGTCCTAGAATGCATCACTAGATTATATGAAATATTTATAGAACTTGTATTGTCACATAATATAGAGATAGTTTCATCACTAACCACACCTATGTACTTCTAAGTTTGCTTCATCCAAAGTATTTGTGTACAGTAGGATGTTACTGCAATATACCCTGCTTCTACAATGGATAAAGAAATTGATTTTTTTTTCTTACTCAACCATGAGAATAATCTTCCTCCAAGGAAGAATGAATTGCCACTTATACTCATCCGGCCATCTACACAACTAGCTCAATCTTCATCAATGTAGTCATTTAATTTGAAATCATTATCCTTCAGATACCATAACCCAAAATTTGGAGTTCCCTTAAGATATTTGAATATCCTCTTCATAGTTGTAACATGTGCTTCCTTAGGTTCTACTTGAAATATTGTAACTAAACATAGTGCATGCATGATATCTTGTCTAGTAGCAGTAAGATACAATAGTCCACCAATCATAGATTTGTACATGCTCTGATCAACTTTAGCAAATTCATCATCCTTACTTCACTTGCATCCAGTTACCATAGGGGTAGAGACTAGTTTGGAGTGATCCATTCTAAACTTCTTCAATAAATCCTTAACATACTTGGATTGTGAAATGAATATCCCTTTGTTAGATTGATTTACTTGAAGTGTAAGGAAAAAATTCAACTCAATAATATTAGACATTTCAAATTCTTTTTGCGTCTCTTCTACAAATTTCTTAAACATTCCATCATTTCCTCCAAAGATAATGTCATCAACATATACCACAACTATCAACATTTTTTTTCTCAAACTTGAAGTAAATATTGTTGTTAGTAGACCCTTTATTGAATCCTTTCTTTGTCAAGTATCTATCCAACCTTTCATACCAAGCTTTGGGAGCTTGTTTAAGTCCATATAGTGCCTTTTAAAACTTGCAAACCATGTCTAGTTTGTCTAACAGCTGAAAACCTTCTGGTTGCTCCATATATACTTCTTCTTCAAATTATCCATTCAAAAATGTAGACTTGACATCCATATGATACACTTTGAAGTATTTATGAGCTAAAAATGCCAAGAAAATTTGAATGGCCTCCATTCTTGCTACAGGTGCAAAATTTTCTTCAAAATCTATTCCTTCAACTTGTGATTATCCTTTACATACTATTATTTCTTTATTCCTTACCACTTCACCATCTTCATTTAGCTTGTTTTTGAATACCTATTTTGAACCAATTACATTCTTATTTGAAGGTCTAGGGAATAGTTCCCATATTTCATTCTTTTCTCTCTATTATAGTTCCTCTTTCATTGCTTTAACCCAACTTTCATCATTACATTCTTCACTCACAATCTTAGGTTCTATCTTACAAACGGGTATGTACAGGATCATGATGGGCCAAAAAGTGGTGATATGTAAGTGATATGATGACCCATGTGGCTGATGACTTTTGTTTTACCCAAAATTGATGAAATGAAAAGGGTTTTTAAAGGAAATTCCCATCTTTCCACCAATATAAATTATGCTTTAATTTGAATTTAATAAATAATAATTATTCATTTTCTATTTGAATTACGACTAAAGTCCTAATCAATAGGTTGATTGAAAAATATCTATAGATTTCAAACGGTATCACATTTTTTGAATCCAAAACATGTGTAAAATTCTATGCTTCACATACTATAGGATTAGAAAAAGAAAAATTGAATTTCATGAAGTTTTTACCAAGTTAATGTGGTTAGACATATGAGTTTTTATATTTTTTAAATGTTGTAATAAAAAATTCATAATTAATTATTTACTTGGAATTTTTTTACAAAAATCTATGCATCACATCAGGACATGAGTCCTCTACTTATATCTAAAATATTATAAAAATATATTATCATTTTATTGGGGTTAGGGTGGTTAGACAGACACCTACTTCTTATTTTTCCCTAAAATTTATGTACTACTGCATTGAAATTTTAAATTTTCACCAAATATATTTTTTATTTTTTAAATAAACCTAGTATTTTAGAAACTAAATTCAATTTTCTACATATTCTATTCTTACATATTCTTGAAAAAATATAGATAACTTATTCAAAATTTTACGTCAAGTTTACTAACTCTGATTTTCTGAATTTCCACTGCCACTTAAGGGCCTATTTTTTCCATGATGATCCTGCATATACCCAAAGTAAAAACAAGTTTACCTCAACCACTTTGCTTCTTGTCTTCACAACCTCACTTATGTCTCCAATTATCTATTCCTTTGAATTATTTCTCTATACATGTTTAGGAGTCTTAGGTGTAGGTTCCAGAATCTCCTTTTCTTCTTCTTGTATTTGTCCACATATAAGATCATCAGGTTCAACTTGACTTATTTCTACTAGTCTATAGATAGCTTCATCAAATTTAACATTAGCACCTTCAATTATTTTCCTCCATATTTTATTAAAGCATCTATATACCTTGCTATTATTTGAATATCCAATAAAAATTCCTTCATCACATCTAGCATCAAAATTTCTAAGATTTTCATCATCTCTTTTAATGTAGCATCTACTTCCAAATACTTTAAAGTATTTAATAGTAGGGGTCTTACAAGTCTATAACTCATGAGGAGTCTTAGTGATATTAACTCTAATATGAACTCTGTTAAGAATGTAAACAATAGTGTAGATTCCTTCTCTCCAATACACATTTGGAACATTTTCTTCTTTCATCATAGTTTTGGTAGCCTCTTGAAAAGTCTGGTTCTTTCTTTCTGCAACTCTATTTTTTTGAGGGGTTCTAGGAGAATAATAATATCTCTTAATGTCATGTTCTTCATAGAATGCATTGAACTCACCAGAAGTAAATTCTCCACCACTATCAGACCTTAAGCATTTGATTTTTAGGTTTGCCTCATTTTCTACTCTTTCCTTGAATACCTTGAATCTCTCAAGAGCCTGATCTTTCTCTCTAAGAAAAGTAACCCTTGTCATCCTAGAGTAATCATCAATCAAGAGAATAAAGTACCTGTCACCATTAAGGCTTCCTATTCTTATAGGGCCAAAAAAGGTTTTTATGAATTAATTCCAAGATTCCAATAGATGATTGTTCCTTTAATTTAAAACATCTTGTTTGTTTCCCGAACTGACAACTTCTGCAAATTGAATTTGAAGGCTTTTGATTCTAGGTAGATCTTTGAAAAATTCCCTAGAACTGATCTTGTTTAGATTTTTTAAATTCACATGTCCCATCCTTCGATGCTAGAGCCAACTTTCATTAATCTGAGAAAGTAAACACTGACCATCACTTCCTAGAAGCTGATAGATATTTCTATGAGTTTTTCCAATTGCTACCATAGTTCCAAATCCTTTTCTAATCTCACAGGTGTTATCCTGAAACACAAGGTTAAAACCTTTGCTACACATTTTTCTAGGCTATAGACATAAAAATTATCCTAATTGATATCGTGCACTTGATCCTGATCCATTAACATTATTTCTTCCTAAATCACTTCTTTACTAACCGATTAATTAAATAATCCTTATTTAATTAATTCATCATAATTCCTCTTTTAATTAAATAATTCATCTTATTTGGTTAAATCATATTTCCTCTTTGATTAAATAAATCAATTTTTATTTAATCTTAATGTTCCTTTTTTAATTAAATAATTCATTTTATTTAATTAAATCATATTTCCTCTTTTGATTAAATAAATCACCCTTATTTGATTAAATCTAACATCACCCCTTTTAATTAAATAAATCAAACTTTATTTAATTAAATTTAATATCTCAAATTCCTCTCATTTTCATTTAAATAAGTCTAAACATCTAAGTCAAAATTTAAAATCAACTAATCTCTAGCTAAGTTAATTAAATCCTAATTAACTCTAACTCTAATCCATCAAATCCTCTAGATTTTGCAACTTGCTCAAGTAAATCAATTTAATGGGTTTATAAATTCTTCTATTTTCATTCAAAAGGGAATCTTGTTGGAATATTCTTCCAATTTTAAATCTCCCCCCTAAAATAACTTGTCCTCCAAACATGGAATTTAAGCCTCTTACAAGTCCTTTTTCTTGAGCCAATTGGCATTAACTCCTCTTCCGCATCCTCTTCCACAAGAAAAATTTCAAATTTCAAATTTTCACCTAATTGCATTTATTTGCATATTGACTAAATGTGCACAACCTCCCTTCAATAGCATATTAACAAGTGGTGCATTTCCATTGGTCCTTTCTTTTATCCGACATTCATCCTATTCTTCATTCTTCCAAACTTCTTCATTATAAATGAAGGTCTTCTCTATTGATTTTAGATCCACAATCTTAGGAATTTTTGAAGACACAAGTTTATGCAAGCTCATTATCCACAATCATCGACATTTTCATCCAATTCATCATAAAATCCATCATCAATAGCTAGGTTATTGGCATTTTCATCAAGGATCAATTCACTACATAGATTTTCATCATCTTCAAGCATTTTATCTAGATTATAGTCAATTTTATCTTGGAATCTTCAACAACTCATCAAGCTTATCAAGGGATTGGGAAAGGGATTCTTTCCACATCAAAGGAGCACGAATCCCCCTATGGGATGAAGGATTTTCTATTTTGAGTTAGATTACATTCTTCATTTGTGTTGTTTCCTTGTTTATTTCATGTTTTCTCTTAAATTAGTTGAAGAATCTCATAGGGACCATTAGATTTGTGTTACTAACATGTTTAACATCATTTTGTTGATCCTTTGTTAGTTAATGCAGGTTTTGTGCTCATAATTCCTTAAACCCTTTACATAATAAACACCGTCAATATTATGTTTACCATTAAAACTAATTGTTCGTTTACCAACAATCTTAGCACCAGAGTCAACTCCAAAAATAACTATTCCTCCATCATATTTCTCAAGTTTAGTCAACTTACTCTTATCTCCAGTCATATGATTTGAACACCCACTATCAATTACCCAAAAGTCTTCATCCTGTCTAGCATGAAAAGAAATCACTAGAGTACTTTCTATCTCATCCTTCTTGCTCTCCAAACCAGATTCCTTTGACAATCTTCCATGATTAGCAGATATAGCTTTATTTTCAAGGGATAGAAATAAACATTCATCTTTATCTTCCTCAAAGTTAGATTCATCATCAGAGATTCCTGCATCTCCTTTGACATAATATAATTTCTTGAATTTCCTATACTTCTTGTCTTTGTGATTATTGTTATTATCCTTGTTCTTCTTGTGTGTAGCTCTATTAGGACATCTCGATGCATAATGACCAATATTTCCATAATTGAAAAATTTAATGGGAAACTTACCTTTTTATTTACCAATACCTTTCTTCAATCTCCTTGTGAAGTTTTCTTCCAACTCTTCTGAATCATCATCATCCCTATCATCTCCTATCTTCATTTCTTTAAAATTTGTTTCAATATTCTCCTTATCTCTTGCAAATTTTCTCATCTCGAATGCAGTCAAGACACTACATAGGTGCTCCTTAGTAAATATATTTGGATCATATGATTATTCCACAGAAAAGACTTTTTCATTGTAATTTTCTAGTAGGGTCATCATGATCTTCTCAATTATATCCTCATTTGACATAGTAGAACCTTAATTCTTAATTTCAGTTCATATAAGTTCAACTCTTTGATAGTAGCTCACAATATCTTCTCCTTCTTCCATTCTCCGGTTCTCAAATTTTTGCTTAGCAGTTAGTTTCCTTGAAAACTCTACTCTATCATTTCCTTCATAAATTTCTTTCAATTTTTCCCATATACTTCATGAGCAGTTCCTAGAGAAATAACTCTTGTCCTCTCAGTTTAGATAGAGTACTTAAGATAGCATACCTTTCCTTTTCATTCTCTTCATAATCAACAATCTCATCAGTAGAGGAAGGACGAGCGGTTGGTATCACATACTTTGTCTCCATAGCCTTCCAGGTCTTGAAATCAAATGAAACAAAATAACCTCTCATCTGTTCTTTATAGTCATGGTAATCAGCTCCATCAAAGATAGGTATCTACAACTTGTGCGTCATTTGATCTACCTCAAGTGGTTAAGATTTTCACCAAGGAATGAGAGCATTGATACCAATTGTTGAAATGCACAAGACAACTAAGAGGGGGGTGAATCAATTGTATAAAATCACTTTTCTTCCAATCCTTAAACAATTCCAATTTAACCTAGTATGTTATTAAATGTAAGGATGAACTGAAAATAACAAAAAGAAAACACTAGAGACACTAGATCTATGTGGAAAACGCAATGTGGGAAAAACCACAGTGAGGATTAGGTCACAATATAGTAGAAATGTAATATCGGATATAAAGGCTCACTGCAAGAGGGCTCACTTTCCAGATACAAAGCCTCACTACGAGCAAAGGACTCACTATCCAAAAGGAGGCTCATTTCCTATGGAAAAATAAAAGATAAATGAAGATCCACCATAGATTCCACACATTCTCAACTTGATCAGAAGATTGTAGACACCGTCAGCTCACTGCTTCTGAGAATATAACACATTAAAGTATTATTGCCTCAATTATCTCTTTCACACTCTGCTTTTCATACTTTTTCACACACTTCTCTTGCTTTCTTGATTCATGGATAGATGGATATCAAATTTGCAACAACTTGATTTTCTTTTATACCATCTTCAACCCTAGAAATATTCTCCAAGGCTGGCTATACAATTTCAATTTACAAATTAAAACTAGGTTGGCTACTCAACATTCTCGTGGTCGATAAGAATGTGAGAGGACCAAGTACATATTTTATTTAGAACCCAAACAACATCTTGCATCAATCACATGATTCCTTAATTCAATGTAAAGACTTAGTGTAACGTGTAGACACCAAGTTGGCCAAACCTAATGAATACACTAATGATCTTTGAAGTATATGAATCTCCAGCAAGATGATCACATGTGGATCACTCAACATGCTTCACCAAAAAATTTACCATCTCTAAGAATACCTCGGGTACATCCACAACAACTACAAAAAACTTCATGTACATAAAACTCTTCAAGATTCCAACTGGACCAACCAGCAAAATACATGAGCTCTGGAGTAGGTCTTCCAGAGTGACATATCAATAGAACACTTTTCAAAACACAGAAACCATTAGAAAGAATCATTTCCCAGATCTGCAAGATCTAGAACCAAAATCCAAAAGACTATGGAGCCAAGATATTTCTCCTAATCCACAAACAAATAGTTATGCTAAAACAACTCACATACCGATGAACTTATCTTTCACTCTCCATCAAACCAAAAGCTAAAAATTAGGATATATTATCCATCAAAGCACATGATCATGACTAAAAATCTGCATAGTCATAGGATCAACAAAAAAGAAATGCAGAGCACAACTCTGGAGCACACTCAGAACACACACTTCCACACCACCTTCATTATTTCTCAATTTTTTTGAAAATCATTTCGTAAAAACACAACTAAAACTTCATAAATATAGCTCCATGTACTCTAATAAATTCTACATTATCTTAGCTATACAAGTACCATCTATAATCAACTTGAATTGTGTTTACATAAATGACAACACCACCAAAAAAATCCATACATGTAATAATCTCCCCCTTTGTCATTGATGGAAACACATGATGTGAAAAACCATCAAAGATAGCATAGCATACACAACCTTCAAAGACGGCAACCTGAACAAGCATAGAATTTTCACATGACTTTCTCTCCCTCTTTGACATCAATGGCAAAGGAAATTTTGCATAAATTTTTTTGCCATATAAAGCTCTGTTCACTCCCCCTTAGGAGTGCACCCACATCACATATTGTAACAATGCAATTCTCTACTCCCCCTGAGGAGTAAACCTCATTCACCAGTCAAGATCAAAGATTTTTTGAATCCACTAGACTCATGCACCTCCATGCACATTTAGTTCAAAGAAGGAGGGGCAATAACCCCTAACTTACCTCTCATATAATCAAATGTATCCACCAAAAGGGCCTTAGTGAATATGTCATAAATTTGTTCCTTGGTAGGTACACATTAAAGTCTAACTTACTTTTGCAATACCTTCTCCCTCAAGAAGTGATACTTGATAGATTTGTTCTTTGTCCTAGAATGCATCACTGGATTCTTTGAAATGTTTATAACACTTGTATTGTCACAGATTATAGAGATAGGTTCATCACTCACCACACTTATGTCCTTAAAAGTTTACTTCATCCAAAATACCTATGTACAGTAGGATACTACTGCAATATACTCTACTTTTGTAGTGGATAAAGAAATTGAATCATGTTTCTTACTCAACCATGAGACTAATCTTCCTCCAAGGAAGAATGCACTGCCACTTGTACTCTTCTGGTAATTAGCACAACCAGCCCAATCTATATCATTGTAGGCATTTAATGTGAAATCATTATCCTTCGGATACCATAACCTAAAATCTGGAGTTCCCTTAAGATATCTAAATATCCTCTTCACACTTGTAACATGTGCTTCCTTAGGTTCTTCTTGAGATCTTGCAACTAAACATACTAAATGCATGATATCTAGTCTAGTAGTAGTAAGATACAATAGCCCACCAATCATAGATCTATACATGCTCTGATCAACTTTAGTAGATTCATCATCCTTACTCAGCTTACATCTAGTTACCATAGGGGTACAGACTGGTTTTGAGTCATCCATTCTAAACTTCTTCAATAATTCCTTAACATACTTGGATAGTGAAATGAATATCCCTTTCTCAGTTTGATTTACTCGAAGTCCAAGAAAAAAATTCAACTCACCAATCATGGAGATTTCAAAAAAAAATTTAATCTCTTCCACAAATTTCTTACACATTCGATCATTTCATCCAAAGATAATGTCATCAACATATACCATAACTATCAATTTTCTTTTTTCTCAACCTTGAAGTAAATATTGTTGTCTACACACCCTTTGTTGAATCCTTTCTTTGTCAAGTATCTATCCAACCTTGCATAACAAGCTCTAGGAGCTTGTTTAAGTCTATATAGTGCATTTTAAAACATGCAAACCATGTCTGGTTTCTTTGACAGTTGAAAACCTTTTGGTTGCTCCATATATACTTCTTCTTCTAGTTCTTTATTTAGAAATGTAGACTTGACATCCATCTGATACACTTTGATTTTTTTATGAGCTAAAAATGCCAAGAACATCCGAATGGCCTCCATTCTTGCTATAGGTGCAAAAGTTTCTTAAAAATCTATTCCTTCAACCTATGAAGATCCTTTACATACTAGTCTTGATTTATTCCTTACCACTTCACCATCTTCATTTAGATTTTTTTTGAATACCCATTTTGAACCAATTACATTCTTATTTGAAGGTCTAGGGACTAGTTCCCATGTTTCATTTTTCTCTATTTGCTACAATTCCTATGTCATTGCTTTAACCCATATTTCATCATTAAATGCTTCACTCAGAGTCTTAGGTTCTATCCTAGAAAGTGAACAAAATTTTACCAAAATGAATTTCCTTCTTGTCTTAACACCCTCACTTGTGTCTCCAATTATCTATTCCTCTGGACGATTTCTCAGTACAAATTTTATATTCTTAGGTGTAGGTTCCAAAATCTCCTCTTCATCACTTTGTTCTTTTTCTTCCTTTTCTTCTTGTATTTTTCGATAGATAGGATCATAAGGTTCAACTTCATTTATTTCTATTGGTCCATAGATAGCTTCGTCAACTTTCACATTAGCACTTTAAATTATTTTCCTTACTCTTTTATTAAAGCATCTATATGCCTTCCTATTATTTGAATATCCAAGAAAAATTCCTTCATCACATCTAGCATCAAACTTTCCAAGATTTTCATCATCTCTTTTCATGTAACATCTACTTCCAAATACTTTAAAGTATTTAACGATAGGTGTCTTAGTATTCCATAACAAATTAGGAATGTAAATAGCTGTGAGGATTCCTTATCTTCAACACACATCTGGAACATTTACTTCTTTCATCATAGTTATGGAAGCATCTTGAACATTCTGGTTCTTTCTTTCCATAATTCCATTTTGTTGAGGGGTTCTTGGAGCAGAATAATGTCTCTTTATGCCATGTTCTTCACATAATGCATTAAATTCACCAAAAGTAAATTCTCCACCTCTATCAGACATTAATCATTTGATTTTCAGGTTTTCCTCATTTTCTACTCTTTCCTTGAATACCTTGAATCTATCAAGAGCCTAAGATTTCTCTCTAAGAAAATTAACCCATGTCATCCTATAGTAATCATTAATTAAGAGCATAAAGTTCTTGTCACCATTAAGGCTTCCTATTCTTGTAGGGCCATAGAGGTATGTATGAATTAATTCCAACATTTTGGTAGATGATTGTTCCTTTCCTTTAAAGATACTAATTGTTTGTTTCCCCAACTAACAACATATGCAAATTGAATTTGAAGGATTTGTGATTCTAGGAAGATCTCTAACAAATTCCCTAGAACTAATCTTGATTAGATTATCGAAATTCACATGTCTCGTCCTTTGGTGCCAGAGACAACTTTCATTAATCTGAGAAATAAAACATTGACCATCACCTTCTTTAAGCTGGTAGATATTTTCATAAATTCTTCTTCCGGCTACTACTATAGTTTTGGATCCTTTTCTGTTCTCACAAGTTTTATCATGAAATACAAGCTTAAAACCTTTGCTACACATTTTTCCAAAACTAAAGAGATTGTTTCTTAAACCCTTTATGTAATAAACATCGTGAGTATTATTTTTACCATCAAAACTAATTGTTCCTTTACCAACAATATTCGTACCAGAGTCATCTCCAAACATAACTATTCCTCCATCATATTTCTCAAGTTTAGTGAGCATACTCTTATCTCTAGTCATATGATTTCAACACCCTGTTGGAAAAACAAGCATAGACAACTTATCTTACTTTATCAACCTTTAATCTGAGATCTAATAATTAATAGTGAAAGCATGAATTAACAACACATCATAAACACACAACACCAAGATTTTGCATGGAAACCCTATTAAGTGAAAAACCATGATGGAGGTTAATCCACAATTATACCCTATTAAAAGTACAAGTGAAATGAATAAGGAATGCACATGCATTCAGACACACTGCCTAGAGCTCATTGCTTCTTCAAAAGCTTGATGATAGTTCCAATTAGGGATGGAAATACTTCTTCACACTTTGCTCAAACTTCTTCAAACTCTACTCTACAATCGAATGATCTAATCTTTATTCACACATATCCCACACACACTTTGCATAAATTCACACTAAATAAAGAAAACAATTGCTCTTATATATCCGATTCACAAAATTACATCAACAATTTTGCTAGCTAAAAATAAATAATAGATGAACAAAAATTGTTAGCCCAATTCATGAGAAAATCTCAATGCACACCAACCTAAGTCAGTCAAAACATAATGAAGACATAAATCCATATCCTTGAATGTACCAATCATTCAAAAATTAATCCACAAGGATCCACAACATGCTACCACCATCATGTTGGCCAAGAACATGAAAACTCGAACACATGATCAAATGTAGACGTACCATAGTGATAGAGCATGATCTAGAAACATCAACGAACATCTTAGGAGCATACACAACAACTCAACTTACCAAAATCACATTCTCTTCTTCTAGAAACACTTGCTACAGTAACAAAATAACTGTAAGAACACAAAAACTCATATCTTGCTCCAATCTTCATGCACAACTCTAAAACTTGAAGAGGATATACTAGATAGGCTCAGCAACAAACCCTTTAATGGGTGACTTCTAAATATCAACATATTGAACTTTCCACCACTGTGATCTTCACAACTTCATAGACTACCTGCAAATATTTATTATAATTTTCTTAATATCCTTGACATATACAATCTTCAAGGAACCAATGCTAATAGTGTTGACATCAATGACAACCGCATATCAAAAACACAACCACAACATCCAAAAATATCCCCCTTTGGCATTGATGGCAACACATGATGTGAAAAATACCATCAACACAACTAGCTCTTCTCCAACAGTCTGCTTCTTCTCATACTGTTCTTCTCCCCCTTATATTACTCTTCTCCCTTTTCCTTCCTCAAAGTTTTTTCACATTATTCTTCTCCTCCTTTGACATTAATGGAAAAGGTACACAAGCTTTGAACCACATATCTGAATCATCTGAAAACTCCCCCTGAGTAGCAGCCACCATAACATCAATCTGAAACAAGATCTAACTATAAGTGCACATATTGATGCAAAGACTTGCATCTTAGTTCAGATTAGGAGGGTAAATCACCCCTAACTTTCCTCTAAGATACTCAAAAGTATCCTTAGGAAATGTTTTAGTAAATATGTCTACAATTTGTTCCTTGGTGGGCACATATTCTAGTCTGACTTCTTTATCACTCACTTTGTCTCTCAAAATGTGATACTTGATAGATATATGTTTTATCTTTGAATGTAGCACCGGATTCTTGGAAATGTTAATGGCACTTGAGTTATCACAAAATATAGAAATGGGATCATCATAATCAATTATGATATCTCTTAGCATTTGTTTCATCCATATTATTTGTACAATTGTTTAAGGAAGCAATATATTTTGCCTCAGCAGTAGATAAGGAAATGAAATTCTACTTTTTACTTAGCCAAGACACTGAATTCTTCCCCACGAAGAATGCACCACCACTTGTACTTTTCTTGTCATCCACATCTCCTTCCCAATCTACATCTATAAAGGCATTCAAAGTAAGATCATCATCCTTAGGATGCCATAGGCCAAAATTAGTTGTTCCTTTCAAGTATCTGAAAATTCTCTTTACTTTAGTCACATGTGATTCCTTTGGATAAGCTTGATATCTAGCAACCATGCATAAAAAATTCATGATGCCTGGTCTGTTTTGAGTCAAATAGATCAATCCACAAATCATTGACATGTACCTTGTTTGATTAGCCTTAGGAGAATCATCGTTATCTGTTAACTTGCATCCAGTTATCGTGGGTGTACCTACAACCTTTGAGTCTTCCATGCCAAAAAATTTTAGTACCTCTCTTACATATTTGGATTGAGATATAAATATTCCATCATGTAACTGAGTAATTTGCAATCCTGAAAAGAATTTCAGCTCTCCAATCATTGATATCTCAAACTCACTTTTCATTTCATCAGAAAACTTCATACATAAGTCATCATCACCTTCAAAAATAATGTCATCAACAAAGATTTCAATAATCAATCCTTTATCCTGATCCACCTTGAAATACAGATTGTTGTCAATAGTACCTTTATTGAATCCAAGCTTCAACAAGTATTTATCCAATCTAGCATACCAAGCTCTAGGGGCTTGCTTGAGTCCATACAGTGCTTTCTTTAATTAAAAAACCATGTCTTTTTCATCATTCAGTTGAAATCCATCTGGTTGCTCAACATAAACTTCTTCTTCTAATTCACCATTCAGAAATGCTGACTTCACATCTATTTGATAGAATTTGTAATTCTTGAAAGAAGCATAAGCAAGAAACAATCTTATAGCTTAAATTCTAGCAATAGGGGCAAAGGTTTCTTCAAAATCAATACCTTCCATCTGTGAGTACCCTTTACATACCATTCTTGCTTTATTGCTGACCACTTCACCTTGTTCATTCAACTTATTCCGAAAGACCCATTTGGTTCTAATCACATTTTTATCCTAAGGTCTAGGAACAAGAATCCATGTATCATTTTTCTCTATCTACATCAATTCTTCCTTCATTACTTCCATCCAATATTCATCTTTACATGCTTCATTGACATTGCTAGGTGCAGTCTTGGAAATTAGACAATACTCTTCTGCAATTCTTCTTCTAGTCTACACACCTTTGTTCTTGTCTCCTATAATCTGACTTTCAGAATGATTTAGCTTTACATACCTTCAAACTTTGGGATTCTCTCTAACTTTTGGTTCTTTTTTTCTCTCTTTTTCACTTCCACTAGCTTCTCCTTCATGATTCTCTTGATTCACCAGAATAATTTGAACTTGATTTTGTGTTTGAGTAGTCTTTCCTTTCTCAATACTATCATGTTGTTCATCTAAATCATATCCACAATATCTAGATGATCTGTTAGTATCCTCATCAACTCTGACATTTTCACTTTCAATCATTTTTGCCAATATTCTATTGTAGAACTAGTAAGCTTTGTTCTTAGTAGAGTAACCTAGAAAGATTCCTTGATCACTCCTAGCATCAAACTTTCCAATAAATTCATCTCTGTTGATATAGCATATACATCCAAATATTTTGAAATATTTAATAGTAGGCATATGACCAAACCACAACTCAAAAGGAGTCTTACTAGAATTACCATTGACATTTACCCAGTTAATAGTATATACAGAAGTGCTTACAACTTCTCTCCAGTAGATATGATGAACATTACCTTCCAACATCATAGTTCTGGCAGCATCTAGAATTGTTATGTTCTTTCTCCCAACAACTTCATTCGATTGAGGAGTCCGGGGAGTAGATAACTATCTTTTGATTCCATTCTCTTCACAAAATGAATTAAACTCATGCGAAGTGAACTCACCACCTCTGTTTGATCTTAATCATTTAACTTTCAAACCTATCTCATTCTCTACCAAAGCTTTGAAACATTTGAACTTTTCTATTGCTTCATGTTTATCTCTCAAGAAAGAAACCTATATCATCCTAGAGTAATCATCAATAAGCAACATAAAGTACCTTTCTCCTTGTAGATTTCTGATTTTGGATGGACCACATAGATCATTATGTACCAACTCTAGTACTCCATTAGAATGATGTTGTTTTCTCTGAAAACAAATTCTAGTCTACTTTCCCATCTGACATTCCTTGCATATGGTGTTAGTAGGATTTACTAACTTAGGTAGATCTATGACTGCTTGTGTGGAGATTACTTTGACAATATTATCAAAATTCACATGACGACCTCCTATGCCATAACCAATTTACATCAACTTGAGAAATTAAAAAAATTTCACTAGCATTAGGTGAAAAATGTTACCTCTTGTCTTTGTACCTGAAGCAATTAGATTTCCAGAGCTTCCCAATATCCCACATTTTTCATCTTTGAAATAAAGATTGTATCCCTTGTCGACCATTTGTCCAACACTCAACAAATTATGCTTCAATCCTTCAACATATAGGACATCATCAGTATTATATTTACCACCGAGATAAATAGTGCCTCTGCCACAAATCACACCAGCATTGTTATCTCCAAATCTTACAACACTACTGTCATGTATTTCTCCAAGCTTATAAATTTTCTTTTGTCATGAGTCATATGATGTGACCATTTGTTGTCAATCACCCACGCATCCTTTTCATCAATTCTAGCTATAATAGCTTTCTCAATATTCTGATTATTAGTAGATTCAGTGGACACCAGACCATTTTCCTTGATAGCAATGAATACCCATCCATCTTCATTTCTAGTTTCTTTATCAGATTCATCACCAGTAACACCTTCTTCAACATAATAACATTTATTTTGAAATCTAGACTTGTCAGGTTTGTACTTAGAAACTATTTCAAGACACCTTGATGTAAAATGACCTATCTTACTACAAGAGAAACATTTAATAGGCAAATTTCCTTTATACTTACCTTGCCCTCTATCTTCTCTTTTCACAATCAATGCTTCTAGCTCTTCTAGTTATCTTTCTTCATCTTCAATATGTTTCATCTCATCTTCATACTTGAATATCTTTCTTGAACTTTCTCTCGGATCATATATTTGTTGGATTTTTCTAGATATAGTAGCTTTAAATGCATATTCTTTTTTAGGAGTAGACTCACCAAATTCACTCAAGTCAAAGGAAACAAGTTTTTCAATCAGCATGTCTCTTGTCACATTTGTTATCGTCCTGAGCTCTTCAATAGAATACTCTTTCATTTTGTAAGAGGTAGGTACTGATCTGAGCACTTTAGCCACAATCTCATCTTCTTCCAAAATTCCATCGGCGCATCTAATACCCATCACTAGTTCATTTAATTTCTGCATGAAAGAAATAATGTTTTCATCTTCACTCATCTTCATGTTTTCCCATTTTCCTTGCAGAATTTGAAGCTTAGAAAATTTCACTTGTGCATATCCTTCATACAATGTTTCCAATTTCTTCCAGATCTCATGTGCTGACTTTAGACCTATCACATTTGTCATCTCTAAATCTATCAAAGCACTCAGTAATGGTTCTATAGCCTTGATATTGGTTTTAGCTTCTTTGATCTCATCGAAAGTAGAGGGACCATTCTAAGGAATAGTATATGCGTTCTTTGTAATATTCTAGAAGGGTTCACCAATGCATTTCAAATGACACTCCATTATAACCTTCCACAGAGAGTAATTTGTACCATCAAATCTAGGACTATCCTTCTTGTATGATGCCATCTCGGATCACCTCAAGCTATTAAAATTCTTCAGAGGAACCAACTCTGATACCAATTGTTGGAAAAAAAAAAGGATAGACAACTGAGAGGGGGGGTGAATCAGTTGTTACAAAATTAAAACTTATCTTACCTTATCAACCTTTAATCTTAGATCTGATAATTAACAATGAAATAATGAATTAACAACACATCAGAAACATACAACATCAAGATTTTTGTGTGGAAACCCTATTAAGAGAAAAACCACAGTGGAGGCTAATCCATAATTATACCTTGTTAAAAGTACAACTGAAATGAATAAGGAATGCACATGCATTTAGGCACACTGCTTAGAGCTCATTGCTTAGAATGGAAAGCTCACTTCCTTACATAAAACAATCAGATTAAATCCATCTGATGAGGTTGAACTGAGAAATTAGCTTCTTCAAAAGCTTGATGACAGTTCATATTAGGCACAAAAATACTTCTTCACACTCTACTCTGCAATCGAATGATTTGATCTTTATTCGCACATAGCTTGCACATGCTTTGCATACATTCACACCAAATGAAGAAAACAATTGCTCTTATATATCTGCTTCATGAAATTACATCAACTCTATCGGCCAAAAATAAATAATAGATGAACAAATCTCAATGCGCACCAACCTAAGTTGGTCACAACATAATGAAGACTTAAATAAACATCTGCAAATGCACCAACCATTCAAAAATTAATCCATAAGGATCTGTAACATGCTACCACCATCATGTCAACCAAGAACATGAAAATTCGAACACATAAAGGAAAAATCTCCAATCATGAACACACTGATCAATGTGGATGTACCAAAATGATAGAGCATGATCTAGAAACATAAACGAACATCTCAGGAGCATATGGAACAACTCAATTTACCAAAATTACATTCTCCTCTTCCAGAAACACTTACTATAGTAACAGAATAACTGTAGGAACACAAAAACTCATATCTTGCTCCAATCTTGATGTGCACTTCTGAAACTTCCAGAGGATATACTAGATAGGCTCAGTAACAAACCCTTTAATGCATGACTTTTGAATATTAACATACTGAACTTTCCACCACTCCAATTTGGACAGCTTCATAGACTACCTGCAACATATTTACTATAATTTTCTTAATATCCTCGACATATATAGTCTTTAAGGAACCAATGCTAATAGTGTTGACATCAATGACAACCACATATCAGTAACACAACCACAAAATTCAACACACCCACTATCAATTACCCAAAATTCTTCATCAGTTCTATCATGAAAAGAAGTCACTAGAGTACCTTCTTGCTCTCTAGACCATATTCCTTTTCACATCTTCCATGATTAGCAGATACAACTTTATTTTCCAAGGCTATAAATAAACATTCATCTTTCGCTTCCTCAAAGTCAGATTCATCATCAAAGGTGAATGCATCTTCTTTGACATAATACAATTTATTGAACTTCCTATCCTTCTTGTCTTTCTGATTATTGTTATTATCCTTGTTCTTCTTGTGTGTAGCTCTATTAGGACATCTTGATGCATAATGACCAATATCTCCACAACTGAAACATTTAAAGGGAAACTTACCTTTGTATTTACCAGTACCTTTCTTCAATATCCTTATGAAGTTTGCTTCCAACTCTTATAAATAATCATCATCTGAGTCATCTCCTATCTTCATTTCTTTAAAAGTTGTTTCAATCTTCTCCTTATCTCTTACAAATTTTCTCATCTTGAATGCAATCAAGACACCAAATAGGTGCTCCTTAGTAAATGTCTTTGGATCATATAATTCTTCAATAGCAGAGACTTTGTCATTATAATCTTTTGGTAGGGTCATCAATATCTTCTCAATTATATCTTCATCTGACATGGTACTACCTTGATTGTTAATTTTAGTTTCTATAAGTTCAACTCTCTAATAGTAGCTTGCAATATGTTCTCCTTCTTCCATTCTCAGGTTCTTAATTTTTCACTTAGCAGTTAGTTTCCTTGACAAATTTACTCTATCATATCCTTCATAAATGTCTTTCAATTTTTTGCATACTTCATGAGTATTTCCTAGAGTAATAACTTTTGTCCTTTTAGTTTTAGATAGAGCACTAAAGATAGCATACCTTTCCTTTTCATTATCCTCATAAGCTGCAATCTTAGTAGCATAGGAAGGACCATCAACTAGTATCACATACTTTGTATCCACAACCTTACAGTTCTTGAAACCAAGTGGAACCAAGTAACCTCTCATCTATTCTTTCCAATCATTGTAATCAACTCCATCAAAGATAGGGATCTGCAACTTGTGCGCCATCTAATATGCCTCAAGTGGTTAAGCTTTTCACCAAGGAACTAGAGCTCTTATACCAATTGTTGAAATGCACAATACAACTGAGAGGGGGGGATGAATCTGTTGTATTGAATCACTTTTCTTTCAATCCTTAATCAATTCCAATTTAACCCATTTTCTTACTAAGTGCAAGCATGAAATGCAAATAATAGAAAGAAAACACTAGAGACACGAGATTTATGTGGAAAACCCAATGAGGGAAAAACCAGGGTGAGGATTAGCTCACAATATATTAGTAATGGAATACCAAATACAAAGGCTCACTATCAACAAAGGACTCATTGTCTAGAAGGAGGCTCACTTCCTACAAAAAAAGAAAAGATAAATGAAGATCCACCACAAAGGTTCCACACATTCACAACTTGATCAGAAGATTGTACACACCGTTAGCTCACTCTTTTTAGGAATCTAACACATTAAAGTATTGAACTGCCTCAATTCACTCTTTCACACTCTAATTTTTGTACTTGTTCACACAATTCTCTAGCTTGCTTGATTCATGGATAGATGGATATAAAATTCACAACAACTTGATTTGATTTTATAACATCTTCAACCCTAGAAACATTCTCCAAGGTTAGCTATACAATTTCAATTTAAAAATTCAAATTAGGTCAGCTACTCAACATGCCTATGGTGGATAAAAATGTGAGAGAACCAATTACATATTTTATTTAGAACCCAAAAAACATCTTGGATCAATCAGACACTTAACTCGATGCAAAGAATTAGTTTAACGTGTAGACACCATGTCGGCCAAACCTAATGAAGATACCGATGATATTTGAAGTACGTGCATCTCCAGCAAGATTATCACACATGGATCACTCAACATGCTTCACCAAACATTTTACGATCTCTGAGAATACCTCAGGTACATCCACAAAAACTAAAATAAACTTCATTCGTAGAAAACTCTTCAACAGTCCAACCAGACCAACCAGAAAAATATAGGAGCTCTGGAGAAGGTCTTCTGAAGTGCCAAATCACAAGCATGTTTTCCAGAACACAAAAACCATCAGAAAGAATCATTTCCCAGATTCGCAAGATCTAGAACCAAAAACTAGAAAACTATGAAGCCAAGACATTTCTCCCAGTCCATAAACAAATAGTTCTACTAAACCAGTTCACATACTGGTGAGCATATCTTTCACTCTCTATCAAACTAGAAGTTAAAACTTAGGATTTATTATCCATTGAAGCTCATGATCATAACTGCAAATCTTCACAGGCATAGGATCAACACAAAATAAATGCACAACACAATACTAGAGCACACTCAGAACACACACTTCAACATTGCCTTCATTATTTCTTAAATTTTCTCAAAAGCACTTGGAAAAAACACAACTACAACTTCATAAATATAGCTCCATGTACTCTAAGCACTTCTATAGTATCTCAACCATACAAGTACCATCTCTAATGAATTTTGAATTATGTTGACATCAATGACAACATTAATAAAAACACCAACAAACACATCCATACTTGCAACAAATGTAACAATAGAAAATAAAAGCACAAAGAAAAGATTTTAGATTCCAAAAGTTTTAGATCAACATCTTATCAAGGACTCATTCACCACCTTGGGTGAATGGATCATAGATTAGGGTTTTTGAAATTTTTTGACTGATTTTTAATCTTTTTTTAAGGAGTTTCAAATTCTAGAAAATGCAGTTCAACACCTAATCAGGGACTCATTCACCACCTTCGGTGAATGGGTTCTAGATTAGGGTTTTTGAGCTATTTTTGATTGATTTTTAAAGCTTTTATAAATGTGTTTTGATTTCAGGTCTATAACAATAACTTTGAGTTTCAAATTTCTACAAATGTACTATGAAATGAAATTTGAAATGGTAATAAAATGATGAATTACAAAACCTAGTTTGGTATGCAATTTAATTTTTATTTTCAAATGAAAATTTATGTGATCTAAATGATATGCAAGATGATTGACTTTTTGTATTTTTTAAGATTTAAAGAATGCAAAACAATGCAATCCTAAAACCCTAGATGAGATGAAAATTTTAATTCAAACTAGGACACCCTTAATGATATATAACTTAATGCAAATGAATAAAATATCTAACTTAGGATAAGAAGAAAGACTCCTAAATAAGAAAACTACCATGTTCAATAAGTTGGGTTCACCAAAATGAAACATAAAAAATTAAGAAGGGGTTTATCAAAATGAATGAACAAGATGAAAAAACACTAAGTTTTTCTAGGGATTTTTCACTCAATTATGAGGGCTAAATGCATAAATAACAATAAAAAATCAATCCTAACTTTTATGACAACAATAGAGGAGATTTTAAGAGGTTGAAATAATGTGTACCTTGCTGAAAAAGTGTTGTTTTGAGGTCAATGAGGACTTATTCACCCAAAGTGGTGAATGGTTCCCTATTAGGGTTTCTGAAAACTAACTTTTTGGTCATGTTCTTCAACATCTACATTTCTAGCTCTCAAGTGACCAACTCCCAAAATTTTGAAACAAATTTTGTACATAAATTTATGTGATCCTGCAATGTAGATTACAACTTCGCAACCTTTCAACTTTGACAAATTTGCTTCAATATTTTTCTCTACTTGATATTCAACCTTAAAACCTACAATCACACATCAAAGAGGAGGAAAACTTTTTGATTGTTATGGAATAGGGGTTTTCCTTGGTGAAACCCTATTTAGGTAGTTAAACCTTATGATGAAACAATGAAACATGAACAATGATACCTTGGATGATGTCTTGTAATGTAAATAAGAAAACTAACATGAAGTAGCTATGAAGAATGTAGATCTTGATCTTGAATTGGATGTGAAACAATGCTTGTAAATGGATCTTCAATACTACATCAACACACTAGCTCAAAAACATGCTTGATGCACTATGCCTTTGACATGATGATATGATCTTGATTTTTTGCAATAAACCCTCAATAATCTACCCTCAAATTTCCTTGAAGTTCTCTTGAAATGCTCTATAATTCTCTTGTGAATGTTCTCTAATGATGACTTGAAATTGCTAGGTGAAACTATGCAAATTAGCCTTGTATTTATACATATCTTAAGGATTAACCCCAAAATTCAAATAACACAGGCCGACATCAGATTTAGGATTCACAATAATTAAAAATCTCACCACAAATAAGTTGAAAAGGGGGTGTTCTAAGTAAGGAGGACCCATTCACCCAATGTGGCAAATGGGTCCTAACATAATTTTCTATGACCAAGCTTCGAGGTGAAATATCAGTTTAAAACCATCATAAATATGTTAAAAAAAAGGGTGTCCTAGTTAAAGAGGACCCATTCATGCCCAAAGTGGCGAATGAGTCATAGTAAAGTTTTCTAGGACTCAAACCTTGCTAATTTAAACGTTATGCAATATTATTAATGAGTTTTGGGATAAATCCTTTGAAAAATATAATTAATAAGATTTGGATTTGAATTAAAGGGGACAATTAAGCTCAATTAACCTTGATTAATTAAGAAATCCCTAGATTAGTGTGGGGTGTTGTCACAATAATGTGTTACACTTTTTGGAGCATTCTGATTTTTCCTTGAAATCATATATTTTTAGAAGATATAATTATTGAAACCTTGAAAGATTCCTTTTAAAGGATTTTAATTGAAGAGGGTTTGATCAAATCCCCTTGGATAAAATCCCACTAGTTTTCAACCATGCCTATAATCAAGTCTCCTCTTCACTTATCAAAATGCTGATAAAAAATCACTTTTGATTTATATTTTGGGAGATCAAACAATTTCATTTAAAATTTATGTTTTGAATTTGTTTCCCTTATTACAAGCTTCCCAAAAAGTATTATTTCAAATATATTTAATTTGATTATTATATTTATTTTTTATTTCTTATGAATGTATGTTTTTCAATGAACATCATGGCCTTTGTTTCACACATACAAAAGAATAGGAAAATAGAGAAAAAAATCTAAAAAATGCATGTGCACTAGGTATTGATGTCCTTATTCTAACAAAAAAAATTAATTAAAATACATACAAAAAAAGTTATGTGATCTGAAGTACACCTTTGTCCAAATCATAATTACTCAGACTTAGAAAATTAATTTAAAAAAATATGCAACAAAAGATTATGAAAAAATATCCATGCACAAGATATTGGTGTGAAAAATCTGTATTTAAAAAAATGGAATTATATCCTTTCTATCAAAAATGTTATGTGATCTGAAGTAAACATCACTTTTTCAAAATGTTGTTTAGTAAAAAAATAAGTTATTAAAAATTAGATAAAAGGATTCACAATTTATTTTTAATTTAATTTTAAATATAATTAGAATCTACACACAAAATCTCACAAATCACTAGTTTGCTTCATCTTCCAATTCTTAATGGTTTAGTTGTTATAGGTGTAAGAAAGTGGAGATCTAGTGATTTTTTTTTATTTCACTATCAAGTTGGACCAAAAAGTGTAACCCATTTTTGTGGGATCACCTTGTGAAAGAGTAAGAAAACACTTTACAACACCCTACAACTTTCAGATAGATATGAGAAGGTTTCATATTTTTGCACTTATCATCAAAATGTTTTTGTTGAGTGTCCTCTAGGACTCATTCACCCAAGGGAAAGTGGGTCTTTGTAGGGCTTTCTGAAATCACTTACTGGGTCCTCTACTTTTGTGTCTACACTACCAAATTCTTTGGATTTTATTATCGAAAAGTCAAAAATAAATTCTAAGAGTGAGTTTTTGTGGCTTGACGACAACTTTGACAACTTTTCCATTTTTTCTCTTTCGTAAATCTTCAATACTTCTTCAACCTAAGATCTGCAAAACACACACAAGAGGGAATTTATTTTTATTTTTGATGAATGGTGGTTTTCCTTAGTCAAACCTCATTTTGGTAATTAAATCTTAAATTGAAACAATGAACATGAAAGGAATGATGAATGAACAAGTTCTATGTCGCAACTCACGAAAACCTTGATTTGCAACCCTTGAAGGACTAGTACTTAGTAGAGCTCTCCAAGGTCTTGATCTTGCATGAAGTAGCTTGATTATATGTTGATCTTGATGCTTGAAATTTGACTTGAATGCTTCAAACCTACATCATAATGTTAGCTCCAAAAACATGCATGATGCTTGATAACTTTGAGATGATGCTTGAGATCTTTAATTCTACAAAAAATGCTTGAGAAATTTTTTTTTGAACACCTTTGACAATAATCTTAGCTTTAGGAATGATCTCTTTCTTGTGCTAGGATTTTAATTGATAAAAAGATCTTGCTTTTATAGACAATTTTCTAATTTCTCAAAAATTAAACATTGCAAGCTCATACTTAAATCTTGAATTTATGACCTTAAGATGCCACCCAAAACATGTTTAAAATTTGAAATTGAGATCTTAAGGGGGGCCCATTCACCCAAGAGCTAATGGGTCTTGCCCTAAATAATCATGACAAATTCATTTCTTGGTATTTTGATTAGATTAACACTACAAGGACCAGTAACCATTATGAAACAACCATTAAGGTAAATGAGGGGTTCATGAGAAGTTAAACACCCAAAAAACTAAACAAAAATCATAAAACTTAAATAGTTCAACCAACACAATTAAATAGAGACAACATAAAAAGAGCGACATAGGACCATAGAACAACTACAGGTCTACCAATAACTGGATACCACTGATTTCATTCCACTCTTGACCTAGGAAGTGGAGCTTATCCTCAAAGACTTAGAACCCTTTTGCATAGTTTGAGTATCGACTACAACATCCAAAGAAGAGTTATCCACCGCCTTACCTTTATTCTACTTGTGTCAATCATTATGCCCTTCCTTAGCCACTTTTTTTCCTTGGCCCTTCCTAATAACTTGTTAGAAGAGCTAAATAGTGAGACAAATGTTCTTCACATTCTCCTTATTGTAATGAATTATGACCTGGAGGCATTGAGTGGTTTTTTCCCAGTTCCTATATATAGCACCAATCTCCATTTGTAAATTATTTTTGTCCTCCTTTGTGCCAACAATATCACACAGCTCTTTTAGCTCCTTATCCCATCTAGCCCAATGCTCAAATGACTTAGCCAAAGAGGCTATCATTTCCCAATTTCCTTTTTCATCCACCTCCCTCGGTCATGGAACCTATTGTTGCAACACCTTATTCTCCACAATTTGAATTCTCTCTTTAGCAATAACCAATTGAACCAAGAGCCATTTAAGGATGTGATTTTCAAACAATAATTATCTCTAAAATTTCATTAATTTTGTTGCAAAGGGGATTTCTACCTGAGCATGAATGTGAGAACCAACCCTAGGTTCAACATGAGTCCCCTCCAAATTGATGTAGAAATCAAGGGAATTTTGATGGCTAGGGTTAATAACAGGGGTTGTTGGGGATTTCAGAAACATCTGCATGAATAGGGGAGTGTGTGGGGGGATTAGTAGGGGTGGGATTCCATGAATTTTCATCCAAGTTTTTTGACTCATCAGACCCAAAAGTATAAATAGGTGTGGGCTCAGACAAGGGATCACCTTTAATGGGGTCTAAAGGGGTTTCCTCATTAGCAGGGGTTTTACCCTAGGCATGAGTGAAACTGCAAATAGTAGGAGGGGTTTCTTCCAGAGTAATGGAGGGACTAGGGTCCATGGTGGGGTCAAAAATTTCCAAGGTGTTCTTTATTATAGTGGAAAGGGAGGGTAACATAGAGTGTGGTACTAACAAAGATGAAAAATGAGGCCTTGATGAATCAAAAAATTCTTTCTTTTACCCTGGACAGTTTTAACAGTTTGTTCAAGAGAGGACAAAATCGAAAAGGGAAAGTTCATCTTTATATTATACCAAAGGTGGTTAAGCATTGGAAAAAATTAGCATGAAATAAATGGAACCGACCTTCAAGCATAACATACCTCATAAATATTTCAACAATCTTACTCCAAATGTTAGGAAGAACAGCATGATTGAAGCCATTTTGGTGTTTGTTCACTTTTTTACCCTCTTTCAAAAAGTAGTATATATCTTTATGATAGTTTTCCTTGGGCTTACAAGGATGCAAAAACACTCTAGCAAGAGCCTCATCACCTCCACAATAAGCTCAGTAGTCATTGTCATGGTATACCCATTAATAGTGATAGTGGCATTCGCCCAGGAGGTAGTGAATTCCATAGAGAGCTTGGGATCATGGCCCAACATGCCTTCCACATACGAGGCCAACTTACCCCATTGAATGATGGACCAAACTTCCTTTTTCTACTTCCACATCTTAGAACTAGTATGTTCTTCCTACACCAACTCATCTCCCATGGTAGAATTTGTAACATACAAAGTAAGGAAACACAGTCTATATAATTACCAATATGAATACCAAAGCCACATGTAAAGGAGTTTATGAAAAGACCGCTTAAAGGGAATAATTTTCCATAAGTGAAACTGATGGAAAATCACCAAGAGAGATGATAGTCAATCCAACTCAGTCTCAGTTTTGTAGTACTTTGGAATCATTATTCATTAAATTGCACACATGCCTAGGGATATGGAAAATATTATCCCATATTAATAAATTTCATGTGAAGGATCTAATGTTAGCAAGTGTGTTGGAAACTTTATTTTTGTTTCTAAACACGTGAATAGCCCTGCTATTTCTAAGGGAAATCATTATATTACGAGAAGATGACATGAGGTCGTAGAGGGTCCAAAAGGGATTAACTTTCCCCATCAGGATGAGGATAGTATTTTTGGAATCCCCCTTGATAACCAAATTGGAAAGCCTATCTTGTGAGGCAATTTGAATGCCATGAAATTCGATGCCACAACAACAATGCTAGATGATTGTACCCCCAAGTTCACCACATAAGTCAAGATTAAATTACCCTTGTGATCATAGATGTCTACGTTCCCACTTGCTCAACTTGGGTTAGGTTTGGCTAAGCCATCAAAGTTAAGATTCATTTCTTGGCATTAATAATGATAAATGCATTAATTAAATCCTAATTCCCTTTTTGAAAATTTCTTCTATAGTGTAGGAAAATGTATCCATTTTTCACACTTAATTTGAGAATTATTAACATTAAAATGAATCTAATGTTTCCTTGATCTAGTGTTGTAATGTGTTTTACACATTTACATTAGGTTTAGGGCCCTTTTAAGCTAAATAGACTTAATTTTTCCTTAATTTAGTATTGTAAAGTATATTTATTTACACCTTCACATTAAGTTCTGGGCCCTCTTGAATTTATGAACTTCATATCATCATTAATAGGCCTCTAAGACACTTTATTATGCATCTCGAGCCTTGTTTCAATCGAGATCCCAACATAATAAACAAATACACCTAATATCCTAACCCCTTGATATTTCATTTGCTCAAAAAGCTATGGTTGGACCCATACACCACCTTGGGCATATGAGTCTAACCTAGATGGCACCTATACACCACCTTTGGCATATGAGTCCCATTTGCCCTCTTTTTAGGGTTTTGAGTAAGAAATCAGGGTTTTAAATTCAAATTTCATGAATGTCAACATTTGGGATCTAATAAACAATAAATTAGATGGATTGCCTATACAAACAAGGTTTTAATTCATTATTTCAATATTAAATCAAGAGTCAAGAATCCTAATACTTCACAAGAGAATTGTAGAGTATTCAAGAGAATTTTAGGAATATTTAAGGATAGATTATCATACTTTTATTGCAACAATTCAAGATCCATCATCATGTCAAAGGCATAGTGCATCTTGAGCATGTTGTTGAGCTAATGTTGTTGATGTGGCATTGAAGATCCAAGTTAAGCATTATTTCATATCCTATTCAAGATTAAGATCTTCACTGTACATGGATGCTTCATGTTACGTTTCTCATTTACATTTCAAGACATCACTCAAGGTATCATTGTTTCATATTTCATGTTTCTATTTCATTACTACAACATAGGGTTTAATTACCTAAATGAGGTTTGACCAAGGAAAACCCTCATTCCTTAACACATAAACAAGGTTTTCCCTCTCTCTATGTGTGATTGTAGATCTAGGTGTTTTGGAGCTTGAAGATCCTTTGAAGACTAAATTTCAAGATCAAGGAAAGTTGTCAAGTTGTCACAAGGTTTTCATCTTCATGAAAAGTCACCTACAAGAAAGGATTTAAGAATTTAGATTCAGAGATACTAGAGGATACCAGAGTTTCAACCAAATCTGAATACTAGGACTAAATAGCCACCTTGGGCATATGAGTCCTAGTACTAGCTTAATTTCTACATTTCAAGATATCTAAATTAGTTACTAAGAGATTCTAGTTTTTGCCTAGAAACCCTATTCTACGACTAAATTGCCCAATCTAGCATATGAGTCCTAGTGAGAATTTTCAAGTCAAGATTTTAGGGTTTTAGAGCTTGTTTTCATCACATCTTTCTTTTAGGTACATTTTTGTTTCATTCCCTTTTATTAGTTCGATTTCAGGTTCTTAATTCTCTAGGTTTCATAACTAGATTTTCACATTGCATTCATTCTCTTCTTTCCAATCCTTTGCTTGGTGGTGAAACCCCTTGTTATCTTTAATCAGACCCCAAGAACACCTTATAGAAGATCTCTTTCAATCATTTTCATCCCTAGATTGAGATCTCTAAGGTTTCCTTGAATGATACTTGAATGAAATTGGTGGAGGAACCCTAATCCCCCATTAGTTCTATCGCTCAAATCATAGAACGCCAACTTTCTTCATTTCAAAAATTAATTAGACTTGTAAATACAAAATTTAGACAATTAGAGGCTTAATTAAGTTCAATTATTTAAGGGAACCAAACATAGTGTGAAAATTTAAAGGAGTACATTTTCCAACACTATAGATAGAATGAAGCTTGAAGATTGGATCACTAGAAAAAACAGTCATTAAGTTAAGGAAAATGGTCACATGCATCTCCCAAACCTAGAATCCATCGTGATCCACCATAGGAAACAACCTTCAAATTTTCTTACTTGAATATTCTCCAAAAGTTATACTTGATCTCTTGAAAATATCTCTTCTCTCTCTCTAGTTTGAAATGGTGAAAAATATATATTTTTTATAGGCTCCTTCTCTAATTTCATGAATATTAGATCTTGATAACCGACATTAAAAAAATTAATCTAGACCTTTAAAATACCACCAAAAAAAATTAAATTTTGGTTTTGTACTTAAAGGGGACCCATTTGCCTAAGGGTGAATGGGTCTTGCCCTCAAAATCCACAATCAATGTGTTTCAGGGTCATTAATTTATTAAATACATTTATTCAATGCATGTTTTAATGTCAAAAAATGATAAAAATGGGCCTTGGGATGCATAATAAGGGCAATTAAGGGCCTATTTATGAAGGGTAAAAAGGCATAAATGTAAGGTCACTAAAATAGGTACATATTAATTATGAAATTGTACTATCATCTAGAAAGTAGTACAATATTCTACATTACATCTAGCTCCCACTTTAGCGGTCATATGACACTATGTGCATATGTAAGCTAAAGTACTAAAAGAATTATGCTTTATAAAATGATACTCATATGGATATTGTAATTTATTTGTGAATGAGGATAATGGAACCTGTAATGTAGTCACCTAAAAAATCACAATTTTAGGAACCACATCCAACAAAATTGATTTGTTAGCTATTCAAAATCATCTTATAATGTGTCAAAATTTTATGCAGAATCGAATTTGAGGTTAGATGTATGCCACCTAGTTCTTCTTGCTTTATGTAGGTGTAATCAAGGTAGCAATCTAGCCTCATCAAATTTCTTTACTTGGTGATGTGAATTTTTATAGTAGGGCATTAGGATGACAACACTGCATATTGATAGACATTTAAATAGGACTAGGGATGGAACCATGAATCCAATGCAACAAATGACATAAAAAAATGGAGTTCATTGTCCCCCATTATGATGATTGGAATGAAATGTGCTTTGTAAAGTATTTACTATATGTTAGTAAAAAATTATGTTTTTTACCATTATTTGATATTTACCATTTAAAAAATTACCTTGTAGCAGAGTGCATAAATATATCAAGCCGATGATGATATTGACCCCCCTATATCGAACATTCTACAAGATGAGTTGGCATGTGGTGAGATCTAACACACAACGAGTTTATTGTACCCTAATTTATGTTTGCATTTTTTATTTTATAAAAAAATAGAAGTATTTTTAAAAGGTTTTGAGAGCCCATCCAAAAGTGGCACACTTGTCCCATTTTAGCTCATGTGTCCCAAAATGGCCAAAGCGTTTAGGACCCCTCTCTCTAAAAATGGCTCAAGTGTCTAGTTTTGGCCCAAAGGTTCTAGAGAAACATTTTTTCAATTTTATGTTATTGGTTGATGGTTTTAAGCATGTTATTGATGATTTATTTCATCTCTTTTAGGTTCCACCAAGTGCTTGCTACTGCTTTGGATGTAGATTATTCACCCTTCTCTAAGAGAAGTTTACCTAGCTAACTGAGGAGGAGGTTGAATCCTTATGTGCATCTAGCTTGTTCTAAATCTAGCTCATTCCACCCATGAGGTATCATGATGTTATACTAATGGAATTAATGGAGATTTGGAGTGTAGACACATGCATATTCCATCTACCTCTAGGAGAGATGATGGTGACCCTAGAGGATGTGCATCATATTTTGAGATTACCCATCTAGAGTGAGGTCGTCTATTATGAGGAGGATAGAATGCACATGCATATGAGATGAGATATTAAGTATTGTATGGGTCACCCTATTCCACCATATGACATCAAAGCTTGTGTCAAGCTGTAGTTGTTGTTATACAATCACTCTTCATTACTATAATGGATTATGGTTGTTACTATTAATTTAGCAATTCTATCAAATAGATAAGGCAACACCTAGATGGAGGCCTCATTTGCACCATTCACCAAATGGAGTGATGTCAGACTATTTGTTCCTAGGGTCAAAGTATGTTGGCTCATCTATATTATGATCTTGGGTGCTTTGTTTATTAGGAGCTACACAACATAATACACTATACACTATTACAAGTTTGGGGCTTTGATCATATCACGTGGACCAAGTCATCGAGATGCGAGAGGGGATGGAGTCATAGATGGGGATAGAGATGATGATGATAAAGAAAATAATTTAGACTAGGAGAGTGATGAGGAGGAGGAGGAGGATCCATAGTATATGATTGATTTACTTGATGAGCTATATGAGCCTAGAGATGCTCCAAGGAGAAACTTTTATCTCATCCACAAGTCACTCGAGTACAACTGGCAGCTGCATCAAGAATTACCCTTCATGAATGTGGGAATAAAATGAAGAGAAATATATGTGTGTGTTTACCCAAAATGGAATGATGATCTAGGACAGCCTTAATTTTCCCTAAATTCATTAGAAAAAAAGATATCCCAAAGGTGGGATTGACTTTCAACCATGAGGTGAGTCAACACTATTTAGAGGACATGTTTTCTTATGACAAAAAATGATAAAAATACTTATTGGTTGTTCTGGGAGATAAATTTAAATTGCTTAAAAAACTCAATTGTGTGACCTAATACTCTAAATGAAAAGTATTATGATAGAAAAAATGGAAACAACAAATTTTAGCTAGATTTGAGAAGGGCATAATGGTATGTACCTAACCTAAAATTTGGGTTTTACACTTTGTAATTTAGCCTTTTCTAAAACTTCAAAAGATGAATATGGAGTCCTTTTCCTGCACTTTCTTCTTGTACATGTAAATCTAGGCTTCTGAGTCTAGACTTGTATCAAATTTGTAAGAAAAATGTTGTTTTGTGTGGATAGGGGTTAGCCTAAGTCAAACCCCAAGTTTGGTAGTTAAACCTTGATGAAATGATGTAAATCTAATAAATGAGAGTGTGTGTAAGCCCTGACCTTAAGTGCATCTAAGATTGTTATGGGCTAATATTGGAAAAAAAATACTACTCAAGTGCATTAGAGCATGATTCCTATATGAAAATGATCAATGATAAATATTCATGTAGGGAGAAGTCCATACACCCCAATAAATATGAAATATGGTAATGCATTGCTTTAGGTAGCTTGATAGAATGAATATTTAAGATGAGATCACTAGAAAACAAGTCATTAGGTTAAGGAAAACAACCACATGCATCTCACAAACCTAGAATTTATCATGACCCACCATAGGCATCAACCTTCAATCATGGCCAATGCTTTATCAAATCTTTGAAAAGATGAGCTTGAAGACTTCTAAATACACACAAAATGCTACTCCAAAAATTCAACTTTTCTTTCTTGAATGTTCTCCAAAATTTCTCCTTGATCTCGTACAAATATCTCTTCTCTCTCTCTATCTAGTTTGAAATGGTGAACAAACTAGGTTTCATAGACTTCTTCTCTAATTTCCTGAATATTAGATCCTAATAGCCAAAATTTACAACTTGAATTTGGAAATTTAAAATACCACCAAAAACTTATTTAAACTTTAGTTTTATGACTTAAAGGGGACCCATTCACCCAAGGGTGAATGGGTCTTCGCCTAAAATTCTAGGATCAATGTGTTTTGGGGTCATTATTTAATTAAATGCATTTATTCAATGCATGTTGTAATGTCAGAAAACGATAAAAGTAAGCCTTGGGATGCATAATAAGGGGAATTAGAGGTGTATTTATGAAGGGTAAAAATGCATAAATATAAGGTCACTAAAATAGGTCCAAATTAAGTGTGAAATTGTACTGACACCTAGAAAGGAGTACAATTTTGTACACCACACATACATACAAGAAAAAATTCTATTTTCTATTTATATTTTGTGTGTCTACACTCCAAATCGATCGCATATGCTTAGAAAATATTAATGGTCAATGTAATTTTAGAAGTAATTATATATGATCCCCTTGAATATATAGAAAATGGATGATATGAGAAGGTAGGTATGGACTCAAAGCTCCTCCAAAGTGTAGGACATGTGTCCATGATGTGGCATGTGCATTCCAAAATGTTATAAAGGGGTCATATGCACATGAGATACATGCCTCAATAGGTGAGTACATGTGTCTCAACCAAATGAGTGTTGGTAACAAGTGCCTCAACTTTTGGCTTGAACCTCTAAAAGGACTTGGAAAAATACCTTTTGTTCTAGTCTTTACTGCTTTACCATTGGGAGCTCTTCTTAGAGGCGTGGTTGCATAGTTTACTGCCTTACCATGAGCCTCTGTTGTTTTGCCTGCAGTTGGGTGGTGTTACCGCCATACCGTAGATTCACTCTCCTTCACTTCCGGTAGTGCGGTGGACTGGGAAATCAGTTTAAATGCTTACCTCGATACCACAAAGATTGCTTGAAGGTGGAATGGTGAAGGGCAATTGTCGACGATAACGTTTACCGCCTCACCATAGTGGCCTTTCAACCATGATGTGGTGGAGCGGTAAACCATCACGGTCAATGCAGACAGTTACCTCCTTATCGCTGAGGATTTTCAGACAAGGCATGGCAGTGCAATGAACCTTTGGTGGTCGGAACAAATGGTTACCTCCATACTATGGAGGGTTGCGTGAGGCTCAGCAGTGGTGCAGTGAGGGTGGTGGTCTGGTGGCTAGGTGCATACTCCCATACCGCGATGATATCTCTACTCAGTTGTAGTAGTGTGGTGTGTATACCGCCAAACCATGAAGGCCTAGTCTAGGTTGTGTAGTACCACAGTGACACCGCCATATTTCAGGGGTTTCTTTGACTAGATGCAGTTTCATGGTAAAGAGGTCAGATGCACAATTGACAGATCCGATTTAGCAGTCAAAGCGATGAGTGAATAGCGTAGTGACACATGGTGTGATTATATTCATTGATTTTACATTGCCGTTGTAAATCAACTATTATTGATGAAAATTTAAACTCTTTGAGAAGTGATATATGCATTAACTATGAGATCTTATTTGGTAGTTGAAAGAATCCAAATCTAAGTATTTCTCGGTAACATAATTGAATGTCTCGGTGACCTAATGCATGCTTTGAGGGTAGTCTGAATAGAGAATTAGCTTACTTGTGAGTGAAGTATGAAATTATATGCCCTCACCCATCGATTGTTGATTGTAACAAATGCGTAGAGACTTAGGGTGGTGAAGTGTTCATTGCATGCTTCAATAGCATTGTAACGGTGAATGTATCTATGAAGAGGTCAACTGGAAGCTGCTGTGAGTTGACATCTTCAAGTGAAGTTTGTAACTTTGTATGTAAATTATTTTATTGTAATACAAGGTGATTTAGCTTGGTGTGGTGGGTTTTTCTCCCGTAAGGGTTTTCCCACGTAAATATGGTTTTATCTCTATGATTGTTTATTTTTGTCTTTCTTGTTATACTGTGTTTGTTTATCTTAGATGTTTAAGAAGTTTTAAAACTAGTCTTTGTACTTCTCCTCTATGGTTTTAGCGTTAGGAAAGCATTTTCGCACTGTTTCTTTTCCTTTCAAGTGGTATCAGAGCCTGGCCAGTTGTGTTATCCTTGTTATTATGGCTAGTTTTTGTGCTAATTCTATTCTAGTGGGAGTCTTGCAAAGTTAGGAGCAAGTTCTATTTTGAGATGGCGAGTACATTAGGTAGAGTAGAAATATAAAAGTTCAATGGTGGGAACTTGGAGTTGTGAAAACTGAAAATGGAAGACTTGCTTGTGGATAGAGACCTCAGAGTTGTTGTGTCTAGAACTATGCCACAAGGTATGAAGCAAGAAGAATGGGACCTCGTAGATAGAAAAGTGAGAGGTCTGATAAGACTTAGTCTGGCTGATTTTGTACTCCTAAACATCCATGAGGAGAAGTCTGCAGCTTCATTATGGAATAAGCTTGGTGACATTTATCAGGGAAAGTCTCTGGTAAATAAGTTATACTCCTTGAAGATGGAAGAAGGTGCATCTTTTGTAGACCATCTAAACTCATTTAATATGAGTGTTGCTCAGTTTGCATCTGTGGGTGTGAAAATATAAGAGGAGGATCATTGCATGCTCTTGTTATGTTCATTACCTAACACTTGAGATCATCTTGTAATGGCTATTGGAAGTATGACCACTAATTTCAAGATGGAAGACGTGGTTGCTTCGCTGTTGTCAGAAGAAATACAAAGGAAGTCTTCAGAAATGGCCAAAGAGGCCCTTGTTGTTCGAGGTAGATCAAAGGAGAAAGGAAAGAAGAAGTACAAGAAGTCCAAATCCAAATCTGAAGGGAGATCAAAGTCTCCTGGTAAAAATTCAGGTGAAATATTGGAATTTTGGGCAGCCTAGCCATATCCAAAAGGATTGTAAGGTGAAGAAGAAGAATAATAATAACTCTTCAGACAATGACTCTTCTCAGAGTGATACAGATGTCTTCATTGTAGCCTTGGAAACTCAGGCATCAGATGATGTTTGGTTGGTTGACTCATGTGCATCTTTCCACATGACGTTTCATAGAGAATGATTCACTAAGTATGAAAAGTGTGATGGTGGAAAGGTGTACCTAGTGAGTGATTCAACACTAGATATTGTTGGCCATGGAAGAGTCAAAATACAATTCCCTAGTGGAAGAATCAAAGGGATTGGTGGTGTACTACACATACCAAGTTTGGCTCATAACTTAGTTTCTATTAGTAAGTTGAATGATGGTGGCATGGAGGTTTCTTTCTCGAGTAAATGATGTAAGATGGCTAGAGGTGAAATGGTGCTAGCTAAGGGTGTATATACTAGCACTCTATACAAGTTGGATGCACGTCTTGTTCAATGTAACAATGTCTCTATAAGGTCAAGCAAAGATGCTCATGTAGAGAAGGAGGATGAAGCTCCTCTGGGTGCAAATTCCTTGGAGGTGAAACTGCTAATAGAGAAAACCATGTTGTGGCATCATAGACTTGGTCACATTGGTGAGAAAGGTTTAAAAACCTTGAAAAATAAAAATAGTGTTGAAGGGCTTGTTGATTGTAACCTTGAGTTCGATTTTTGTGAACACTATATTTATGGAAAGAAACACCATGTTTCATTTTATTCGAGTTCTCATAAATCTTCTCGTGTACTGGATTATGTTCATTCTGATGTGTTTGGTCCAGTTAATGTTCCTTCATTATAAAAGTCTAGATATTATGTTTCTTTTATTGATGACTATTCGAGAAGGGAATTTGTATACTTCCTTAAGAGTAAATCAAAAAATTTCAATCATTTTAAAGAGTTTAAAAAATTGGTAGAGAATCAAACTGGAAGGAAAATTAAATGTTTAAGGATGGATAATGGTGGTGAGTTTTGTTCTGCAGATTTTGAAAGGTACTGTAAAGACCATGGGATTAAAAGGCATAAAACTACACCCTATACTCCACAATAGAATGGAGTTGCTAAAAGGTTGAACATAACGTTAATGGAGAGAGTGAGAAGTATGCTAAGCAGTGCTGGTCTAGAGTAGAAGTTCTGGGCTGAGGTTGTGGCTACAACATGTTACCTAATAAATCATTCACCTTGTTCCACTCTTGTTGACAACACACCTTTGGAAGCTTGCTCTAGTAAGAAGCCCTCTCTAAGACATATTCGTGTCTTTGGCTGTGAGGCATATGCATATGTGTCAAATGAGAAAAGATCAAAGTTGGAGAACAAGGTTGTTAAATGTATCTTCATCGGCTACGGCATTGGTGTGAAGGGATACAAGCTTTGGAATCCTAACATTGGGAAGGTTCTGTACAACAGAAGTGTAATATTTCATGAGCTGAAACCTTCAGTAGATGATCCACACTTAGAGACAAATAAAAAAGAAGAGAAGAATGATGTAGTTGAAATTCCTCAGACTCTAGAAAAAGAGGAACTACCTGAAACTGAGGAGATTTCAAGTAGCTCCAAGAGTTCTGAGGATGAAGAACCACCACCTCAACTAGTAAGAAGGTCTACACGTGAAAGACGACAACCTGATAGGTATTGTTTCTCTATGTTAGATTCAAACTATGTGTATTCTTTGATTACTAGCACTGATGAGCCTAGGACTGTGAAAGAGGCAATTAATATGTCTGATTCAAATTCCTGGTTGGAAGCCATGAATGAAGAAATGGAATCATTGAAGAAAAATGAAACTTGGGATTTGGTACCTTTGCCTAAAGGGTGAAAACCTATTGGTTGTAAATGGGTATTTAAGAAGAAGACTGGTCTAGATGGTAGTGTTGAAAAATATAAGGCAAGGTTGGTTGGAAAAGGGTTTTGCCAGGTAGAGAGAATTGATTATGGAGAAATTTTTTCCCTTGTAGCTAGGCTAACATCTATCAGATTTATGTTGTCACTTGTAGCAGTGTATGACTTAGAGATCAAGCAGATGGATGTGAAGATAGTGTTTCTCCATGGAGAGCCAAAAGAAGAAATCTACATGTCCCAACTTGAGCACTTCATTGAAAAAGGTAAAGAAAGTCTAGTCTGTAAATTAAAGAAATCTTTGTATGGTTTGAAGCAGTCTCCTACAATGTGGTAACAAAAGTTTCAAACCTTTGTGTTGTCTATGAGATTTGTGAGATCAAAATCTGATCATTGTCTTTATTACAAATCTGAAAATGATTGTGTGCTTATTATTACCCTGTATGTGGATGATATGGTGTTCATAGGAAATAGTAAGTCTACGATTTCTGATATTAAATCTTAGTTGTCTGCAAAGTTCGAAATGAAAGATCTAGGTACAGTAAGGTATATTCTAGGGATGCAAATAACCAGGGATAAAATGAGTAGAATGATTTGGGTTAGCTAGAGTAAGTATGTTAATAATGTTCTAGAGATATTTGGTATGAATAATTGCAAGAAGCTAGTTGTTCTAGTCTTGTAGGGAATGAAGCTATCAATTGAAGACTATCCAAAATCTACTACTGAGATGGAGGACATGACCAAGGTGCCCTATGCAAGTGTTGTTGTTAGTCTAATGTATGCAATGGTCTATACAAGGCCAGACATTGGCCAAGCAGTGGCAGTTCTAAGCCATTTTATGGACAATCTAGGAAGGACACATTGGGATGCTATGAAGAGAGTGTTCAAATACTTAAAGGGAACTTCAAAATATGCTCTATGTTACCATGGCAACTTGGTTGCATCACCGAGAACTCTCAAAATTCATGGATATGTAGATTCTGATTGTGTAGGGGACATTGACAGTAGAAGATCCACTAGTGGATACATTTTCATGTTAAATGGTGGTGCAATTAGTTGGATGAGCAAGTGGCTGGTTGTAGTCACTTTATCCACAACAGAGGTAGAATACATGGCAGCAACACACGCCTACAAAGAAGTTTTTTGGCTGAGTCATTTGTGTTATGATACTATTTTTAATGCAAGGAAGATTTCTATTTGTTGTGATAGTCAGAGTGCCATTTGTTTGGCAAAGAATCCCACTTTCCATGCCAGGATAAAGCACATCAATGTGCAGTATCACTTTGTTAGAGACATGGTGGAAGATGGAAAGGTTTGTTTAGAAAAGTTTGGCACTTTGAAGAATGTTGTAGATGCATTAAAAAACCTAGTGAGAACGAACAAGCTTAGATGGTGCATAGATTCAATGGGCCTTGGGGCCTATGACTGCCAGTAAATTCAAAGTTTAGAGGAAGCCAAGAAGTCTTCATCAAGTAGGAGCTTGTTGGTAACAGGTGCCTCAACTTTTGGCTTGAACCTCTAAAAAGGACTTGGAAAAATACCTTATGTTCTGGTCTTTACCACTAGGAGCTCTTCTTAGAGGCGCGGTTGCACAGTTTACCACCTTACCATAGGCCTCTATTGTTCTATCCATGATTGGGCGGTGTTACCACCATAACACAGAGTCACTCTCCTTCACTGGTGGTAGCATGGTGGACTGGGTGGCCAGTTTAAATGCTTACCTCAATACCGTAGAGATTTCTTGAGGGTGGCATGGTGGTGCGGTGGCGTGGCAAAGGGTGAAAGTTGGTGAGAATTTTTATAGCCTCATCACGGTGGCCTTTCGGCCATGATGCGGTAGAGCGGTAAACCATGATGGTCAGCACAGACAGTTACCCCCTTACCACGGAGGCTTTTTGGACAAGGCATGGTAGTGTGGTGAACCTTAGTGGTTGACACGAATGGTTACCTCCATATTGCGGAGAGTTGCGCGAGGTTGAGTGGTGGCATGATGAGGGTGGCGATCTGGTGGTTGGGTGCATACCACCATACCACGATGATATCTCTACTTAGTTGCAGTGGTGTGGTGTGTATACCGAAAAACCGCCATACCATGGGGGTTTCTTTGACCAGACATGGTGGCACAGTAAGGAGCTTAGATGCACAATTGATGGATCTGATTCAATACTCAAAGCGATGAGCGAATAGCATAGTGACACGTGCCACAATTATATTCGTTGATTTTACATCGCTGCTGTAAATCAACTATTATTGATCAAAATTTTAAACTCTTTGAGAAGCGATATATGCATTAACTATGGGATCTAATTTCATAGTTGAAAGAATCCAAATCTAAGTATTTCTCTGTAACAGAATTGAATGCCTGGGTGGCCCGATGCGTGTTTTGAGGGTGGTCTGAACAAAGATCTAGCTTACTTGTCAGTGAATTATGAAATTAAATACCCTCACCCATCGGTTGTTGATTGTAACAAATGCATAGAGACTTAGGGTGGCGAAGTGTCCATTGTATGCTTGAATAGAATTGTAATGGTGAATGTATCTGTGAAGAGGCTGACTAGAAGCTATTGTGAGCTGACAGCTTCAAGTGAAGTCTGTAACTTTGTATGTAAATTATTGTACTATAATACAAGGTGATTTAGCTTGGTGTGGTGGGTTTTTCTCCCATAAGGGTTTTCCCACATAAATCTGGTGTTATCTCTATGATTGTTTATTTCTTTCTTTCCTATTATATTGTCTTTGTTCATCTTAGATGTTTGAGAAGTTTTAAAACTAGTCTTTGCACTTCTCCTCTGTGGTTTTAGCATTAGGAAATCATTTTTGCACTATTGCTTTTCCTTTCAATGAGGTGAGACAAAATGTTGAAATTCCCTAAGTGGAGACTTAACTAGTATTAATGAGACCCACTTAAGTAATTTAAAAGCTAACTATTTTGATAATGTCACTATTTGCACTTTCAAAAAATGTTGCTTTTGAAATATAATTTAGATAGAATGAATCTAGCTAGAACATATGTTTGAATATTATTAACATTTAATTAGAAATTCTTGCATTCATTTGTGCTAATAAGTTGGCCTAAAATAAGACATAGCTTTGAAATTTCACCCAAATTTTCATTATATTTTATGTTCTTTTAAAAATTCATGAATGTTGAAAGAGTGTAGAGATAAAATGGTTAGTAAATTTTAAGAGCATGTTCATCCCCTGAGATCATTTTAGAGAAGGTAAGTAAAAAAGTGATGTAGGAGCATCCTTGGGGGAATGGAGAAATCCTACATCATTGTGGTTGGCTTGTATACAATTAATAGAAGTTACTATATTTCATCATATTTGGTATGTATGTTTTGATATAATAATTGTGCAGGAGGATATATCAACATTTTAGGTGCATTGGGTCAAGGATTACAACTTATCTCAAAATCAGCTAGGTAGACTTCTACAATTATAGAATATTTTTTAGCACTAGATAAATTAGAATTTGTGACAATCAAGGAGAACATAAGATGGATTATTGTAGCCACAAGTGATGAAACTAGACATCATGACATCTATTTACCATTATTTTTTGTTTGATTTGGAAATTAGTATTATTACATGTTTCATTGAACTATTTAAGAGGTGATTTTTTTTAGAAAAATAATCATTACATTACACAAATTTTGTCCTAAGAAAACTCCTTTGGAAAAAATGGCCTTCAATATAGAACCAATTATATTTCTAGAAGCACCAATAATTTTACATATAAATAAAAGTTCAAGGCTCCAAAAATGATTGCTCCAACGTTTAGATTTATAGAGATTTTGACATAATAAAATTACTTACAATCAAACTATAAAACCTCCATCTCAAGAACCCAAAAAATAGGATATAAAACCACAAAATCCATTTTTGGTTTACCAAATCCTTGATCCAATCCCATGACCCAATAATGGTGCTCAAATTAAGAGCTCAAATTCAATTCCAAAGTAATCAATAGGTTATTATTATAAGATTCTCTTACACTATTTTAAGTTTTCATATTGAACTCCTGAAAATGGGAGCATTGTTACCTTCATTCAAAGTTCCTATATGACACATCATAACATGTGTTATAATATGATCAACAAGCCAAATCACTAATGTGACTCCCCTTTACACATGCCATATAATCATCATGAGCTCCCCTACACATATGACAATGTCATAAGATGATTGTAGACATCTCCACATGACATTAGTTACTCTTATAACTTCTTTCACACATCATACATTATATTATACATGACAATACTAACCAATTTAAACTATGACTTTTCTTTCTCTATGTAAACAATAGTAATAAATAATAATAAAACACTATGAAAGATTAATGACACATCCAATTACATTTATATTTCATATATCATTTTGACTCTTTTATTACCTTATAGATACAACCAATTCAACAAGACCATATTATGTCACTGAATTTGATATTCATTATACCTAGATGATTCAGTGCCATATGAGACACTAGTACCCCATGCACATTATTAATTAAACATGTTTATTTTCCGTTCTATAACAATATTTAGTAGGGCTGAAATAAATGGGTGGATTATTGGGATAAACAACTTTGTTAAAATAGAATCTCGTACATTCGCGCCCATAGAATTCGACTTTTTTTTTTCATATGATTGACACTTTCGTCGTAATCTAACAGCTGGCAGAAATTAAAAAAAAGTTGGCCCAAATGAAACTACTAGGGAAGATATTTAGTGAAGTTATCGATTCACTTATATTTCCTCACTTACCATCAAGCCGAGAAATGTACAGTTTACAGGCGTGCACTGGACTAGGGAGAAAGTCTGTCCCGTACACTAGAAATTTGAGGCCCTTGGCGGAATATTATTGTAAAGCTGAAAATCCTTTTTTATGTAATTTTTCATTTAGTTTGGAATTATTATTTATATAGTTACAAATTATTTATTTTATTGTATAGTTGAGTTTAAGTATTTTGTTTTGTTTTGTTTTGGTTTTTTTTTTTGGACTACAGGAATCGGGTAGCACGACCCCCTATAAACTGCAGTGCGCCTGGTAAACTTTTTAACGTGACCGGTGGCGCTGGCATGACACGCCCTCCGGTACCACGAGTTTGGGGGAAGACTAGACCTCGTGACCTCTTGCCTGCAACAGGATGCTTTAGCCAATTGAGCTAGGACCCCCGCCCCTAGTAAGTATTTTGTTTTGTTTGAATTTAGTTTTATTTTTATTATTTATTTATGTTTATGTGTTTGAAATTCTATGTTAATTGTATTATACGTATGAATATAATGCAATCTTAATTTTTAATTCAATCTTTTCAAATATTTATTTAATTTGGTTGTTTGTTTCAAATTGTCTCTACTACAATCTTGATCTGATTCAAAATAGAAAACAATCTCCCTTTCATTTTGTGAACAAATTTAACCACCTCATCACAATTACCACAGACAATACAATTTACTTTGACAATTTCATTACTTATTTCCTTATTTTCTATCATACCACATATTCTTGAATGTGACACGGTCTATTTGACTTTCTCTCTACATTATTCAATCTGCATTTGTTATTTTCAAATATAAAATATTCAAACTATTTTGTTAATAATAAAAATTCATAAAAATAAATAAACCATTTCTTATACTCCTCTTTTATCTATATTCTCAACATAATACACTAAATCATTATGTTCATTTAAATTTTATTTTATATTAATTGAAATATTATTTACTAACTCTTTGTATTTTTCTTTTGGATTTGTATTGATCCACATACTATTTTCTACGTCACCTGTCGAGATTTTCAAAAACACATTAGGGTTTAGTCTATTTCACGTTATATAACAACACCTAGTCCAACGGTCCTACACATATTTTATTTAACACCTAATCTCGTACTTGACCTCCTCCCAATTTGTCGTATATCCGACCAGCGCGGTGACAGCTAATATAATCAATCAACTGTTTCGGCGTCACATGATGATAAGAAGAAAAATGATCTATCTACACGCGTCTCTATATATTTTACGTATCTATTACTCAACTCTTTGTCCCATATCGATTTCATCTGCTTCGCCTTCATTAATTACAATTTTCGATACATACCTGCGTCTTTGAATTCGACTCTAATCTTCAGGAACAGAAATCAGAAGAGATGTCTCGGATTGTTTATCCGTGTGCGGCTTGCAAGATTCAACGAAGAAAATGTGGAGATAAATGCGTTCTTTCTCCTTTTTTCCCACCAAACGATCCTCGCAAGTTTTTAGTAGTACACAAATTATTCGGATCAAGCAACATTGCCAAAATCCTTCAGGTATGGATCAAATGTTTTTTCAAGTTTTTTCATTACACTTCAATCGAAACAATTTGATTGATTGAACTATGCTTTTGATCGACTGTAATTCAACTCAGATCTAAATTACAACGCGGACTTTTACATCATTCCTTTCTCTGTGCAGGATATTCAGGCTGAGAATAGAGCAGATGCTGTAACAAGCCTGGTATACGAAGCAAGTATGAGAGTGAATGATCCTATCTATGGCTGCGCTGGCGCTATTTGTCGACTGCAGAAGCAAGTATTGCATCTCCAGTCACAACTGGCATCCACTCAAGCAGAGCTCCTCACCACACAAGTTAATCTTACGTCTCTCCTCACTGGATCTTGTAATAGCGGTGAAACATTGGATGTGGCGTATGAAAATGATGAGCTAATGATTTTGCAAGACTACGAGGACCCTTTTGGATTATGGGCGCCACTGTGAAACTGTCAATTCGTTCTATATTCCCTGTTGGATAGCTTTACAAGCATTCCTTAATCTGAAATCAGCTGGGGTGATGCATTTGGAACCATTCGCTCTGTCAACTGTATGTCACATAATCAGAAGTCATACATGCTATGAAATGGTGGTGAATATATTAACATTTGTACCAAGTGCTGATATATTCGAGAAACTGAATCATAGTCTGCCTCTATATGCTCCACCAATGTCATCTGCTTGTTTAAAAATCATTAAATTGTTTTAAGATTTAGATAATAATATATATATCTATATATTTGATTACTATTATGGAAAGAAAATAAGTTAAATTTCATCATGAATATTGGTACGTTGTTGGTCCATCATTGACATAAAGCCCTCCAATGCAACAGTTTGTGAGAGTATGCTAACAGCAAACTCTCAATATAGAAAATCCTTCTTTGGATAAATAAGAGAGGAGATTGTTTGGTAAATTAAAGATGTTTAAAAAGTTTATTTTATTAGTCTCTCGCAGAGATTAATGTTTTCGGTTCAGTATTACCAAAAGCATTTCCGTAAAACATCATGCCAACAAAGAAATAAACTAGCTATAGCATCTTGGTGTGCAATGGGTACACTAAAGAAATGTGGAAGGTCAATTAGAAAATTTTTGGTCTACTTTTACATACATTTGTGTAGTATGCATGAGGTCAATTAGTAGGCCATTTACAAAATGATGTTGTTTGTGCAACAAAGGTCAGAATGTAGAAGTGACAGCTTCAAATAAACTATGCATCTACTTACAAGGATTTGAACATAACTAAAATAAAACCTCTGAATCGGGAAGATAATAAGGCTCCATTAACAATAGGCTTATGTTATGTTTGCAATAGAGAGAGAGGGTGAGAGATGGAGATATTGGGATAGAAAGAGAGAGAGAGATGTGGGGGAGAGAGAGAGGGAGGGGGTAAGGAGATAGAGATAGAGAGGAAGTTATAGATAGAGATGGAGATGGAGATGGAGATGGAGATGGAGATGGTGATGGAGATGAAGATAAGGAGAGGGATATGGAGAGAAGGAGATGGAGAGATAAAGAGAGAGGACAAAGGGATAGATAGAGATGGAAGAGAAAAATATATAGTGAAGGACAAAGAGGGAAATAATGAGAGAGCGAGAGATAGAAATATAAAGATAGGGATAGGAAGTGATATATAGAGAGGGGTTGAGAAAGGGAAATATATAGGGGTAGAGAGATGGATAGATAATGAGATAGAGATAGAGGGAGATATGTAAGAATTAAATATGGAGAGATAGAGATAGAGCTAGAGCTAGAGATAGGGAGACAAAAACAAGGAGCTATGTGTGTATGAGTAAGAGAGAGATATGGAGAGAGATAGAGAGGGAGATGGAGGGAGATAAATCAAGATAAGAGAGAAGTAGCTCGATATACAAAGATGAAATGATAGGGAGATGGAGAGAAGGAGAGATATGGATATAAAGGAGAGATAGAGAGATAGAGAGATAAATATAATAGGAAAAATAGAGATGGTGAGAGAGAGAGAGATAAATATATAACATGAGAGATGGAAGGAGAGAGGAAGAGCCGGGGGAGAGATAGAGATAGAAAGAGGCGGAGATGGAGAGAGAAATATAAAGATAATGGAAGTGATATGTAGAGAGAGGTAGATAGGGGTATATAGATAAAGAGAGTGTAGGAGAGATGGAATAAATAAGAGAGAGAGAGATAGAGATACTAACATATAAATAGAGAGGGAGAGGGAGAGATGGGAAGATTGAAATAGAGGGGGCAAGTGTGAGAGATAAAGGAGGTGATATAGATAATTAATAGGGATAGAGAGAGATGGAGAGAGGGGAGATAGATATAGAGATAGAGAGAGATAGAGAAAGAGATAGGAAGGTATAAAAAATTAGTTTATATGTGTGAGTAAAAGATCTATATAGATATACAGAAAGGGAAGGAGAAATGAATGTGTGTGCCTAAGTGAGAGATATTGAGATAGATATAGAGAGGATAGAGAAGTTGAGAGATATAGAAAGAAACAATGATATAGAGAGAGGGAGAGATATGGATAGAAAAGATAATATATATATATATATATATATATATATAGGGTAAGATAGTTAGGAAAGAGAGAATGTGATGTAATGAGATGTAAAGAGATAGAGATAAGGAGAGAGATAGAGAGAAAGATAAAGAGGAAGATAGAGATGGAGGGATAGAAAGGTAGAGATAGGAATTTATATAGAGAGAGATGGAGAGAGCGAGATATATATAAAGATATATGAGAAGAGAAATGGATATCTCTTTATATGTTTGTCTCCCTTTTTATCTTTATATTTTTTATTATCTCACAATCTCTCTCTTCTTGTATCCCCTATTTTTCTCTATATTTTCCTTTCCTTCTCTCTTCATTTATCTATATTTATCTCATTTCTTCTTTATGTCTATTTACCTCTCCCTTCATTTCTCCCCTTACTATTTTTTTTATCCCTATTTATCTCCCCCTCTCTCTCCTCCTTTCCCTCTTTATATCTTGATCTCTCTACCTCTATATATATCTTTTTCTCCTATTTCTCTTTATATCTCTATCTCTCTTTATGTGGCTATATCTATTTGTCTCCCCTCTTCTCTCTTTCATATCTCTTTCTTGATCTCTCTTCCTCCATCTCTTTGAATCTCCATATGTATTCTTTTATATCTATACCTCTATGTTTGTATCTCTACCTCTCTTTTTATCTCCTACATCTCTTTGTTTCCCTATCTATTTCTCTCTTTATTTTCTATCTTTCTCGAGCTCTATCGATTTTCCTCCTAAGTGTATAATGGGTACACTAAAGAGGCTTTGAAGGTGAATTATCATATCCTTAATCAAATGAAATTTTACCCTGAGCATAACTCCCTAAGGGCATGCTATCCTTGGATTGTTGGCATGAAATAACTAATAAAAACTTACCTTCTCTCTCTCACTCTATAAATTTTAATTTATATTTTATGTTTGAAATTCATTTTATTATATAAATTATAACATTTAAATCAAAAATAGAATTATTATACAATAATTAAAATTTTAATAAGATAAATAGTTACAAATAAAATTAATTCTAATAATTTTTACTTATTATTTGTAATTTCATAAAAATATATAATAATAAAAAAAAAAATAAAAAAAAATAAAATAAACTAAATAAAAAGTCAAAATATATGAAAATAAAAATATTAATAAACATAATAATTTTAAAAAATTAATAACATATAATAAACTTATTAAGTTAATAAATGATTAAATAAAAAAGTAAAACTATTTTTTTAATTTATTAGAATTGAAATATTAATAAAATATGTACCTAAAAATCTAATTAATATACTACAAACAATAATAACATAAGCTCAATATTAAAAAATAATAAAATATTATAAAATATTCTTAGATAAATTAAATTTTAAAAACTATAACTATATTACAAATAAAATATTAAAATCAAAATAGACTATATTTAAATTGTTAAGTAAAATTCTATGTTTTATATTACAAATTACAAGTAATACCAAGCTTAAAAATTGAAAAATAAAATGGAACTTATTCAAAAGATAAAAAGTCAATTCGTAATTTTTTGATTTATTATTATTAATATGATTAATTGATATATATATATACTTAAAAGTCTAAACGAAAAAATAAATCTTATCCTATCTTTTCTTAATTTAATACTAGGAGTAGAGAAGAATGGTCTTGCATCCTTCTCTATAATTTTTAATTGTTGATTTTAAAAATCAATTTGTTCACTTCGTATAGGGAACACCTTCAATGTAATAATTTTTTCTATTGTATGCAATGTGTTGATTTTCAAAATGGATTTTTCGTTAGTTTTTCTATTCTTTTGATTCACCCCTCATCTTTTTTCCAAAGGTTTTTTGATTTTTCAATTAAAAATTAGGGACAAAATATTCTAGTGAATGAGTAATGAGTAGGTGGTAAATTTAAGACATTGTCTAATATTTCATTGAAGAAAATATATTGATGGTTCATAATGGTCTGCAAGTGTTCTAGTTGGTGGGTGACATCTTGCAAAGCAACTCATGTGCCTTGTCTCTATTACCATATTTTGCATACATGAGTAATAGGGAGCTCAAGAATCTAGCTGCTCTAAAACCCCAATATTTTTAGATCTACTTTTCATTTATTGTGAATAGATTAAAGTAGCAATCTATGGAGAGATTGGTTTTGTTTCATCTCATTTTGAAAATGATTCTTCTTTGTTAGGGTTACATAATTTTTTTATTGCAAACTCTACCCATTTTTCCCATTGGCATTGTTAATTGCATGAGACAATATGTGCAAAGTCCTAAGGTAAGTCGCTTGCCACACGTGGTTTCAAGATCATTTTTTGTTGTATTTTATTTCACTATAAAATAATTGTGTTGTTATCTGGTAAATGAAGATGATCTAAATCTATCTCACCTTAAAGGTCACTCAACACTTGGCATCAAGTTTGATGACTTTGTAACACCCCTCTGTTTTGCTCTTATGTTAGATTAAGATGCTTTGTTATTTTATCATTTCTTTTTGAGCAATATGAACTATGTGTGTTAAGAGATGAAATTTCCTTGATGTTATACTTGACATGCTTTGATTAAAATAATTTTGGTTTATTATGACATGATTATTGCTTATGAATTTTATTATTGATGGAAGTGTTAGTTTGGTGATACTATATTGGTGAAGGGGACATGATTGCATCACTCGCTTGCGAGCGCCCTGCGATTATGTGATTTCCTCTTCACAGTGTATTTTATAATGATTTTATATGCATGTGCTATTGATGCCTTGGATACAGGTTTGCAGGTACATGACATTGACTCCACCTTGCTTCACAGGTTTGAGCATGCTGACTCAATGGTAGAATGATTGGGAGATAGTAGCTAGGTTACCTGTGTCAGTTCTACACCCTAGCCATAGTGTGTCATCAATTGAGTCTGTTCTGTCTTTGGTGCTTGTTTTAATATTATTTAATTCGAAAGGGCTCTTGTTTATGGAAATAAATGCTTAGAGTTATTGCTTTAAATAGCGTTGATATTTATTTAAATTAAAATTATACATTGTGATAGAAGTTTTTATTTAAGTTGATTAATTAAATTTAATCCGATGGGTTGAATTTATTTATTAAATAATTAAAATTAATTAATTAAATATGTTGTTGAGAAAGTTAAAAGAAAAAGGGAAAGTAATTTAATTGTAAATTGTAAATTTCAATTAGTATTAATTAATTTCAATATGGAATTAAATTAGTATTTGGGTTTAAATTTATACTTGGAATTATTAAAATAAATGGAAATTAATTCATTTTGGAATTTAAATTTGAAGTAGAAGTTACTAAATTTATGTTGAAATTAAATTAGTATTTGGAATTAAATTGTAATTAGAAATTATTTCAACATGCAAAAGGCTGTGAGAAAAGAACTGGCTGTAAAAAAAGATATTTTGAATGTGACATGTGTGTGGAAAGAATGAATTATTTACTTTGGGTTGAGATATTATTTTTGGGAGGAATTTAATTGAGAAAAAGAGGAGAGAAGTTTTCTACATAGGGGATTTTGGAGAGGAAAATATATATATATATATATTTTAATTTTTTTGAAAGAGGTTTTTGGCTGAAAATTGAAAGAAAACAAAGGGGTTTTCAAGAATTTTTGGGGGTTTCTGTAATTTTACATCTTCCTAGAAGTGGTGATTTTGGAGAAGCTTTGGAAATAGATCTCTGAAGGGGAGGCTCTACTTCAACTTTCTTTTCTTCAAGCTTCAGGAAAACAGGTTCTTTTAAGTTTATTAAATTTATTTAATTATTTGAGAAAGATTGTCTGTACAAAATTTAATTTTGTAGAAGCTTTGCTCAAAATGGTTTAATTGAGATTGAAAGATTGCATGTGTGAGAAGTTTTCTGTGTTTGTTTGTAGAAGCTTTAAATTGTTTCAAATCTTTGTAAGGCTTCTTTATTGTTAAAAAGTTGTGAAATAACTCATAAGAAATCAATCTATGATTTAAGAATTTAGTTTTAGTTTTGAAAGCCCTTGTGTAAATTTAAAGGAAAATGATTTTTGTAATCTTCTGGGATTTGTTAAAATCTGCGTGTAAAATTTTTGTTAAAGTTAATCTTGAGAAAGTCTGTGTAACTTGATAGAAATTGAAACCCTTTCATAAAATTTAGAAAAAGATTATTATGTTAGTGAAAATTTCCCTGTAAAAAAAAAAAAAAGAATTGGTTGTCCAATTAAGATTTGCCTATAGATAGCTTTGTTCAAAACTTTTTCCTAATTTGTTTTATGTGTATAAACTCAATAAATATATATATATATATATATATATATATATGTGTGTGAATATATAAATATATACCTCCACATATATAAAAAATATATATATTTATTTATATATGAAATGTGTATTTTGAAATCCAATTTTATCCATCGTACGACGAATTGCTGGGAAGGTTTTAAGTTTTTTTATGTTAGCGTAAATCTATGTGATTCCGGAATGGAATCCGTTTGTATTGTTTGGGTGTGTTGGTGTTGGGAGAGGCGGGTGAAATACCACTACCACACCCCCCAAAGGGAGGTGGACGGTGGTATTTCAACCACCCTTCCCTCATATGGGCACGCTAGACTACCAGAGTCTGCCCCCATTACTGTGGGGTGCAGCTATGGTAAGCCAGCCGATACCCCCTCCCTTTATTTAATATAATAAAACTTGTTTTATTCTTAAAAATTTGCATCCATTTCAATATGGAATTTAATTCGATTTTTATAAAATACGTTTTCTATGAATTTGTTTTATTAAATTAGTTTGTTTCGAATTTCAGATTTGATAGGTTAGTAAATGTAAATATATGGCGTATACATATATTTTGTGTATATATATTTGTTATAGTTATATTATTGTTTAAAGTTTTAAGTGATGAGATAATTAATGTTATGGAAATTTATTAATTATATGTATGTTTTCTCTTAATGTAATATATAAAAAAAGGTTGCATGCATTTTATTCAAATAGAGGAAATTGATGTTTTTATAAATGTAATTGTGGAAAGAGATATTTAATTATATAATGTAATCTTTTGTAGGAACCAATGTTTTATCATCTAAAATTGAGGAAATTGTTATTTTAAATAAAAAATAGTTAGGGAATTGGATTATTAGATAAAAGTAGAATTTTCTTCTTGAGAGTAAGACAGACTTCTTAAAATAAATTCATTGATTTTTTGTATTGTTATTTTAATAGGATGAATGCATGCACTTAATGTATGATTAGAATAAGTTAATTGCATGATTTATTCTATTATGGAGAAATAGATATTGTATTAAATGAAATTGTGGAGATAGGTGTATTATTTAAATAATGTAGTCGTTTGAGGAAATAGATGTTTTTATTATTTTAAATTGAAGAATTCTTATAATGAAGATATTGTTTTTGTTTAAATAGGCATTGGATTAGATGAATATAAATGCATGTATTAGGAGAATTTAATCTAATTTGTTTTTGAAAAAGAGAAAAAATTATAATTTAATTAAATGATGTAAATCGTTTGAGAAAATAGATATTTTATTAGTTTGAAATTGAGGGAAGTGGAATAATAAATGGAATGATGTTCTTATAGTTGTTTAAGTTAAATTGTGATGTTTGAACTTGTGTCGGTTACTTAATTAGTTGAACTTTTTCCTTCATCTTTATAAGGGTTCTTATTAAATTAGAGAAAATTGTGTAATTTGTCTTATTATTTTGTTTATCACTGAATGTGAAAGGATTTAATAAATCCAAATCTTAGATGTAATTATCGTGTTGATTGTCTATGTGGTTCTTCTAGTTGCATTTAGAGGAAATGGATATTTAATTAAGTGTGTTTGCGAGAATAGGTATTTAAAAATATATACAATATGTTAGAAGAAACAAAGGTTTTATTATTTTAAATTGAGGAAATAGGGGAAATGGTTAGTGTGATGTTTATCTCTGTTTGGAAGAGACTTTTTAATTAATTAGTTAAATTGGGATAATTGAGTGGTGCCAATTATTATAAGTTATTTCGTTGAATTGTGTGCAAGGTTGTGATAAATTAGAATGTTGTAAACATTAAACTACTATGCTTTTCTGATGTGTTTGAGATATCTTCTGTGGTGTTTAGGGGTTATTGAAAAGTGGTATTAGATAAGTAATTGTAAGTCCTCCTATTGGAGTATGTTAATTCGAGAGTTATCATTCCATGGTTTTGTCTTGTGTAGTTCTCTATGGTAGTAAGGTTTGTTGATTTTAGTGAGTCACCCGGTTTCTACGAACGGGGAGTGGTTTGTTCTTCTTTGAAGGAATTGTTGGATATTTTGTACCTCCTTAGTTTGGAGTGGTGATGAATCATATGATAACCGTAGGAGGGTGAAGCTCAATGGGGGCCGAGATCTGGAAAGATATGTCAGGTAACTCATGTATTTTGAGTGGCTTTCTCCTAGGTTAGTTGTATGTATAGGTTACTAGAGAGTCTTACTATTAAACTCTGATTTCAATATATTCTTTGAGTTAGTGTTGTACTTGTAGTAGTTTTGTTTAGAGTTGAGTCAACCTGTGACTAGAGGTTATAGGGATTGTCCTTGTATCCTTGTTACTATCTCCTAGCAGGGGGGGTGGGCCTTCGGGTACCACTTGGTTGGGAGGAACGTGCGCCCTACACCGTTGGGTCCCCTTTTGATTTGCAGATTGTGTTGCGAAGTTTTCCAGTGGAGAGTTCGTAGTGGTTACATTCTTTAGTTTAGGCCTTCTCTTTACTTCAGTTTAACTCTTATAATTATTATACTCCTCATTTGTATTCGAGGAGGAATTTTGTAATTGTAATAGTTAGGCTTGATCTATCTCATTCCGGGAATGAGTTTTGTAATCTAATTTTAAGATAATGTAATTTGAACTTATTTTATGTTATCCTCGTGTTTGAATCTTTAATGCTTTGTAAGTATGAGCAATTTAATTGTATGGTTAATAATTTAATGAATGCTTTATGCGCAAGTAGAGTGTATGTTTGTTATAGAAGTAATCTTGTCATGTTACCTTAGAGGTTGTTGTGAAGTGTTGTGCATCTCCTTTGATATTAATGCACTTTTAAGAAAAAAAAATTGTACGCTTCCACATTGTGTTGCAACTTCCTTTAGGGTCTCATGGCGGGGCATTACACATGGTCATAATGGTTTTTGGTTTGCACACTCCAAGTGTTCATAAGGTTGACACCTATAGGACACTTGTCTTTCCATCTCATAAGTGGATTGCCTCTTCCTTGCCTATGTAGTGAATAGTAGAGTCAAACCATTGGAATATCTACCCAAACACATAAATTTATAATATATCAAGTAGTAATTGTTTCATCACTGATGATGTATTCTATGAGGAAACAATTACTACTTAACAACTATTCTTTATCGTATGTTCCATGCAATATTATTTATTTATTGATACATTGATACTTGCACTGAACGTTTGGTTCTATTATTTTTTTGATTCAAAGATTAGTTTGGATATGATAAAATCAATATGGCAACCAATTGATACATGAGATGGGTTAATTTATGCATTTTCTATCCTTCTCTCTTTCTACGTACAATTGTATCAAGTTCCATTTATGTGATTATAAGAACAGTGGTTCTACCTCCTATGATCCTTAATTCTACGCATCTATTTTCTTGACTGGAAGGACATGGGGATGGGGAAGATGATCTTTGCATTGATAATTTTCAACCTTCTATCCTTGGTTATGGGTTTCAAAATAATAGGTAATGATAGTATATTATTATTTTCTTAGAATTATTGATTGAAAAGAATAAATAGATATGTTTTTTGTGTATTGGAATAGAGGAATTTGATTAGAATGGTGGAAGGGGACCTTCTCGTTGGGAGGATCCCAAAGAAGAGTGGATAGTTCTTTCAAAATTTGAGGTTAGTACAATAGAATAATGGTATTTTTTAATTTATTGATTTGAACTTAGTTTCTACTGATCATCCACATATTCTATAAGTTTTGTTAATGATTTTTTTCTTGAATGTGCAAGTGGAAATTATTAATTTTAGTTGCATTCATCTACTATTTGACTTTATTAATGCATGAAAATATTCATAGAATGTTTGTATGTGGGATCTCTATTTTATTTTTTAGAACTTTCTAGACTTTAATGAAATGTCTTGAAAGCTTTCTAGGCTTCAAATTTGTCTATCTCTAATTTAAGCCTCAACACATTGCAATAGGAGCCACATTTATTGTTGCCTAATTTCTCAATTTTAATTTATCTTCCAATTAATGTCTTTATCAGCAATTTCAAATGATGTCAACTATACTTCAAGATAAAAGTATATATCCAAATGTAGTGGGTCCTTGTCTATGATATTGCACCAATCCTCCTAATTTGTGCATGGAAGTGATTTGTTTTTTATTTCTATGCACTTGATTAAAAAATTAATTCAAATCTGAGGATAGTACCATAAAATAATTATAACTCTTCTTAGTTTTATGAAATAAACAAGAGGTTACCTAAAAATAAAACAATCTTATTTATGAAAAATTAGGCCACATTAGTCAGAAAGGTCTTCATATATTGAAATCAAACGCTATAGTTGAAGGCCTTGAAGATTGTTCTCTTAAGTTTGATTTTTGTCAACACTATATTTCTGGATGCAAAATATTATAGATTTTTTCTTTAGTTATTCAAATATTGATGAGATTTTAGATTTTGTGCATAGTGATGTGTTTGCTCATGTAAATGTACTCTCTTTAAAAATATATGTAATATGTTTCTTTCCTTGATGATCAATGTAGAATATATTGGGAGCTCTTTCCAAAACTTACATCAATTCTTTTGAATGGATTTAAGAAGCAAGCACAATGGGATAGTAAGACAAAAGACTATTCTATACCAACATACTAGCTATATGGCTATAGGAAAATATAACTTGTGGCATGCATTACCATTGAACCTCTTTTAGTGCATGACACTAATACCATGAAGCATATATTCCCACTAAGCAATATTAGGGTTCAAGGTGTTGGGTTTTATTTTTCTTGGTTTTTGACGTTTTACAAATAAGCATATGTGCAAAGTCATCTTTTATTTCCTTTTTCTTGGATTACTCAATTTTGTGTCGAAATTTGCAATATTGGTTGTCTTTTTATTGACATGATTATGGTTTGTTTGTGTGCATGTTTTACTTTTCCAACATTTTTTCTAATTTCTATTTTTGTTTGTTATTTAAATTTTCTTATATTAAAGGATTGTAATCTTGACATATGGTTTCCAGTTCTATTCTTTCTTTTATCATCAAAATGATATTGTTGTATGGTTGTGTCTATTTTTATAGTTAAAATCTATATCCATTTTCAAGAATTGCAATGTATTTGTGTTCGCATTGAATTTGGGGATATATTTGCAATTATTTTTAATGAATATCACGTTTTTTCTTACATTCATTGTTCATGATTTCAATTGTATTAAAACATGTTTGAGGTTTTTCGTATAGTAGTATAAGATAAAAAATGAAAGCTTTTGGGTACTTTTGGCAACCTTGTTTTCAGTTATAATTTTAGTACTCAAAATCTATTCTTTCACTATATTGGAGGAGAGTAAAAGAAATTTAAGAATATATATATATATATATATATATAGAGAGAGAGAGAGAGAGAGAGTATGTAAGAATTTTATAAACAAGACAACACCTCCAAGCAAAACCCATCCATATTTTATTTATTTATGTAATAGATTATATAATAAGGGTTGAGTCCTTTGAATGTTGTTGGGTAGTGTTTTACAACATTGTATATTCCAACAAGGTTATTGGTGATGAACCAAAGGATCATTACGAGGTAGAACAAAAGACTTACTCAACCATTACCAAATATTTGAAGAAGGAATAGTACCAATAGGATTGTAGTTGACACACTCACAACACCTACACATTATGAATAAGTATACCAACAACTAATGTGGAATTGAATAATATCTTACCATTCATGACCTATTAGTAAAATTACTACAAGAAAAAATCTCTAGAGGGAAGTATGCTAGAAATAAATGTCCATTAAAATGAAATCAAACAATAATTTAGAGAGAAAAAAGTGTTTATAGTTTGGTGAATAGATGAATTTTGGTTAACCTAATATCACCTAGTACTTGAAACATGAGGATTGAAAATATAGACTCATAGTAATGAAAGAATATAGTCTTTTATTTATGTGATGCAATCAAGGTGAATTTGAGGATGTATTTCCAAACAAATTGCTTGGTAGACCAACAAGGTGATAATTTTGATTTCTCAATTGATATCTATCCTAGAATAGAACTATAATTGAATGCACCTTATTTCATGAACAATATTGAATTATTTTAGATAAATACCCTATTGCAAGAAATCTTAGCCAAAGGGTTGATTTGACGTAGAGTATCTCTTTGGGGAGCACCAATTATATTCTATGTTTATCAAATGTCATCTTCAAAAATCAGATGTCTTTTGTAGCTAAGGTACATGGCTCTACAACTAGCGAGGTGACATTGTGTTGGTCATTGTTATTAGGTTTCTTGTAACTGGAGTATCCAACTTCAATAAATAAAGGGACTCTTTCCCACTTTTGGATTATGTATTTCAACTTCATAAAATTGCAAATATCCTTGACATTTATGAATTTCTCCATATTGCAAAGCTTAAGTTTTGTGTTTATTGCTAACAAAGAAAATTGTAATTTCATGATTATAATTTTTTATTCAAATTTATAGAACTCCCTTTACATTTTGGAAACATTTTGTACTTTGATTTGTTATGCCAAATTGATAAAGCACAATTTTCTTGGATCTTGTATTTTAAATATTTTGTATTTACTTTGCATTCTCATATGTCCATGTTGAATGAGTTTTATTTTTGTTAGTCCCTACCTTTAGACAAAGATTTATGTTTTTGTCTGATTGTTGCCAATTAATTTGGTCATGTGCTATCAAACAAATAAATAGCTTTTCCTATTGTTTGAAGTGTTTTATTTTTAAAATGACAATTTTTGTCAATTTTTTCTTTTTTCTCATTGGCCCATGTATTTTTGCTAGGGGTTTTCTGATTTTTTAATTGAAAATTAGAAAATGAAAACTTTGACCAATGAGCAATAAAGTGGGGAAAATTTTAAGCTATTCCTCATGTTTCAATGCAATTATTTAGGCGGGCTGGTGGGTACTGAAGGATTCAATGCATATTTAATGCATTAAATGCCAAGGCAGACGAAGAGACTTTGTTGAAAGCATTGAATTTTTTGTCTATTGATTCTCCTTTGTTCAATATCGATTAATGCCTTGTGTGTTTGTTGCTCTGCCTTCCTCTAAATTTCTTTTGAATCTTTCTTTATACATTTTCCTTACAACAATTCTCTATGCATAAACAAAAACCATGAACATTTCCTTTGGACAGTAACTCCAACTGCAACACAGCTCTTGTTATTTTTGACTCCAACTATACTTTTCACAACAATATATTTTATCACATGTCAATATAATGACATTATCCTTTCTCACGCTCAACCCGAGACTGTGTTGATCAGTGCGGAAATACATAGGTGACGTACAAACAGGTGTCAAGTATAGAAAGCAAATGATATTCTAATTTCAGGTCTTTCTGCTGTGTGTTTCCTGGCATGTATCAGTCTTGGGCTTTTCTTTTACTCTATCTAATTTTAGGTCTGTCCTCTGTGTTTTGCTGGAATATATGTGTGACATTGGAAGAAACGTGCGGTATGCTGCGTCTGACGTGTGACACGCTGTGTCTGTGTTAAGGTACGCCATGCATAAAGTCTCCTACTAAAAAAAAGCATAGATTTGATCGAACAATTTGTCCCCAGTAAATAGCTTTTCGACAATGGAACATGTGTTCCATTTCTTACAAATTCCTTTTTCCTTTGAAAGCATGGCCCACACCCATTAGCAATATGACATATAGTCGTTTGAAAATATATCTTTTTTGGCCCACACCCATTAGCAATATGGTATATAGTCGTTTGAAAATATATCTTTTAGTACCAAGTCGCTTTCTCTGGTTGGCAAGTTTTAATTCGTCTCAAAGTTTTGGATTGAAAAGATAATTCGTTTCAAAGTTTTGGATTAAAAAGATAAAGTATTAGATTCTTTTATAGCTCTGAATTGCAATGATTTCTTTTTAGTATCATATCATTTTATTTTTTTCAATAGTTAAAGTAAATTTTATATTTCATGCCAAAGATTTTAAGTTATATTTCTTGGTTGATAAGTTTTACAAGTTTTAAGTTTTTTATATTTGGGTTTTAATTTTATTGTTTGGTCTTATTTATATTTTTTGTGATAGGTTATCAAAGTGATACAAAATTTTCTTTTGGTTAATGTTAAAATAAACTTATGGTTTACTTTAAGACATTTGGGAGATTTGTTACCCTTCTTAGAATAAGAGTATTACAAGCTTAATTGATTTGTATTGATAAATTATTGTGCTTTCAACCAAATTGTTTGTCTATGCTATTGAGGATTGTATATAAAAATTCAATATCTAGACTATAGATTGGCCTTTTACACAAAAAAGGGGTTGATTGACATTGCTTCCAAGGATGCTTGTTATGTAGATCTTTTTTATCACTATAATTTAAACAAAAAAACCCCAATAGCCACTTGGATCAAAAGTAATGGCCTTTGTAAGTTCATCTTACTATTAAATTGAAAGCGTAAATACATATAAGACATAGAAAAGAGTTGTAAGATGGAGTTACACTTATTGACCAGCTTATGGTGCATGTTACAATTAGTTTTTGATAAAAGGGTAAAACGGGTTTTACAGGGACCCGAAACCACAAAGTTTACAAAAAAGCGAAGAGAACACCAAAGTTCCACCAAAAAGAATAGCTACCTGAGAAAAAGCCAGCAGCAAACAAGCAAAAAGGACCAGAAGGGTCAGGAAAGAAGGGACAACATGTTACAATTAGTTATAGTCCTCTTTGAAAAGAGATAATGAAGCCAAAATAGAACACCCAATTTAGTGAGTGGTTTATAACATGCTTACGAAAGGTGGAAGGAATATGTTATTTCTGATATATGAACTCATCTTGTGATTTGGGTCTTGGGTTTCTAACTAGGTATTTAGGTTCAACACATTTTGAGTAGTTTTAGCTCATTGTTTTGTAATTATCATTTGATGGTTATGTGTAATACTCCTATTTATAGGGTGTTCGATATTTGTGGCCTTCGATTACCTCAAATATAAAAGCTCAAGTGATGGATGTACAAGATAAAATATATTGAAAAAACATAATTAAAGGAAATGCTAAGATAGAAGGGAAAATTGAGAATTAACAGAATTTGGTAAGAGATTACAAAATGTAAATTACAGAAATAAAAAGAATAAGACTTATAGATTCTGCCTCAAGGAGGACAAAGTCATGTCCAAGGAATGCCAGCATGTCATGTGGATGTCTGCATGTCGTGCTATTATCCATGTCAAATTAGGAGCTAGAAACCAGAAACCAACAAGTACCCAACTCTTCAATCTTGGAAACCTACACACAAAATAGGCGAGGAAAAGTATTGGGGTTGTTTTGGGGCTTTCCTCAGTCAAACCCCCACTTTGGTTTTTTCACCTTCATGGACATCTAGAGAGATAAAAAATAGACTAGATGTGAAGTAAAATAGATGAGACATGTGGTAAAGATAAACCTTGCTATAGAGGAGAACCCATACCACAAATAAATAGACAAGACAATAGAATGCAACAAGAGAGAATTACTAATAGTCCATGGCTCCCTCTTGGCTTGATAGACATGATGTTGTATGCTTGCAAGAGAGCCTTGGTTGTCGATGAGACATGGATCTGGTAGAGCTTCACTATGGAGAAGAGAGCAAGAGAGAAAGTAAGAGTACAAAATGGTAAGCATGAAAGAGAATTGGAGTGAAGGGAATATTTTTGTGAGGTTTCATAATTGGGAAGAGATGTTACACCCATGATTCTACCATGATGACATGTATCATGGGAAAATTTGACGAGATTCCCTCATTTGAACTTAGAAAGTATGGGGACACTTGTGCATCATGAGGATGTTTGTGCATCACACAAGTGTCCAACTCAAAAATTTGCAAGAAATGAGGTGATAGACTGCTAACACTTCATCATTTTCCCTTATGGAGTGGAAATCATAAAATTTCAACTCATAAGGTTTTTTTAATAAATGTAGTTAGGTGCCATAAATGTAAGAGGCCAAATATGTAAGTGTGAAATTTCCATGAGGTGCAATTTTATCACAGTACAATCACTTATTCAATTGAGTGCACCACCAGAAATCATGAATACATATCAACTGGTGGATCTTCTATCATTAATATCAACCACCTGATTTAAATCGACATATCCATGAATACAAATTGAATATTGAGATCTTGTAGGATAACCATGAAAACACAAGGAATACTCAATAGTAACTCATAAATATATGAACACTCGCATCATCGCATTCCAATATATTCATCTAAGATTATCCATAACTTGACTTAGGACTCCCACTACTTGAGGGTTGTCTAGTCCTGTATAAATAATGAGATGTACATCAAACTACCAAAACTTGTATACTTTACTCTAGTTATATCCTCCATAGATAATTTTACTCCTTATATAATAGGAACTACCAAGGATCTACAATTTATCATGTTGAATCTCTCAAAAAATAAGTTCATGAGATTTTTTGGCTTAACCAAAGTGTTGTTTTTGTCTTTGTCTCTTTTGGTCTCCATTCCCAATTACCTAGTTACACCTAGATCTCCCATCTCAAAATATGGTAGTAATTGAGACTTCAAGTTAAAAATTAAAACCTTACAATTCTCAAAAAATAACATATCATCTACATACAATACAATCATAAGAATGAAGGAATTATAATTCTTATAGTATAACTAAACCACCAAAAATGTAATGCAAGAAGAGAAAGAGGATTCCCCAATTAGGCTCATAGGGTTTCTCACCTAGGGACAAAGTTGGAATAATGACTCTCTTTCACACTAAATATATACTTTTGGTGAGTTCATTCAAAGATAGGGCTTGTGTTGTGTGTGATAGGGTGTGTCTAAGTGCTACTATGTAATGAAACAAACTAACTATGAAATGTAAACTAAATGTAAATGTAAACTATATGCAAAGTAAACTAAATGACCTAAATGTATTCAAAATGGAAAGAAACTAGAAAAGTCAAAAATTGTGCACCTCGAAACTAAAAGTTGCAGAAGAGGAGCTTTGGAATCTTCTTGAATCTACTGGAAATGCTCACTAGGAAACTTACGCTAGAATGGGTGACCTAGTCCTCTTCTCAAGAAATTTTGTTGGAATAGATTTTTGGTAAATGGGTACCAAAAAACACATAAACCACTTTTCAAGCCTAGTATAGGGATAATTCATCAATGATGGCGATCTAGTCCTCTTGGAGCTCTCAAGAGTTTCGAGGTTGGACTTTGTAGGTGCTCAGTTATACTTCTATTTTTTATAGAGACATGTGTCTGAATCTTTAGAAAATGACCTACAAGTTGTCTTTTAACACCTTCTAGGGTTTGTTGACTCGGAATGTTGTGGATGGAATGATGACACCTTTTCAACACTTCACTCTTTGAATAATCTGCATACAAACCTGCAAAGCACACATGCAAAGAGAAGGAAAATGATAGGGTTAGAGAATAGGGGTTTTCCTTAGTCAAACCCCATGTTGGTAATCAAACCCAAATGAAATATAAATGGAAGGGAAAGATGATTGAATGAAAATAAAATGCAAACACTCACCAAACCCTTGTTGAAGATCTCTGGAAACATGTAAGAAACAACTCCAATGGAGGTTGCTTGAAGTGCTTACTACTTGAATGCTTGTTGCCTTCTTGAGAAGATTGAGAGCTTGAGTTCTTATGAATATGAAATTATGTTAGGGAGGGGTGAAATAAGGATGAAAACCCTTATTTATACATGTTATTCCCTAATTTCCTGAAAATAGCATATGACAACCACCTTAGGGTTTTGGAGGTAAATTCGCGTTAGGATTTTTTAAAATTTTTGAATTTTATGCCAAAAGGGACTAGGTTGCCCAAGGTGGTGACCTATTCCATATGGAAAAATTCAAGTGGTGGTCATGAATTAATTGGTGTTCAATGACATTGAATGGGCTTGCCTTCCACAATACACATAAGTCGGTCCTAAAAGTACATTAAGGGGTAAATTTAACATAAGAAACAGTGAATTTGTTGATGACAAGCCTAGGAAAGTGTGAAAATGTATTACAACACCTTACAACACTTTGACACAAGGCTTGGAAAGAGGTAAAAATTGGTTATTTAGGTGGATTGTGTTGAAAGGATCTTAGAAAAGTGGGAAGATGTGTTACAACACTTCACAACACCTTTGTATAACACCATTAGGTTGTTATTGATTTGCAAGCATTCAAGGCATAATGTGAATGTGTTGGCCACATTAAAACATTAGATCAGAGCAAAACCAAGCCAAAATCCAATGGAAAAGGCCCAAATGAGTGAAAAAGTGTCAAGGCTACACTTTTTGGTGACGCATTTAGCTTCAAACTCACACTAAAGTAGCTAAGTCATGCATATCAAGAGGGATCCAAATGTATTCATGCTATTAATGTGAGATGACTATAATCAAGAGGGATGATCAAGCCCCTAAGATCAATATCCCATGGAAAACCAAACATAGGCACAAAAGATCACACAAGAAATGATGTGAAAGAGTGAAGAGAGGGAAAGTCGGATCAAGCTTTGACCGTTTGTACAACTAGTTGTGAATCAGATCTAGGTTGTTTCTCTGGAAGGAAAGTGTACTCACTCTAGGGTGACAAGATTTTTTTTTGTCCACCCGGTGAGAAGGCTCAAAAGGTGAGAAACATATGGCTGGTATGTACCCCCACACACATAGGTGGCTATGAGGAAAGTTGTGCCAATGGTTGGGCTTCCTGCTTAACCATACCAAATTTATACCTCCCGATAACTTTGATAAGGTGCCACAAAAGACAAGGTTTTATGGTTCATGAGACATCAAATCCTTGTATGCTTGGAGCTCATGAGCAAGTGTAGGATGAAACTATAGACATGCAAGTTGTGTTATGCAAGGTGGCCATATATGCAAAGATGCAAAATATAAAAATGTAAAAGGTAAAGTACAAAAAGGATTTTCAAAGGAGTCTTATTTAGTTCATGCTAGGTCTTTGACTTAGGGAACATTGTGTCTAATGTATCCAAGAGAGAATGAATTAAAGAGTAGAAAATTCACAACTTAGGGGATGTAGTGTGTCACATAAGGCCACTAAGAAGAATGTAATATGCTAAGATAGGTCACTTTCATGAAGGAAATTCTACCCAATGTCATCCACAAAGTGAAAAATGCGTTGTATGAAGTAATAAGGCTGCACTAGGAACCAAGGACAATAGAAAAAATGCAAAATAAATAATGCCAATTTATGCCCCCACTTTAAAGGAATTGCTACACACCGTTTTGTGAGAAATTACTTTAAAGTAGAGAAATGCAAAATGAAAAAGAAAGGAAGAAAATGACATGAGAGCCTACTTGGAAATCCCTAGGACAAGTGATATGTTTCCAAGAGAGGCCGCGTCATATAAAAGAAAAGGAAAAGGAAAAGAGAAAAGGGGAGGGGGGTGCCCCAAAAATGAAAGATACCAAACACATAAAGGATCTTTGGATTTTGGATCAATATGTTCTTTGCTTCATTATTTGTGTAGAGAGCACGAAACCATCATCATTCCCCCAAATACATAGAACTGGAAGAAGGGCATAGAGAGGGTGAAAACAAATAAAAGGAAAGAGTCATTTTGGGTCAACATGGAAGAGACATAGGATGTCTCAATGCTTCGGATAGTCCCCAAAAGGACAACAAAAGAAAAAGAAAAAGAAAAATAAAAAGATCATTTTTGAGTCAACATGAAGGAGACATTACGGTCTCAATGCTTTGCATCATCTTGAAAAGGAGGACAAAAAGAAAAAGAAAAGGGAAAAGTAAAGGATTCCCTTTTGGGTCAACATGAAGGAGACAGTGTGCTCTCAATCCCTTGCATCATCCCCAAAAGGAGAATAAAAATCAAAATAAAAATGAAAAGTGAAAGAAAAGTCACAACATAAAGAATAAGGAAGGTACACATAGAAGAATGTCACAAAGAGAGAGAACATCAAACATACTAGTACGGGGGAAACGCGTCACATGCAAGAAAACACCAAACTTGTAAGGAAAGTGTAAATCAACAATTGAGCAATTCATCCACCTCCCAATCTTAGTTGGTATAATTGGAATGTGAATAACATAGCTAAGGGAAAAAGACAAGTGCATTACTAGGGAAAGGCTAACAAATTTGTTCCCCCACTAAGTGTAAGGCAAGAATGAGCCAAGTTGGGTGATGGGAAGGATCATGGAATAGTTAGAAGAGAATGTTATAAAACTATTACATGATAAGGTGGGTGATAGTAGTTTATTGTTTGAGGGGGTAGCAATTATCATCATCGAAGTGGTACTTGCTTAGTATCTCTTACAAATGATGACACTCATCACTTGTATGGCCAAGAACATGATGGTAGGCACAATGTGGTACATTAGCATCTTTAGGATATATCACCAACCAATTACAAGGAGGTAATATAATGAGCCTATTTTTCAAAACTATTTGTAATTTCGTCTCACATTTAGGTGGTGGATGAAGAGGAAGTTCTTTCTTCTGTAATTTGTACAGCCTCTTGCATTTGCTAGGTTCTCCAACTCCAAAAGAGTAGACTAGGGAAGGAGGTCTTGAAATAATCTTAGGATTGTCTGTGTTGTTATTAGGACATGGTGAGCATTCTTGAGGAAGGAGAACATCCAAATCAAGAGGGGAATCGAAGATCACCCTAACATCATCACGAAGCATGAAAAATTCTTAAGGGGGTATATGATCATGAGGAGGATCTTAATAGCCTATTCCCTTTCTATGTTCATCAGGGGATAATTGTTCATAAAATTTTTGGATTGCATGTTCGTTTGTTGTGTCAGCACCTTGGTTACTTAGAATGGTAAAACCTTTTCCATAGATTTGTTGAAGATTTATTGGAGGATATGTTAGTTGGTTATTGTAAAATGGTTGAGTAGTGACATGTTTAGACGAACTAGGTTCACCTTGGATATGGAACTTAGGTGTATTGTGAGTTTCAGGATGGAGATAAACAAATTATTCAAGGGGAGACAAGGTAGGAAGTGAAGGTTGGTGCATGGATGGGTAAAAGGTTGCATTTTCTTCAAGATGATCAAGACACTCGTTAAGGAACCGATTCATGCTAGAATCATCATCTCGAATGATGTCAACTTCACAAGGAGGACATGTGTTAGGAGTGGATTTAGTTGGAGTGGGTTCAAGTTCATTAGGATTAGTGGTAAAGCTGCAACTTGACATATCCATTAGGGATTTGAAGGACATCCAAAAAAATTGAAAAGATAGAACCATCTAGTGAGGGCTAACTAATTGCAAGAAATTTGAATAAAAGAGAAAATTTGGGAACAAAAATAGAAATGAAATTGCATACAATAGAGGTGTAGACAATATTTTGGAAATGACAGAAAATACTATGCAAAATATGCAAGAGCACTAGGTCACCCAGTGTGGCGATTTAGTCCCAACACTGGTTTTTTTGACAATTTTTAAAGGTTTTGAATGAGTTTTATAATTGTTATGCTTTTCCAATGAAAGTATAGAATGAAAATACAGAGTTTATTTGTACCTTTTTAATAAAAATGCAATGTGAAGTGCACGCTATCATGAAATTTTTGGTATGTGCAAAATCATGATGCAACAAAAAGTGGCAATATGTAAGTGATATGATGGCCTATGTGGTTGACAATTTTTTTTTTACCCAAAATGGATTAAACGAAAAGGGTTTTTAAAGGATATTCTCAGCTTTCCACCAATATAAATTATGCTTTACTTTGAATTTAATAAATAATTATTATTCATTTTCTATTTGAATTACGACTAAAGTCCTAATTGATCAATAGGTTGATTGAAAAATATCTATAGCTTTCAAATGGTAACACATTTTTTGAATCCAAAACATGCATCATATTCTATGCTTTGCATACTATAGGATTAAAAAAAATTGAATTTCATGAAGTTTTGACCAAGTTAAGGTGGTCAGACATACAAGTTTTTATATTTTTTATAAGTTGTAATAAAAAATTCATAATTAATTATTTACTTGGAAAAAAATTACAAAATAATATGCATCACATTGAGACATGAGTCCTCTACTTATATCTAAAATCTTATAAAACAAATATTATCATTTTATTATGGTTAGGGTGGTTAGATAGACACCTACTTCTTATTTTTTCCTTGAAATTTAACTGCTGCTACATTTAAATTTCAAATTTTCACCAAATAGATTATTATTTTTAAATAAACCTACTAGTTTAAAAACTACATTCTATTTTCTATAGATTCCATTCTTACATATTTTTTAAATAATATAGGTAACTTATTCAGGTTTTTATGTCAATTGCCTAACTCTGATTTTCTAAATTTTCATCGCTATGTAAGGGCCTATTTTTTCCATGATGATCCTACACATACCCTTTTCACTAATGCACTTTTAAGAACCCTAGAATGCAAACAATTTAAAATTCTAATGCAATGCAAAAATCAGAAGTGAAAAGAAGTGTTATAAGGATGGGTTCACCAAAATGAACCACCAAAAATGTAATGCAATAAGGGAAAGAGGATTACCCAATTAGGTCCCTAGGGTTTCTCACCCAGGGAAAAGGTTAGAATAATGACTCTTTTCACACTAATGATATACTTTTGGTGAGTTCATTCAAAGATATGGGTTGTGTTTTGTGTGATAGGGTGTGTCTAAGTGTTGCTATGTAATGAAACAAACTAACTATGAAATTTAAACTAAATGTAAATGTAAACTATATGAAGAGTAAACTAAATGACCTAAATGTATGCAAAATGGAAAGAAAATAGAAGAGACAAAAATGGTGCACCTCGGAACTGAAAGTTGCACAAGAGGAGCACTGGAATCTTCTAGAATTTGTTGGAAATTCTCACTGGGACATGGGCGACCTAGTCCTATTCTCTAGAAACTTTACTGTAGTAGGTTTCTAGTAAATGGGTACCCAAAAACACATAAACCACTTTTCAAGCCTAGTACAGGGACTAATTCACCAATGATGATGACCTAGTCCTTGTGGAGCTTTTGGGAGTTTTGAGGTTGAAATCAATAGGTTCCCTCTTATACTTTTGTTTCTGACAAAGACCCATGTTTGAATCTTCATAAAATGACCTGCAAGTTGTCTTTTAACTCCTTCTAGGGTTTGTTGACTTGGAATGTTGTGCATGGAATGATGACACCTTTTCAATACTTCACTCTTTGAATAATATACATACAAACTTGCAAAGTACACATGCAAAGAGAAGGAAAAGGTTAGGGTTAGAGAATATGGTTTTCCTTAGTAAAACCCCATGTTGGTAATGAAACCCAAATGAAATAGAAATGGAAGGGAAAGATGATTGAATGACAAGAAAATGCAAACACTCACGAAACCCTTGTTGAAGATGTTTGAAAACATACAAGAACCAAATCCAATAGAGGTTGCTTGAAGTGCTTAGTGCTTGAATGCTTTCTTCTTTATTGATAAGATTGAGTGGTTGAGTTCTTGTGAAGATGAAATGATGTTAGGGGGGGTGAAATGAGGATGAAAACCCTTATTTATACATGGCATGCCCTAATTTCCCTAAAATAGTGCCATGATAGGCCGACCTTAGGGTTTTGGAGGTAAATTCTCATTAGAATTTTGTGGTTAGGAATTATGTGGTTTTTAATGATGGTGAACGGGCTTGCCTCCTGAAACACACTTAAGTCAGGCCTAAAAGTACATGAAGGGGTAAATTTAACATAAGAAAGGGTGAATTTTTTTATGACAATCCTAATAAAGTGTGAAAATGTATTACAACACTTTGACATAAGGCTTGAAAAGAGGTAGAAAGAGGTTGTTTAGGTGAATTGTGTTGAAAGGGTCTAGAAAAGTGGTAAGGTGTGTTACAACACTTCACAACACCTTTGTAAAACACTGTTAGGTTATTATTGATTTGTAAGATTTCAAGGCCTAATGGGAATGTGTTGGCCACATTGCAACATTAGATCAATTCAAAACTAGGCCAAAATCCAAGGGAAAAGGCCCAAATGAGTGAAAAAGTGTCAAGGCTACACTTTTTGGTGACACAACAACTAAAATCTCAAACTCAAAACAATGGTATCAAAAATTTTACAACATCCTAGGAGACTATTTTAGACCACATAGAGACTTCTTCAGCCTACAAACTATATTTTTTTTACCTTTGATAGTGAAATTCTCTATTTGTTACATATAGATTTCCTCCAAATCATCATGAAAGAATGTTGTGTTTCCATCCATCTTCTCAACTTATAAACTTTAAGCTACAAAAAATGATAAAAAGAATTGGATGGGTGTCAATTTTTTTACAAGAGAGTATTTCACCATAATAAATTCCCACTACCTATGGATTTGACCAACAATGCTTTATTGTTTTAAATAGTTCCATCAAGGCCACATTTTTTCTTGAGCACCCATTTTTAACCAACAAGTTTATATGTTTCCCTTTGAAAAAGGAACTAGATCCAAAGTGTTATTTTTTAAAAAATATGTCATTTTTTCATCAATGAATTTAATCAAAGAATCTACATCACTTGTACCCACAACCTCCTTTATAGTCCTAGGCTCATCAATATTAACAATAAAAAAAAAAATACAACTATAATCCAATAATGATTAACCAAAGCTTTCTATTTCCACCTAATTCACGTAGATTTCCTCAATGGTTGCAATTGAGGTTCTTCTTCTTTAAAAAATTCAAAGACATCTCCTCATCATCAAGTCCAATAGGTATATGTAGTTGATACAAAATAATAGATGAAGGTTTCAACTCTTTGAAAAACCACACTTCTATTATAGGGAATATTTTTAGCCACAAGATCTGAAAGCTTGAACCCTTTCACACACACACCGTAGCTCATGAAGATACACATAACTATATTTTTCTCCAACATAGACCTTTTCTCATTTTGCACATGTGCATATCCCTCACAACCAAATAATTTGACATGTATCATTAAGGGCTTATTTCTTGACCACACCTCCATCGGTTTTTATCAACAAGTACTAATATAGGATATTTATAGATTAGATAGTATATAGGGGTCTATGAAGGATCATGATGGGCCAAAAAGTGGCGATATGTAAGTGATATGATGGCCCATGTGGTTGATGACTTTTTTGTCACCCAAAATTGATGAAATGAAAAGGGTTTTTAAAGGAGATTCTCAGCTTTGCACCAATATAAATTATTCTTTACTTTGAATTTAATAAATAATTATTATTCATTTTCTATTTGAATTATGACTAAAGTCCTGATTGATAGGCTGATTGAAAAAAATCTACAACTTCCAAACGGTATCACATTTTTTGAATCTAAAACATGTGTCACATTCTATGATTCACATACTATAGGATTTTTAAAAAATGAATTTCATGAAGTTTTGACCAAGTTAAGGTGGTTAGACATACGAGTTTTATATTTTTTAAAATTTGTAATAAAAAATTCATAATTAATTATTTACTTGGAAAATAAATACAAAAAAATATGAATCACATCGGGACATGAGTCCTCTACTTATATCTAAAATATTATCATTTTATTATGGTAAGGGTGGTCAGACAGACACCTACTTCTTATTTTTTCCCCAAAATTTAAGTACTACTCCATTGAAATTTAAAATTTTCACCAAATAGAGTTTTTAAAAAAAAAATAAACTTAATAGTTTAGAAACTACATTTAATTTTCTACAGATTCTATTCTTACATATTTTTGAAATAATATAGATAAATTATTCAAATTTTTACATCAATTTTCCTAACTTTGATTTTTCTGAATTTTATCACCACTTAAGGGGTTGTTTTTTCCATGATGATCTTTCACATACCCATAGTGGCAAAAAAAATCACCAAAAAAATCTTTAATGTTAGCTCCACTCAACATACTTCTAGCCCTCTTCACCATTTTCTTGTTCATCCTCTCCACAAATCTATTCTATTGAGTGGTGTACAAAGTCATTGTCTACCTCTCAATCCCATGCCCATTATATAACTTATTGAATTCTACCAGAAAAAAGTTAGGATTAAGGTGCCATCCACCTTGTAAATCCTATGTCATGGTTACAACATCCTTTGAAAGTGTCTCTAGGAACTTAGGTTGTATTGGGATTATTAGTAGAAAAAGGGGAGCTCTACATAGAATATGACTCTTTCTCCAACTAACATTCAATAATGTTCTACGAACCCTAATAGGATTGAATATCAACCCATCAAGGTGATTCAATACACAAAATAGGAGGAATTAAGAGGGGGGTGTTATTTCAGATTTAACGGGTTCACCACTAAGAAAATTCTTGGAAAAGAAAATTGAACATTTGACCCATAAAATCAAGAAATACAAACTAAATAATGAGATCAAATGATGAAATTAAGTTACACCAAGTTAGGGTATGTGTACTTGGGAATTTTGAAGATGCAAAAAGGATTTTGGAAGTGCAAATAGACTGCTGAAATAGGACTTGGAGGATGAAGACACCTTTACTCCCATCTTAGTCATGTTGTTGCTTTTCGGGGTAGATGCAAAGTCTTTGAATGGTAGAACAAAACCCTAAAGAATTTTTGAAAGATTTCACTAGGAGGACTAAGATGCCTTTACTCCCATCTTAGTCCCACTCTGAATTTCTAAAAAGTGTGAATGTGGTCTTGAGCTCCTAGATCTGCAATTCCTTCCCCTTGGATCTCAAGTTTTGAAAGAACTGGATTTGACCTAGAGGTGAGTTTCCATGAAGATGACAACTTTGATAATGTAGCTTTTCAACTTTGAAAATCTTTCTACTTCAACTAATCTTGAAGTCTTCAACCTAGGTCTACAAACACAAATGGACAAGATGGAAAAACTTGTTGATTATTTGTGAATGGGGGTTTGTCTTGGTCAAACCCCTTGTAGGTAATTAAACCAAATGATGAAATGAATGAAACAAAACATGAAACATGAAATATGTAAATGATATCACCTTGTATTATGTCTTGTGAAGTAAATCTACAATCTACCATGTAGTGGCCATGAGGAATGTAGATCTTGGATCCTTGAGCTTGATGTTAACAATGCTTGTAAATAGATCTTCAATGCTACATCCACAATATTTGCTCAACAACATGAATGGATGCACTAAACCCTTGACATGATGCTTGAATATTGATGATGGCTCCAAATACTTGATGAATTTCTCTTGAATTCTTTTTTGAACTCAATTTGACTATAATGAATTCTCTCACAAAAGAATTGGATTGAAATGAGTGAAGGGACCTTGTATTTATAATTATTCATGCATAATATCCCAAAATTATACCACAAAAAGCCAACATATGAAGTCATTAATTAAAGGAGTCGAAATTCTCACCCAAGTTTGAAAATGGACACCAAAAATTAGATAAGGAGGACTAAGATGCCCTTGGTGGCATCTTAGTCATGAGGCTCAATTTTTGGGGCATAAACTCTAAATTGAGACCTAATTGAGAGGTTCAAAATTAGGGTCCCAAGAACCATGGAGGACAAAGATGGCCTAGGTGGCATCTTAGTCCTAGTCCACGAATCAGAGACACACAAAAAGAAACATTGAATGATCATTTATCTTTTGATGTTTGTCAGGATTTTCCATAAAAATATATAGTTTATAGGGCTTGTGGATGCAAAATATGGCCAATTAATCCATAAATGAGCATAAATAAAGCAAGGCATACCCAGACAAGTGTGAAAATGCAAGGGTATGCATTTTACTACACTACATGGGAAAATATTTTTTTATATTAATTCTCACCATTGTTTGTAATATACTCATAAAGGGTGATGGGTCCACTAGCAATAGTAAAGGTGAGTTGTGGACATAAAAATCTAGTATTGTTTACCTCACATGTGGAAACCCAGAATGGGATAATAAAATATTAAGGGAAATGATAAATAAGTGATTGTTCGGATTCTCTAAGTGGAAGCTTGGAAAGAGGCAACATGTGTCACTTGGTTTTCTATCATTTATTGCATTTAATATAATTTTTATCTCTCATGTTTGGGTACCCACATTGGAGGGAAATTATTGGAGCAAAAACTAGTGTCCTTTCACATTCTAAGGAGGTAATCAATGTTGCAGTTTGGTTTTCATTGATGTCAAAAGAGAGTTGCTAATGTCAAAAGAGAGCTGCAGTCTTGCTGCTTGGTTGCTAGAGTCTCTAAAAAATTATTTGCATTTATCCATTGGTGGTGTCTTGATTGTACAGTTTGGAAGATAGCTTCATGATGTTTTAGGGAATGTTTGATCTAAGTTTAAATTTATTTGGGTTATGTATGTTACACTGGTGGTTTTCGTTGCACCAAAATATTGACTTGTTAATTCTCGATACAATCGCAAGATTTATACAAGATCCATGGGATGCGATTAAGCCATATCACAAATGAAAGATCCACATTGAACCAAGAAGACCAAGGGACACACCATATTTCAAAAATCCCCCCCAACACAAGACAAGGTTCAAACACATGACCTCGACTCTGATACCAATTGTTACATTGGTGGTTACCATTGCACCAAAAGGTTGACCTGTTAATGTCTAATACAATTGCTATATCTAAAAAAGATCCATGGGAGGCGGTTAATACATGTCACAAAACCAAGCACCACATTGCACCCAGGAGACCAAGAGACACACCATCTTGCAACATCATAATTTTTTTTTTGTGAGTCATAGTTTTAAGAGTGGATTGATGTTGTGTTGGCATTTTCAAAGGTGAAAATTTTGGCTCTGCATTCCATCACATTTATAAATATGATTATGTAGTTCAAAATATAAGTTCAACATGTTGTGAAGGTGATATATTCAAAGTTTCATATATTTAGTCCTTCCACAAAGAAAGTATGAAGTAATAGAGTATAAGACTATCTTGTTCGATTATTAGTTTCATTGTTTGGATTGTGCCAACTTGTTGTTGCATGAAGTTGTAAATGGGATGAATGAGAGTGTTCCTAAATATCATGTCATGTTTTTTTCTTCTCCACAAGGTGTTGTTTGGCTTCTCCAAAACTAGTTGTGGTCCAAAAGGGATGTTTTTCTAGGTTATGTTTTTTCCTAAATGACTAGGGTATGTTGAGGGTATGCACCTGTAGTGTCAAAAAAAATAATTTGTTTTCACAATTGGTTTGATAATTGAAATTAAAATTGAACTAATGATGTCTTGGGGTGGTGTTGTAATGTGTTATGCATATTCAAAATGTTCTAGGACCTTTATTTTACTAAACCGTGCCTTCATTGATCCATTGTAAATGTGTTGTAACACACTTTTACACTTTTTAAGGATGCATTTGCCTAATTAAACCTAATGGGCCCCTTCTGTAATAAAATTAACATAATGTGTATCTATTTTTTAAGTGTTCTAAATTGATATAAAATACTTCCACACTTTTCTAGGGGGTCTTAATTAATTATGGTTAATTGGAGTAATCAACCCCCTTTTGATTCAAATTTAGGCCTAAATTTTTACACCTACCAAAGATATATCCTGATAATTATAATTTAATTAAAAAATTATTTCATTAGGAAAATTTTGGTTTTGGTAAGTTGATCCATGACCCATTCACCCTTGATGGCGAATGGGTCCTCCCTTAATAGGACCCCCCTTTCTCAGTCAATTTTGAATGGTTTTTTAGCCTTCTTTCAGTTCCCCGAAGCTTGGTCCTGGAAACTTAGTCAAGACCCATTCACCCTTAATGGTGAATGGGTCCTCCCTTAATGAGACCCCATTTTTTAATTTCATTTGGGTGGGAATTTAATAATGTTTCTTCCTAGATCTAGTGTTGGCCTTAATTCTTTGAATTTTGGGGTTAATCTCTTAATTTAGTATAAATAAGGGGTTAATTCACACAGTTTTACCTAGGATTTTCAAGAGAGCATCCTAATACTTTACAAGAGCATTATAAGGCATTTCAAGAGAATTTTTAAGAAATTTTCAGGTGGATTTCAAGTGTTCATTGCAGAAATTCAAGATCATATCATCATGTCAAGGGTTTGATGCATGCATTCATGTAGTTGAGCTAAAGAAGTAGATGTAGCATTGAAGATCTACTTGCAAATATTGTTCACATCACATTCAAGGACCCAAGATATACATTCTTCATGGCCACTACATGTTAGTATGTAGATATGATTCACAAGCCATCATCCAAGGTGACATTATTTACATATTTCATGTTTCATGCTTCATTTCATCATTTGGTTTGAATAAGGAAATCCCCCATTTACTAAAAAATCAAAAATATTTTCTACCCTTGAGTGTGTGATTACAAATTTATAGGTTCAAGATCAAATTGAGAAATAATTGGAGAAAAACTGTCAAATTTGCAAAAAGTTTTATGACTCCACGCTTGATCAATGCACCTTCAATAGTAATTGCGTTTTCAATCAATTTTTCAATTGATGGAGGACAATGAAGGTTTAGTCTATAACTCATTTCTTGATTAATACTATCGATGAAGATCTCCATCTTTTCCTTTTCAGGAACAGGATGAGAGTATCTAGCAAACATTCTTCTCCATCTTTGCAAAAATGTAGTGAAAGATTCCCCTACTTTTTGTTTTATCTTACAAATATCAAGCATGGTTACCTAGAGTTGAATGTTGTAAGAGTATTGTGATATGAACTTATTTATCAACTCTTCAAAGGTTTTGATGGGAGGAGTGATCTTTGAAAGCCACTCCATGGACTGTCCACCCAGACTTCGTGGAAACAATCGCATTAGATAGGTATCTTCATGTGCAAATTCTAAGCTCATATTTCAGAAATCCCTTACATGTTCAATGGGGTCAGTTTTCCCATTATATCTATCAAACTTAGGGATTTCGCAATGTTTTGGAAAAGGAATCATTCGAAGATTTCTATTGAATGGATAAGGACATATTTCTTCCAAAACATACTTCTTTGGTGCTCCCCCTTGCATTTCTTTTATTTGCCCTTGTAATTCTTTGATCTATTGAGTAAGGGCACTAAAATCATTAAGAGGAGTTTCAAGATTTTCTTTAATCCCTTCCATGTCAAAATCGGTAGGTAACTTGGCTCCTTGAATAGCTAAAGAAAGGAAATATCTTTCTTTGTTTCTTTCTAAAATCTTTTCCATAAGAGTATGGAATTGAGTATCCTGTTCTGCTTCTTGAAGCTTTTCTTTCATTAATTCCTTAGTATTTGAAGTGTTAAAGGGGTTTTCCTCCCTCTCACTATTATCACCCATTTTGCTCATTATACTTTCCTCTTTTTCTATGTGCTTTCGAGATCTCGTGGTAATAGGCATAAGCTTTACTCAAATCCTACTAACCTTGATCAAAGGAATGAAATAGTGCAATAGTGATGAAAGTTAGGATAGAATGAAGATTCTATGACTTAAAAGATTCTTAATCTTTAGCTCGTGATTCCCTGAGTGAAAGGATGAAAATCTTTCTTGCGGGAATTAAACCAAAGATTGAAAATAAAGATGATTTTGCACTTTTTGAAGATTGATCTTAGCTTTGTAGATAGATTAATTTAATAGATGCCTAATGTGTTTGAGTTCTCTATAGCAGAATTTGATTTGGTCGAGTAGCGTACGTGATAGCAGGTTGGGGAATATAAGAAGGATGAATACGTTGACTGTGGTAATGCCTTTGAGAAAGGGCTCTTCTTTGAAAGAAAGCTCTTGAGTATAAAGGTTCTACAACATAATCATCAGTGAAACCTCTAATATAGTCGTGATATCGATGAATAAAGGTTTTGTGTTCAAGTAGGACCTTTCGACTTTGATATAGAAATTTCCTCTTCTTCAACACTTTCTTATAACTAAGAAACTTCTTGGGCTTTCTGATTTTTCTTTCTAAGGACCTCTTAGCAAATGTTGTAGACTTCCAAACTCTGAGCATGGGAAAGACTAGACCTATAAAACTTTATTTCTGAAATTCAGAAAATCACCTAGGCTCAGAAAATAAATGCGCCAGAATAGAGATTGAATGCACCAAAATAGAGCACAGATGCACTGAAACAGAGCATAGATGTGCCGAAACATAACATAGATGCACTGAAATAGAGCAAAGATGCGCTAGAACAGAGCATATATGCGCCAAAACAGAGATTGAATGCGCTAAAACAGAGACCAAATGCGCTATAACAGAGACCGAATGCGCTAAAATAGAGACTGAATGCGCTAAAGCAGAGACTGAATGTGCTAAAGCAGAGACCGAATGCGCTAAAGCAAAGACTGAATGCGCTAGACCGACATGTTTTGACAGTTTGATAAAATTTTCTTGTTTTGGATGATCCTAATCTGATTTAAATGTGAAAAACACAACATAGAAGCAGACAGTTGTTTTGTTATTCCTAAAATCTAAAGAAAGAGTGTATGTTCTAGAGATTTCCATAGGTTTTGAACAAGACAAGCACTTCAATTAGACTCACTCTTAATTTGTCAAATAGGTCATCATAGTAATCACACCACACAGCTTAAAATCACGTTGACTCACACAGCCTTCTCACCCCCTAGAGGGCACCCGTGTTTTTGTCTTTTCCAGGTGCATACTCAAAGTGACAGAAGTGGCTACCGAATCCCTTAAGCAAACAATCTGTGGTGACTATATGGTGAGTGTCTTGGCGGTAGATTCTTCCCTCCCCTTGTACTGTGATTAAAATGATGTTTGGATACTGACACGGCTGGCTTTCTACACTATGGTTCATAGTAAGGGTATCCGTTCAATGTGGCAAATAGATATACTCCCTCGAGAGACCTCTCAACCTTTAGAACAAAGTTTTTGGGGATGGTTATCCTATGCACTACTGTCAAGTTGGATTTTCATCAAAAACTTGCTTTTGATTAAAGTGGGTTGGAAACCTTAGCTTTAGGTGTTCCCACTTAGGTCGTTCCTCTTGGGTGAGTACTTTTTCCCACAAGAGCAGGCCTTCTAAAGGATGTAATAAAACATTAAATTGTAGAAAATAAAAGGTAAGTCTAGTATTTTGATCACCCAGTTAAGGGGAGAGCATAGACCTATTACCCACAATCACGACAAACAAAATAATGGTTCAATTTTAAATCCCAAATTGACAAATTTTCTATTCCAAGTGAAGATGTTGCTTCACTACAAACATGGAGTTCATTTTAACCAAAAGAAAATCATATTTGGTGACTACTCTAGGATTGGTTCATTCTATTAAAAATAGCATCAGAAAAATCCTGTCCACGGATTGCGTCGGAATCAGGATTTTAAATTTTTACAACTGTATGCACCGAAACAAAAGATGTATGTGCCAAAACAGGTTATGTATGCACCGAAAGATATCGTAGATGCGCCGAAACAGTCGTCGTATGCACTGAAAGAGGTTATGAATACGCCAAAAGAGTTCACAAGGATGCGCCGAAACAGTCATCGTATGCACTGAAAGAGTTCATGTATGCACTGGAACAGGTCATGTATGCACCAAAATAGTCATCGTATGCACCAAAATAGTCTTCGTATGCGCCGAACCGAGACTCGTATGTGCTAAAACGTGATTTTTGTCCGTCACCTACCAAAAAAATCTACAAAAATAGAAATTAAATGTGGGGCTTGGCCCCATGGTGGGTGCCAGAAATGTGTATGTTAGAAAGTGTCAATCAAATTAAATCTAAACTAATACACCAATGAAACATTAGATTGAAGAAATCAAATTAAAGAAAATAAATGCAAACTCTATATCTCAGTTTCTTCAAATTCGTCCCATTGTCCTCTATCTCCAAGGATTCGTTTCAAGATGCTTGCCCTTAGTTGTTTAAAACAATAGCTTGTGGAATGGCAGCTTGAGAGAATGAGATTAATAAGAATGCCTATGCATCTACAATATTAAAATATTGAATTGAAATGCTATGAATGCTAAGATGCGACTATAGTAACTATGCATGAAAATATGAGATTCGAGGTCCTTTTCCACACATAAGAGGGTTGTATTTATAGATTTTTGAAGGTAGGAATTCGATTAGCCAAGATCGACAGATGAGTTCAAACCTATTGAAATGAACGGTGAGAGATCGAGAATTTGAAAAAGAAGTGGAATTCCGAGAGACGGATGGAGAATGAAGAGACAAATTGAAAGGTGTCTCCCATAATTAAATAAATAACTATTTAATTATGTGTGAGAGAAATATGAAAAGGCTTAAATTAAATATTAAAAATATTTAATTATGTGAGAAGAGAAAAAGCCTTTTAATTAAATATTAAGAATATTTAATTTTGTGAGAAGAGTGAGAAATTTGGAAAATGATTTAATTAAATATTGAAAGTATTAAATTAAATGTGGAGAGAAGAATATCATTTAAATTTAGAATTTAAACTTGTGATAATTAATATAAATAAATTGTAAAATCTATTTAATTAATTAAGAAGAAGATAGCATTAATTAAATAAAATTTATTTATTTAATTAAATTAGAAGAATTAGAAAAATGAACAATATAAATAAATAATTAAATTTATTTATATGTAGAAGACTTAAGAATATTAATTAAATAATTCATATTTAATTAATTAACAGGTTCGATCAATCGTGACCGATTTTAGATGTGTATAGAAACCATGTTTCATTTAAACAATCATTTCTATAAAAAAACAACCATCACCTCTGACACATAAAAATGAATCTAACAAGTCTCTAGATCAGTTATGAAGTTGTATTGCATGAAACTCCTTCAATATTTTTTTGGTATGCATAGTATAATGATTATAACATAATAGATCATGATACATTGAAAACTCTAAATGGTATTTACAACATGTATTATGAATATTAATAGGTACACAAAAAAATGGCTTGCTAGATTCAAAAGGCCTTTGTGAGATTTGTGAATATGGATGTGTTTCACAAATTTTTTTATACAATTTGATTAAATACATTCTGAGAAATGTTTAGGATGTTGTGTGCGATCTCGATTGCCAATTCTTAACTTTAAATCATACTTTACATTCAGTGATACTCTAGATTGAGAGTGTCAAAATAGTTAAATTTTACTCTTTATGTTATCCATTAGCTTCTTATCAGCATGTGGAAGCCTCCCACTAAAATCCCATGTATCATTTTGAAGACGACTATCAAGTCTTCCTCTTTTTTAGAGTGCTCTAGAAAATGTTTTTCAGTTTAAGTTTAAATCAATACAATTTTACCTCATTAAACAAGCCTTTCCCAAATGATTGCTTCCTAATGAGGCTATGATCACTCTACAAGAAACTCTCTTAACTTTTTTTGTTGTCTTTAAGATAGAATTTAGAGCATTAAAAATATTTTTGATAATAATAGTATTTTTTTCCAAATTTTAGGTGATATGAATCTTAATTTTTTTTAATAATGGTCTCATTTCAAGTAAGAATTAAATAGTAATTGTAGAAAAAGTTGGCATTGTTCGGTTAATTTATTATTAGAAAAGGATTGATTGAACATATTGGTAGCCCAGAACTAAACCATTCATGATGACCTTTATCCATCATGTTTATCTATTATGTTCTCATTGATTGCAAGTAACCATTTTTGGGTTCTTGAATGTTGATCATTTTTATTGGATTCATTACAAATAGATGGATATAGGATTTTATTATCTTCTTAGACATTTTCGTGCTCAACATTAATATTTTTAGTCTCAAACTCAACATTTATAATTTCATGTTAGACATTTTCTTTCTCAATTTTATGTTGTAAAGTTTCAATTTCAATTTCTTCTTCAATATTTTTAAATTCAATATCATGGTCACTTTAAATTTCATTGAAAGGTATAGAGGAGCCTTCTCCTTGAAGAGAATTTGACGTACCTCTTTTTTCCACCCTCTTCCTTACTTTATATTTCTCTCTACTTACCTTAATTTCCTCTGTTGGATAATTCCTCTTCTTTTTCTATTTACAATGACTATTGCTTCCCATTATCCCAACCCAATCAAGAACCAAATTGATTGAAAAAATAATATTTTGTGAAAAAGAGTGCTCCAAAAATAGAATTTGTGTATGTAATGCATATAAATCATGTTATTCTTGATAGGGAAGAGGATGTGGGGACTCTTGGAAAGGACGAAATTGAATTTTATCCTTTTTCTCCACTCAAATAAAATGGATATCCATTTTGTTAAGAAAAATAGATATATGTTTTGTGTATAGTCATTCACAAAGACATACAATGTATGTGAAACAAGGTCTACAAAATGGATATTCTATTTTTCTTTCGAAAATGAATATCCATTTTCTAAAGCTTGTTATGTTTTTATATAAATAATATAATATTATTGAATCATATAATAAATTAATTAATTACATTTATTAATATTATAACTATAATTATATTTATATTTAATGAATATTAATATATAATATTATATTATTTATATTAATAAAAGTATAATATAAAGCATACTTTACATAGAACAAAATGGGTACCTATGTTTTAATAACAAATATATCTATTATGAAGACATAACAAATATCCATTATTGGGAGATTTAAACACACTTTACATGTGAACCACCAAAAATATGTAATAGGTAAAGAGGATTCTCGAATGAGCTCCTAGGATTTTTCACCTAGGAGCTAAAGTAAAATGTTCCTCTTCCGCACTAAAGTATTTTTGGTGAGTTCATTCAAGACTAGGGGTTTGAATCTAATTGATGTGTGTGCCTAAGTACTACAAAGTAATGTAATGAACTAACTATGAAATGTAAACTAATGTAAATATGCACTATGTAAAATGACCTAAGAATGACCTAAAATGCATGCAAACTATAACATAACTAAAGGAGGTAGAAGTGGTGCACCTAGAAACTGACGGTTGATGGAGAAGAGCTCTGGAATCTTCTAGAATCTATTGAAATTTCTGAATGCGACACTTATGCTAGGTTGGGCAACTTAGTCCTTCTCCCGAGAAACTTTTTCGGAACAATTTTCTAGAAAATGGGTATCCAAAAACACATAAACCACTTTTCAGGCCTGGTACTGGGACTAATTCACCCATGATGGTGACTTAGTCCACTTGGAGCTTTCAGGAGTCTTGAGGCTGGAATCTATAGGTACCCACTTGTACATCTTTTTTTTTTTCTAATAGAGGCCTATGTCTGAATCTTCAGAAAGTAACCCACAAGTTGTCTTTAATCTCCTTTCAAGGTTTGTTGACTTGGAATGGTGACACCTTTTTAACACCTTACTCTTTGAATAATCTGCATACAAACCTGTAAAGCACACATGCAAAGAGGGGAAAAATGTTAGGGTTAGAGAATAGGGGTTTGCATTAGTCAAACCCCATGTTGGTATTCAAACCCTAAATTATGAAATAGAATGTAAAGGGAAATATGATTGAATAAAATGTAAGTATCACAACCCACCAAGACCTTGTTGAAGAATTCTGAAGATATGCAAATGATCAACTCCAATGGATGTTACTTGAAGTTGAGGTTCTTAGTGCTTGAATGGTTAATGCTTTCTTGAGAAGATATATTACTTGAGTGCTTGTGAAGAAGAGTGATGTTGGGGGTTGTAGGAGATGTAAAATGAGGAGAAAATCCTTTTTTTATACATGTGATGCTCGAATTCCCTAAAAATAACACATCACAGGCCAACCTTAGGGTTTTTGAGACAAAATCCTCCTAGAAACTTGATTTAATTTTAATTTTTATGCCAAATAGGACTAAGTCGCCTAAGGTGGAGACTTAGTCCACTTGGACAAATTCAAGTGGTTGTTAGGAATTAAAAGTTGTTTAATGATGTTTGTGGGGATTGTCTTTCGAAAAACTACTTAGGTAGGACCTATAAATGCATTAAGGGGCCATTTTATCATAAGAAAGGGTTAATTTAGTGATGAAAAGCCTATGAAAGTGTGAGGGTTGGCTAAAACACCTTACAACACTTTGAAATAAGGCTTGGAGAAGGGTTATTTAGATGAATTATTGTAGAAAATTCCTAGAAAAGTGAGAAAATGTGTTACAACACTTCACAACACCATTATAGGACATTATTAGGTTTTTTTTTATTTGAAAGCATTAAATGCCTAATGTGAAGGTGTTGTCCACATTACAACATTAGATCTAAGAAAAATCAGGACAAAATCCATAAGTAAATGACCAAATGAGTGAATAGTGTCAAGGATAGACTTTTTTGCGACACAACATGTCTCCACATATATAATATTTTTGGAGAACAACACAAGTACTTGTGTTGCACAAAATTCATATCCATTTTTTAATAAAAAGGATTTCCATTATATCAAACATTAAAAATGTATTATATATTAAATATTGTATATATTATGTATTATATGATATATTGTATATACTCCATATTATTATTTTTCTAATATATTATATATTATAGATAATATTTATTAATATTAATATATTTTAATATATATTATATATTGTATTATTATTAAAAAATATAGATAGACAAATGGAGATAGGGAGAAACAAGTGGAGAGAGTTAGGAAGGAAGGAAGAGAGGGAGGGATAGGTGGAGGGAGATAGGGAGTGGTAGGGTGTGAGGAATAGACAGAGGGAGAGAAATAGGGAAGGAGGAAGATAAGGATTAATAAAGTGCGAGGGAGAGAGAGGGAGGGAGGGAGATAGGGATTGGTAGGGTGGGAAAGAGAGAGGGAGGGGCACATGAGAGTTTGTGTGTGTTCATGTGAGGGATAGAGGGATGGATAGGTGGAGGGAGAGAAAGAGGGAAGGAGGGAGACAATTATTGGTAAGGTGGGTGGGTGAGAAAGGGAAGGAGGGAGATAGGAATTCGTAGCATGGGAGGGAGAGAGGGAATGAGGGACATAGAGAGAGGTACAATAGGAGGCATAGGTATATGTTGTGCACTTTTTGCACACATGCCCCACTGAAAGTGGGGACACTCTTTTTTCGCTTTTGGTCTTTTGGCCCTTCTTTTTTGGGGTTTTTTGCTTGCTTGGGTTTATGCTTTAACATCCAATTTTTCCAATTAAAGTGGCATTCTTTTGAACTATATTGAAAATCTGAAGTTTTGGCTTTATCTCGGGTTTTCCACTATTTTCGAGAAAATCCGCCTTGGCCAGATTCTCCCGGTTTCCTCCTGATGTCTAAAATTGCTACTTTTGCACTACTTTCGGGAAAGTTTGCACATCTCGGATTTCCCCAAAATCCATGGCAATGTCGAATCCTTGAAATCTGTGGCAGCGTCGAATCCCCGAATGTCTTTTGTGGTCGTGATTGTCTTGTCGAATGCATTAATGGTGTTTGTGTGGAGGTCTTGGGGCTTTGATATATTGATTCTTTGAGAAGTGATTGATCATTTGAGTTTGTGCATTTGCTATCATTTGTGCATGTGTGTTGAGGTTCTTGGTGTTTGCTGGATACATGGATTTTTGAGGCCATTTGGATTGTGCATTTGCATTTCCTATGTGTGGGCTATATTCAGTTTGCTTTGAATAGTTTTATCTTGACTTCAGCAGTTTCAACCTTTGTGTTTCCATGGTATGTAGACGTCCCCTTTTCTTTGTTGATCTCAATCAATTTTCTTCATTTGCTTGGGGAGTCCTTGGTAGGTTTCCTAGTTTTTCTGGGTACGTGTCATCGTTGGGTGTTTCATTTGGTGCACCAGTCTATTTTTTTTTTATCAAGCGTGTGCGTTCTGGACTTGTGTGGTTTATTTTTTTGGGCATTGCCTTGTTGTGGTTTCATACTTTCCACTTTGGTATATGAGCAATTCGTCTATGCTTTCATGGCGGACATTTAGGGTTTTCAACCTAGGGCATGGCCAATCCTCTTCAAATTTCTGTGAAGAAGTGTCCCTGGTTCACGTTTCATTCATCAGGATCTAAGGTTGAGTTGGTTTCAGAGTTCTGGCCTAGGTCAGGAGTGATTTGGGTCAATTTGGTGAAAGTGGCGAGGATGTAGATAGGTTCGAGTTTTCGAGGTCTTTGCAGAATTTCGCTTCCCTCGGATTTCCCCAAAATTTCTATCTCCTCTTCTTTTATCACTTTCTATCGGATTTCATCTGGATTTCGCCAAAATCTGTTCCATCTGGATTTTCTCGAATAGTTTGTGTTCCTTCATTTTTCCCGAGTTAGTTATAACTATTGTTAATTTCACCAGAATCTGTCTCCAGCGGATTCTTCTGGGTGTTTTGGGGAAATGCTTAATTAAATGATTATAGATGGTGGGTTTCTTGATAATATATTTGATTGATTTAATGAGCTTATGGTAAGCATTCTCAATGCTTTTTTCCTTTATTAATTCGATGATTTAAATGATGTTTTAGGGTTTTGTATGTTTGGTTCGTTGGAATCTGCCTGCTCCAGATTTTCCCGAAAATCCTTCCTAGTGCAGATTCCACGAGGGGAGCTAAATCTCGAATTTTGACATAATGATATTTTGCACTTGTTGCTTCTTATGCATCAAATTGTGGTTACTCTTATGTGTTTATAGGCAGGATCAGGGCAGAATGTTGCTAGGCAAGGCAAGAGAAAGGCAACCGACCCTGGTGAAGAGGCTTCTGCCATCTCAGATGCAGAAAAGGTTAAGTTGGATATAAAGAGCAGAATTCCTGAGACCAAGTTGACCTCAATCTGGTCAGGAATCACAAATACTAATGTGGGCATGTGGGATTATGAAGAATTCAAGGCTGAGATGTCAGCACCAAACCTTCCTCTGTTGTCAAGGAGAATGGTGGAATTTGGGTTGGTTCATGTGGCAAGTTTCCCTTCTACAGTACAGTGCTACGAGTTGGTACTAGAGTGTGCTAGAAATTATGATAGGGGAACACAGAGAATAATTGGCCCTCGGGGAAGGATCCTTGTTGGTTTCAGTCCTATGGCCATTGCTGCAACTTTCACATGCCTAATAGATCTCATGTGGTGGGCTTCGACCTGGAGGTTTCCAGGAAGTATTATGAGGAGAACATTGTTAATTCTCAACAGGTGATCAACTCTAGAGAAGCCTAAATCTCATTTCTCTAAGTTGCCAAAGCAACTGTTCAGGCTGAAATTCAAGAGGGAGTATTACAATGCCATCACCCTTCTTAGTAGGTTGATAGGATTGAAGAGTGCAGGTGTTTTTGAAACATGGATGTTTAATGTGATTGCCAGAATGGAACAGGGGATAGACTATCATTGGGTAGGAATTATTAGTAGTATGATCCACCATCAGTTGTGTAATGTCTTGCAGACCAAGACTTTCACTATGAATTCTTACCTAGTATATTCATTGGCCAGACTCCATCCATACAAGGGATTGAGCACTAGAGGTATTTTTGGGCAGGATGCTATCTATGAGGTGTACCCACAGTTGCATTTGACTGGTGGAAGCTACCAGAGATCAAATGATGCCTTCACAATGTACATTCCTAGATTACTCTAAGGTGCAGAGCATGTAAGAATCTCAGACAAAGGCAAAAGAATTGATAGGAAGGTATGGAGCCTCGTTTATCCAGTTCCAAACCTTCTCATATATCAGGGTTGATGGTTTTTAGAGGGCTCCTTAAAGACTCCCTAGATATCCCACTAATCATGTTGTATTGTTGAAAGTCACTAGGCAAATTTGTGACTTTGACAATGTTGTAAAGGGAGAAATGCACAAGATAGGTTTTGGGAACGATTTCCCTTTGAAGATAGGAATGGGTGAAGTTTGTGCCTCCATTCGGTTTTCTCATGCTTTAGAGGAGGAGATGGGTACTCTTGGGGTCTCTTTTAATTCTAAGAGAGCAAGGTTTGATGTTACTGGTGAAGTTTAGAAGAAGGCCAATAGAGATTATAGCCATAAGCCTCATATTGAGGATTACTGGATTAACCTTGCCGATGAGTTTGAGGTGAGAAAGAAGAGGTTTTCCAGACTACCAGTGGATTTGGTAAGATTATATAATGTAAAGGCCATCCCGAACCAATTTGAGGAGGATGGAAATGTGATCCAGGGTCATGTGTATGAGGTAGTGAAAGATAAACCAGTGGGAGAAGTTGACTGGTTAGAGGAGGAAAAGACTGACTTAGATCAGGTTATGGCCCAGGTAGTTAAATACACCAAAATGTGGTTGAAGCACGATATGTTGGAGCTAGAGAGTGAAGGTGTTCCATGCACCTATAAGCTGATGGGAGACTTAGAGTCTCATTCTACTTCTGAGGCTTCACTTGAACCAGATCAAAAGGGTAAGGAGAAAGTGGACTCTCCTTTCAGAATTCAAGTAAGGGAGGCACAAGCTAAAAAGGTTGCAGAGGTAGTGAAACAGAGGAAGCATGCCTCTAAGAAGGAAGTTCAGAAAAGCCAGGAGGAAGAAGAAGTTGAAAGTGTCCATGCACTAGTGAAGAAGAGAAGAGTCACAAGGACATCTCAGAAAGTGGAGGAAGTTCCTAAGGCGGACAGGGAAATTGAGCCACCAGTGGTAGAGGTGGAGAGCTCTGGAGAGAAGACACAAGTCTATATGAGGAGATGAAGGACTCCCTCCCCTAGGGATATTGTAGCCAAGGAGGGTCTTTTAGTAGATATCCCTATTGTTGAACAAGTTGGTCCTTCTATTCTTCAAGATGTTGGTAGTGTAAGGGGAAAACCAAGACAAGATGAAGGTCTTGAGAATTTGGGCAAGGAAGAGTTCCAAGAAGGAGACCTCTTTAATGTAGAGGGAAAAATTGATAAAGTGGTTCGGTCTCCCTCGATGGCATATGCAGACTCTCCTGCAAGAGAACAAATGGACAAGTCTCCCCAAAAGGAGGAGGAGATACCAGTTAGGTCCCCTTCATTGGTGGAAGTTGTTGTAGAAGAGAAGATATGATAGGAGGAGAACCCAATGGTAGATGTTCCTAAAAGTCCAAGTGTTGAGAAGGATGTAACTACTGATCAGCAAGAGAAAGAACAAGACAAACAAGACACAGTGCCTGTTGGGTCTTCCATTCCAGATTGGCTTGAGAGGGAATTTAAAAGAAAAATGATAATAGTGGAGGATGCTCCTCCTAATTGGGATGCCCTGATGGCTAACGTGGAAAGGGAGAAGACTAAAAAGAAGGCAAGGGTTGTATCCCAGATTGAGAGGGATGAATTAGGTAACCGGGTGGCCCATATTGCTACCCCTACTCCAAACAAAGATAGGGATGATGTGACTACCCAGGACTATAATGTGTAGACTATTGATTTGGGACATGCTAGTGTTGAGCAGGATATTGAAGAGTATGAGGGTTCCAGTGTAGTTATTGTAAGGAGGTTGAAAAAAGAAGTACAAACTAGGCATGAGCTAGAGAAGGAGAATGAAAAACTAAGGAAATACTTGCAAGATTTGATGAAACCTTTGCAAGCTATTGGCTCCTCCTCCTCTACTACAAGATTCCTACCCCAAGAGACAATTTATGAGCTGGAGAATATGAAAGGTACTTCACATTCTATGGTTACCTGGTTACAAGGTGTCCAGGCTAAGGGAGATGAGGCCATTAAGAGCATATTATCCACTGGAGGGGATGCACTAAGGTTGATTGATTGGTTAAAAGATGCATTGGGATAGAATAATGTGGATACCAGCCTCTTGCTACAAAAGACTACAACAATTATGGGGTTTACTGAAGACAAGTTAGTACAATGCAAGATTCTTCCTTTTCCAAGAGTTTTCAAACCTTGGAAATGGATTGAAATCTTGTAAATGAGGCAGAAGGCCTTGAAAAAGATCCACAAATAGGTGAATCAAATCAAAGATGCTCTGACTGGTGTTCATGAGAGGTGCATTTCATTCTTTGAGGTCATGACTGGAAGGAAGAAGTTTGCTCGAAAGCATCTCAGTTTGGAGCAACTTAGACAATGGTGGAGAGATGTGTATTCTCCAGTCAGTGAAGGACCAGTTACTAAACACCAATTGGATGATGCTGCAACTTATATTGCAGTCATTGACAAGTATTTGACCAACAAAACTAATTGGGATTGTATATATAGGTAGGTAAGGGAAGATATCAAGATTCTTGAGAGAAAGATTAGGATTTTGCCTTTGCCACCTATTACTGAGCTGGATAGGATCCTATTGGCCGTACATGGTGAAGAAGATAAAGCTAAAGACAAGGATGGAGACTGATTATATAGAGTTACATTGATATTTGTGCTTCCCATTAACTCGCATGTATTGGGCTGACTTTTTGATATCTTGGCAGTTTTGGATGAAATTGGTGCCAATGGCACATTTCATATGGGTCGAATGTCTTTTGGCCAACCTCTTGTAGGTCATATTTTTATTGTAAATTATAATTTGGGCTGACCTATCTTATGGATTCTCTATAAAAGCGGGCATGTTGCCTGATTTGGATATAGAGAGAGAGATTAGAAATATAGATATAGAAGGATAGGTAGATCAGGAGAAAGTAGCTAGGTGATATTAGAGCAAGTTAGGGTTTATTTTCAAGCAAGTGCTATAACAGACAACTGGAATTGCTGCCATTTTTGGATGATTTAATATACGAAGGATATTGTGTTTGGTATCTATCTTTTGGAATCTCATCAGGCATGGTTCTTATTATTATATCTTTCAAATTTCTTAGTGTTTATAATTAAATGATTTGATAATGCTTACGGTTTCATGTTTAGAATGTTTGCAAAAATCTCTAGTCCATACTTTTTGCAGTTAGCTACTTTGCAAAGTTAGCCTGGACTTATATTTGTCATTATTTTAATTGTGAAAGTTTATTCATCTGAATTGCTGTAAGATTGACTGAATGAATGTTTATGATTTGAAAATCTTTAAATACCTTAGAAGATTGCACTATTTCTGTGGAATTGTAGATTTATCTGGGTCAAGCAAAAAATAGTTTATGAGAGATCAGTCCATTTTGAGCATTTTATCCTTTTGCATTTTCTATCTTAGGGTTAGAAGTAGTTTTAATATTATCTGTGAAACCTTTATCTTTTGTTGTTTCTTTATTATCCAAGTTCCAATCAAGTTTCAAAGTATCATTTTAATGTCTATATTTGATAAGATTTGAAATCCAATGTTGCTTGTAGTAAGGTCCTGTTGATGGTTAAAATGACACAAACAACATTAATACAAAATATTTCTACTCTATTTCTCCTGAAAGAGAAAGACAACATGTAGTAGACTAACTCCCAAGGTCCTGTTAGTTGGTTCTCAACTGTCTGATATCACTCAATTGGTTCATGCAACTATAATATTCAAGGGGCCTATGCTGGTAACAAAGAATTCAAGCTATGACTCTTTTATCAAAATAGTTCCTGTAAATCAATGGGTTTTAAATAAAAGAAAAAGATAGAACAAAGGGGTAAACCAATAAGTATGAACCGAATTTATCTAGTATCTAGACATATGCCTTCAATGATGAATGTTTCCTAACAAATCATAAAAACCATAAGATGATATAGTCTGTAGCATAATCTATACCACTGCATACATTTTAGGTGCTTAATTAACTTCGCAATTACTCTTCACAAATATTTCAAGGATTTTTCAAAACAACACACATTCATTCATCATCAAAATTATAGATCAACATATTTTTTAATAACTTCAACTCAATGACAATCTAATAAGATGATCCTTAAATCTGATTCCTTCAAATGACTTTCATCATTCAAGAAACTCTTATGTTCAGCACAATCATTGCATATAAATAGATCATAACTTTATCAGCCTTATCAAACAAACAATTTAATTCCAAACACCATCTTCTAAGTAAACTTGTAATTCTATTAACTGTAATAGATTTAAGTACAATGTATCTCTGCAAAAAATTCTACAAAATTCTATCTCTTAGCATTAGGCAAGCCAATCCAGTTCTCAATTAGCCGACCTTTACAATATGATACCCATTAGGTATTTATAGATATACAAAAGAAGTTTGAACTTCAATTCTATTTTAGGCTTTCCACCTTTTTAAGAACAATCAACTTTCTTGGAAACTTAGATCAACTTTGATCTTGAGTCCTTACATTATACATTCAGTTTGATCTAAAAATAGAAGATAGAAAAACAGAAGAAAAGAAGTCATGCGCCCTCAAGACTATTAGTGCTGCATGCATGCAAGATTTTTATGCATGTGAAGCCGGATCCACCATGAACTCATCATAACTGGTGAAGACTTGTTGTAGCATATCCATATCTGGCCCATCAATCTAGTCATCTTCAAATTTGATCCGATCCAACTCAACTCTAGCAAACTCTTTCATACTTTTAACCTTGATCAATTCTCTCCCTGTAGCTTTTATTTCTTCTTTGACTTCTACAAGCCGATCTATCACCAAGTCTCCTCCATCATCTTTCTCCTGCATGAGTCCTTGGAATATTTCATTCCATTTCTCTCTAACCTAAATAAGAGGCATGCCATCTTTTTTCATTACATTCACATCTACAATTATAGCCACGACTGCTTCCAACTCTTCCAACTGCTCAGTTAAATTATTAACTGCTTCTTGAATCTCATCCTTATGCTTGCTCAAAAGCCAGTCCTAAACTTAAGTATGTGAGAAGTCTTTTCTACAAAATCTTTGTTATCATCTTCAAGTATAGATTCTTCTAGAAGAGTAGTTAGAGTATCACACCAAAAGTCCTCTAACAAATTAAAGTGTCTAGTGAACACTGAAGGTAATAAAGCATGCATTTTCTCCCTTGGATCAAAATACTTACGAGCTGTATACAATCCCAATTTCAATTGTATCAACTCATTACAAACCACCTTTGCTCCCTTCAAATGTTGAAAATTATATTCACCTAGTGTCATGGGAAATTTATGGCATCCTATCTTGTGCTTGATCCCAAACCTAGCATTAACTCCAATGGCTTGATACACAAACTCCATAAGCACGATTCTATTACTGCAGCATCTTAGAAGCAAATGGGGATGACCTTCAAAACCAAACAATCTGAAGTATGTAAATTTGGGGTATTGGATGTACCAACTTCCCCATTTATCAATAAAAGCCATAGCTTCTTGAATTAACCTATATCCTGCATCTCCACTCAACTAGTTGATAACCACATATAAAAATGCATCATTGACTCTTCTAAAATGAGTCTCAGCAACCTAAAGAGATAATTGATCATAGTGTTCCCATACTTTCTTTTTTCCATCCAAAACTCCCATTACACCTACTCTATTTAATCCTGGAAAAATCCCCAATCTTGCTGTAGCATAAACCATATAAGAAGTCATGAAGAAAGATTTAGTCTGTCTAACCCTTGTGAGTTGATCATGTATGGCATCAGAAACAATCATTGACATATCAAACTGGTAATCACCCTGAAAGATTACTTGAATAAAATGAAACATCCATTCCTTGAAGTGAAAGGCATCTCTCTTCCCGAACACTCAGGACAACATTAATATCAAATCAGATATCTCCTTCTTGAAATCTACCCTCTTTGGCTGGTCTGCCAGCTTACTTAAAGATTTCTTCTCTGTGCTTAACCATCTTTTGTTTAAGTGAGACTTATTAGAGTCTTTATGCTTGCTATATTTCTCCAATGCCTTTGCTTCAGTTAGCTACACCAAGTTCTTGGGATCAGGAACATTAAATATGCTTTGGAATATTTGCGGAGTAAGATCTATAATCACATTATTTTGTGAATCCATGCATAATCTTGTAGCAGGATTGTAGGTACTGGCTACTGTCAATATCAACTCTGGACATTGGACTGATAAAGGAAACACAGTGATATGTGCAAGACCAGAATCAACAATCCTTTGTGTTCTCCCTGTCAAGTTTGCTCATTCTGCAAAGGTCTCTTCATGTAATTCTTCAAAGTTGTACTGGCCCAGATTGGTATCCATGATATCTGACTAGTCTGATTCCACCTTTCTTACTTTCACCACCGGATTCCTATGATCATACCTTAATGTATAAGGTAGCTGTTTTGGTTTCACCTTCTTTATTTTTGGTGTTGTCTTTGATGTTCTAGCTGGTTGATTCCTTCGAGTAGCCTCTCCAGAGGTTCCTAACATCTTTCAATTCTCCTGCAAGCAAACCTCTAGTTAGATCTTTATATATAATCATAAAACATGCTTTTAAAACATACTTGTTACACATACATCGAAGTCGGAACTAGACAAAAGCTCAAAACAATCTCTTTTACAAAACTAGCAGACTCGGAGCAAAAACCGATATAGAAACTTCACCTAATAACAAACGGGCTCAGAATCGGAGCCAGGGAGATTATCGGAACCGGGATCGGAATAAAAAAGGAATTTGGTTTTTCTTCGAATTTTCATTGTTTCATATTCTATTTCCACTCCACCTCCGCCTCCGATTTGGTCATTGTTACCTTACAGAAAGACTTTCCCATTATATGTGGAACCGAAAAAGGGATGAGAATAGAATAGATAACCTTCACAAACAAAATTCTTAAGTTCAAGATCGGTTCCGATCCCGCCTCCACCTATGCTAATCATGACGTCATCAAATACTTTAGTCATTTTCAACACAATTTCATGATTAAGACCTAGGTCGCTATAAAATGGTAAAGGAGCTTTAAAAAAAGGACACTCATATGACCGTGGGGAACAATTGCACTTTAGGATATCATTTTTAAATCTTATTTAAAGTAATTACAGAGACCAACGAAACCCTAATCCAAACAAACCTGATAAAACTAGGGCACAGGTTTAAACCCTGCCATCTTACTAGACCAAAACAAACGACGAAACCCTAATTAAGCAATAAATCTAATCAACCCTAACTCATTGTAAAAAACCCTTAATCTAATCTAATATACTATGAATGTAAAAACAAACATGACGCAATCACGATTAATATGTGAAAGCGACAATGCCTAAAAATAGAAAGAAACAATACGATAAAAGAAGAAAATAAAGATTTAAAGTAAAACAAACAAGACAAAACAAGAACCTGCTCATTCAATCACATCAATGATCATAGAATTGCTTTAAAACAGAATGATTGAACATACGAGCAAATATAAAGCAAAACACAATGAACAACAAAGATAAAAGACCTACCTCAAACATAAACAAACCCAAGCTAACTTTTTGAATCAATTCGCACACAATATCCCTTCTCTATCTCGATCAATTTGCTCAAACGAACCTTGCTATTACTCTTTACGCTCTTAGACTTGTAATAATAACAATAATGATCGACTTTAACCCTTAATAAAGGTAAATATGTGAATTTCTACCTACACTGGCAACCACCATTAATGCATTAAAATGCAGTAAAGGCAGAGTCGGAACTGTACGAGAACAAACACTGGTCTAAAGTCCAACTTCAGTCAAAAATTCAACGACAAAAATAGCAGGGACGGAACTAAAATGGAAATGGAATCTCAAATTCATAAAATTCCCAAACTCAATTCCCATTCCAGTTCCAGTTCTGCCAATTAAAAACAAAACAAAAGTAAAAACAAACAGTAAACCCAAAAGACTGACTTAAAAAGACAAACAAAAAGTCAAGACTAAAACCAAAAGTCAAAATAGCGGAGGCGGGGATGGAGTTGATTACGATTTTTCAATTTTTAGTAAGGATTAAGTTCACACCCATTCCAGATCTGATTCCACTAAAGACAATAACAAAAAAAAAAAAGGAAAGATTGTCGGGATGGAGCCAAAAACAAGCCTCAAAGAACTTTTGAAACCTGATTTAGTTTCGATTCTGACTTCGATAGTCTCAAAAAACAAAATGAAAGATAAAGGAACAACAAGGGGGGGCCATTTTGACCAAGGTAAAATATGGGGTGGTTATGCAAGGCATAATAGGTCCCATTGTGATTACCAGCATTTTCACATTTACCACTGAGTTTTTTTACTAAATTGTCAAGGCCTAACATTAGAGACCTTGGAGTTATCACTTTTCCCATAGAGATTTACCTTTCAAGAGAGATACAATATTACATTCTATCTAAGTTGTTGTTGTGTAGAAAACACCATCAATAGATTGGCACTAGAAGGAGGGCCTTTGAACAAGCAAGCTAGAGCATTTCTTAAATGCCATCTCTCCTGAGAGACTTAGAAGAAGAACTAGATCCACTCTAGGAGAATAATAATTTCAAGAATTACAAGCCCCTACTAGGTCAAGAAGGACCATAAGAGGGGAATAATCATCATCAGCTCATCCACTCCCATCATCTCCATCATCCTCATCTTCATCTGAATTTGAGGGGATTCCCATCCCACAACCACAACCAATCATAAATCAGCTATTGCCACCCCCACCTCCACCAATGGCTTTCCTTGCTAATAATCCATCCACATTGATCTTTAATAATTACAATGTTATGCCCAAAAATCATGAGCATATCTACTCTAAGTTTCATACCCGTGATCCTAACAGAAGTGTAGAAGAACATATTAAGATTTTCCTGACTTTTCTGAGAGATAAAGGGATTAATCATGAGGATGTTGCATGTAGACTGTTTCCCTATTCTCTAGGAGAAGAGGCCTTTTATTGGTATAATCACCTACCTGCTGCTTCTATCCATAATTCGATTGAATTAGAAGCTGCGTTCCTGCAAAATTTCAAGATTTCCATCAGTGCTAATGAGCTATACTTACATTTTACTGGGGTAAAAAGAGAGATTAATGAGCCCATAGGATCATTCAATGATAGGTTTCATCGAGCATATACTAGACTCAAGAGACCTTATGCTGGAAATGAAAATACTATTTTGGAGATATACCTTAAAGCCCTGGATAGCCTTATAGCCACCTTCCTGAAACAAAGGACTAATCCTCCAAATACTATGCTCATTGCATATGTGGAGGCAATGAAAATTAGCACAAACTTAAGACAACATTTATCAGGACCTTTGCCATCCTTGTGACCTATTGCTCACCTTGGACAAATTCAAGCCCTTAATCAGGCCTTAACTAGTCATGCTCCACTAATGAATCTTGTACCGTCACTGGCTTTGGTTCCTCATCCAGGTCCACCTCTAAATCAAAATCAACCTACAACTTCTCATTCCCAATAGAGAGTTAATCAACCCTTACAACAACAACAAGCTAGTTTCCCTACATATTTGTATAATTTGGAAGTCTTGAATCAGGTTGCTGGTTCCGGGAATGTACTTGGATATTCTTTGGGAGGTAATCTGACACCACCTAATAATCTAGATAAGGAGATATTGGATGAATTGTCTGAATAGGTGAAGAGGTTGAATATAGAGGTAACTTATTTGAGAAAGCAGAATAGCCAGCTTCAGGCTGCTTAGAAGAATATACAATCCAGCTATGGTAGGGAAAACAAGAATTTTGAAAGAGGTCAATACTTTGATAGAAATCAAAATTATGATAGAGGGAAAGGTTCTGGTCAAAATTTTGATAGAAACCAACAAGGTGGACAAGGATTTGACAGGGGGCAACAACCTAGATAGAATAGATCTTGGAATACTGGGCCCAACAATGGAGGGATTCCTACTCCTCTGGATCAACCTATTACTCAAGAGAAACCTCCAAATGGTGTATACTTAGCAGAAGCATCTTTGTCTAGATGGTGGAGACTCCATAAAACAAGTCAACATTCTGAGCTGGATTGTGCTGAATTTTAGACTGGAGCGTCTATCTTTCAGTATGAAGTGGAAAATAATTCTATTCGGTAGGAAATAGTACCTTCAAACCCTTATGATGCTCTAGTATTAGTACTTAATCATGCTCCATTCCAAAAAGGTGAGGAAAATGAACTAGAAGAAGTGTCTAGTACACAGGAGGAGGTAGAGCAAGTGTTGAATGAAGATGAGATCTCCAAGTTGTTTAATGAACAAAATGAGAATGATAATGGCCCTTTGGATGAGGAGGAGGTTGGTGTTGAAGAAGTTCAGATGTTTCAACAACTAGCAAAGAAGTATGATTTAAGAAATAGGCCTAACAAGTGTCCACAGACTGGAGGTCCTATTACCACATCCATTCCCCCCAACAATTTTAGTACTCCACCTGATCCACAAGCTAGTAACAACCTATCTTATCCTTAGGTGCCAACACAATACCTATCAAAGGGGAACAACGCTGAAGTTTCTAAGGATAATCAGGGCGGTGGGTACAAGGAATCCCAGGCTAACCTGAATGTGGAGCAGCTGGGTGAATATGTGACTAATGAATTCAATAAAGTAAAGGTAAGTCTTTCTGTTTTCTAATTGTTAAGAGTTCCTGCTATTAGAAATGCAGTTTTGAGATCATTTGGCTCAAATACAACATCACAAGGGGTAGCCACGAATGAGGCTACTACCAGGTCTTCTAATTCCCAAACACCCAGAAGTTAGATCCCACCTATGGACAAGAGAGGAGATAAAGATAAAGGTTAGGCTGCACAAGCTAATACTCATCTGAACTTATTTCAAGGTAAGATGGAAACTCCCCCTTTCCTAATTTATGTTCGTATTTTCACAAAGAACTTGCACAATTGTCTTCTAGATTCAGGAGCCTCTATAAATGTTATGCCTTTCGCTATCTGCAAAGCATTGGGTATCACTCCTATAGCTTATCAAAATAAGGTTACTCAATTGGATAAAACAGAGGTGAGTGTGGTTGGATAATTAAACATGATCCCTACACAACTTGCATCAGATCCTAGGGTGCAATAGGTGATCAATATCCAAGTTGCTGACATTCCTGATACTTATGGGTTGATCTTAGGTAGGGATTTCACTAAAGCTTTGAATGGATACACATCCACAGATCATTCCCACATGTGGTTACCATGGAAAGGAGTTCCCAAATAGATCAAAATTGAAAGGGAACCTAGGATGAAATATGTGATCACAGAATACCAAAATATCTCAAACGAGGTATTGGTGTTTGAGGTTGGCATAGGAAATTATGTGTTGGCTGCATCAGCTACAAAGGATGAAGAAGTTTTTATGTTCCAGGATTCTTCAAATGAACACCATCTAGAGAGGAGTGGTCTTAAGATTTTGATTGAACCAGAGAATAAAATAAGTGATGAAGAAGATAGACAGCTTAGTTTGTTGGATAACTTTCAAGAATTCATCTAGAAGTGTATGGAAGACCAAGTCCAATTAAAAGGAAGCATGAGGTTTGAAGAATTATTGCTTCCAAGTTGGTGTAGAGTACATGATGCTTCTCACTTAGAGCTGGAATGTGACTTGTGTCAGACTGTTGTCAGACAGATACAAAAATGCATTAATCTAGTTCTACCTAATAGACTCAATATGTGGGAGGAATCAAATAGTGATAAAGATAAAAGATCAATACTTCCTAAAAAACTCCTTATTCCTGATAAAGAACAAGGTAAACTGAAGCCGAAAGAACCTGATGGCTGTTGGACACTAAGGTTTGATGGGTCTAAATCCAAGTAGGGTGCTGGAGAAGGATTTGAATTGATTAGTCCTAAAGGAAAAATTACTTTGTTGCTCACAGACTCCAGTTTCAATGCACTAATAATGTTGTTGAATATGAGGTTTTGATCCATGACTTACTAATGGAAGCAAGAAAGAAAGTCAAAATATTGCAAGTATTCAGAGATTCTGAATTGGTGGTCAAACAGGTAAGGAAATAGTATTCATGTCGTGATAGAAGAATGACCAACTACAGGAATAAAGTGTGGGATCTCATAGAGGGGTTTGATGCCTTCAATATCCAAATGATCCCATGGAGCAAAAATTAAGTTGTTGATTCTTTGGCTCAAGCTGCCGGTACCTTATAGCCATTGTCGCTTTCAGGATTAAAAAAGTTTATAGTTGAACTCACTCTAGTCCCTTCACTACCTGACAACGTTACCAATTTTCAGGTATTTAAAGATGATAAGCATATTCTAGACTTTATTACAAGTCGTGATGTGTTTTCCTCCCAAGTTATTGATGAGATAGAGCCTCAGGAAGCATAAATTGACTTTGAAGGAATCATCAATCTAAAGACTAATACCGTTCCAAGGGGTATGGTGCAACTTGAATGGATTTTTGACTTGGATAAAATAATAGATCAAGAACAACAAGCTAAAAGAGAGTCCATTAGCAGCCAGTGTGAAACATATAATATGGGGACACCAGATGACTTGAAGAACGTTCTTATTGGCAAGATATTTACTCCAAAAGAAAGGAAAGGGATTATAAACACCTTACATACATATTATGATGTAATAGTTTGGAGTTATGAAGATTTGAAAACATATGATACTTTGATCATCACACACACCATCCCTTTAAGATTAGATGTCAAACCATTCTGACAGAGAAAAAGGCCAATCAATGCTCTATTAGAACCCATTATTCAGAAGGAAGCGCAGAAACTGCTTTCAACACATATTATATTTCCAGTAAGACACTCTACTTGGGTGGTGAATTTAGTTCCAGTAAGCAAAAATAATGGAGAAATCAGACTATGTGTGGATTTTAGGAATCTAAATAAAGTATCAAAAAAGGATAATTATCTAGTTCCTTCACTGGATGAAGTTCTTCAGATTGTCAATGGATCACAAATGATGTCCTTTCTGGATGGGTATTCTAGATATAACCAAGTCATGGTGCACTATGAGGGAACTTTTTCTTATAGGAGGATGCCATTTGGATTGATCAATGCTAGAGCTACATTCTAGAGAGCCATGAACATTTATTTCAAAGATATAATTGGCAAGTGCATCATTATCTATATGGATAATCTAACTATTTTTTCTAAGAAATGAGGTGATCATATAACAGACTTATGTAAGGTATTTCAAAGATGTAGAGAATTTGGTATTTCACTTAATCTGAGAAAGTGCATTTTTGGAGTCACCGAAGGCAAGTTATTAGGACACATTATCTCAAAATAGGGTATTACTATAGACCCTGAAAGAATTCAAGCTATCCTGAAGATTCAACCTCCTGCAAGTAAAAAAGAGATGAAGTCATTCTTTGGTAAGATTAACTTTGTTAGGAAATTTATGACAGGATTTGCAGAGATAGTCAAACCATTGAATGCTATGTTAACTCAAGAATCAAAGATAGTATGGAGCACAAAAGCTAAGGAGGCATTTGCAAAAATAAAAAAGGCTATTGCTGAAGCTCCTGTGTTGGTGAGTCTGGATTACACTAAGCCTTTTTATATATATTCATTCACTTCTGACCATTCTTGTGCTGCAATGTTAACTCAAAAGTCCGATCAAGGGGATGAACACCTTATAGCCTTCATGAGTACTCCTTTGAAAGATGAAAAATTGAAATACCATAATGTGGAGAAACAAGCCTATGCTTTGGTCTGAGCAGTGAAGAAGTTCAAGCATTATCTCTTAAGGAACAAAGTTTTTGCCATAGTGCTTGATCCTTGAGTAAAGTTGTTATTGATGCAGAATGAGTTAGGTGAACGAAGGGCCAAGTGGGTAACCATGTTGCAGGAATATGATATGGAAATTAAGCCCATGAAATTGGTAAGAGGACAAGGAATTACAAAGACAATAGCTGAAATAGGTCCTGATCTCACAGCCCAACATTATTACCTGCAAGAGGTGTCCCCAGGAGACTGGTATGATGAAATTATTTTTTATCTATTGAATCAGCAGTGTCCTGATCATCTTAACACGGTTCAGAGGTGATCCTTGTGCTTAAAGAGTGGAAGTTTCATGATGAAAGGAGCTATACTATATAAGAGAAATCATGAGGGTGTTTACTTAAGGTGTTTAGGTAAGGATGAAGCTGCTAGAGTGATGATTGAATTTCATGAGAAATATGGCACAGGCCATGGCTCTGCATCATCCACTACACATAAAATATTGAGGGCAGGCTATTATTGGCCTACTTTGTTCAAAGATGTACACCAACATGTTGGAACTTGTCACATATGTCAAACTACAATAAGTAAGGAAAAACACACCGCTTTTTCGCTTTAGCCGGTCATAGAGGTAAAACCATTTTCTCAGTGGGGGATGGACTTTATAGGTCCAATTAATCCTTCATCTTCTGCGAGCCACAGGTATATTATTACCATAATTGATTATTTTACTAGATGGACAGAGGCTCTTGCTTGCAAACAATGTACTTCATATGTGGTAATCAATTTTCTTGAATCAGGAATTATGAATCATTTTGGTTGTCCGCTGTCTTTGGTTTCTGATAATGGTCCTACATTTGCATCACTGAAATTTTCTAATTGGGTGTATGATCATGGGATTGTTATTAAGTTTTCATCCAATTATTATCCCTAGGGTAATGGTCTAGCTGAGTCTTCCAACAAGAACCTACTAATAGTTATCCATAGGCTTTTAGAACAAAATCCTAAGGATTGGCACACCTAGCTCCAATTTGCTCTCTCGGCTGACCATACTAGACAGAAGGCATCCATAGGAACCTCCCCTTATCACCTGGTGTATGGTTTTGAACCTATGTTTCCTATTCAGTTGAAAATTCCTATCTTGCAATTCATTAATGAGTATTATAACGAAGAAGATAAGAGTGAAGCTCACTTGGATGAGCTATTCCATTTGGAAGAGAAAATAAATGATGCCCTAGAAAACTTTGCTAAACATCAAGGTGCAGTAAAAATATGGTTTGATAGGAGAGCTAAGGTAAAGGCCTTTAGAATTTCTGACTTAGTTTTTTATTGGGATAAAGCCCATGATCGTAAGGGAGAGCACGATAAATTTGATAAGCTTTGGCTTGGTCCTTACCAGATTTTAGAAATTTTGGGAGATAAAGCTTTTCATTTGAAAACCCTCACCGGTGAGGATATCCCACTGCCTGTTAATGGGTAGTATCTGAAGCATTATTTTCAGTCTTGAAGTGCTTGTAGTTCATCCTATACATAGCTAGAGTAGGTTTGCTTTTTGTTTGCTTTGTTTCTAATTTGTTTTGATAGATTAGGTTTGCTTTGGTTTTTTTTTCTTTTCATGTTGTTTTGCTTTTGGGTTCCTAATTTCTTTGGGCTGTTGCATCTGTGCACCAGGGCTACTTAGTTTGGGATTGTTCTAAAGATTTCTTTTATAAACTCTAATCAGTTTTTCAGAATTAGGTGGTGGATTTCTTTTATCTGGTCTTCTTTGTACTAAGAATTAGAATCTCTTGTTTTAGATACACCTTGGAATATATTTGGGTCTCACATTTCATATTATCATAACAAAATTTTTGGAGTTGCATCAGGTTCCTATTTAGTTTGGCCAGGTGAAAAATCTTATATTCTGCTTCAATGCCACTGTGTTCCTCATCCTTGAGCGTGAGTTTCATTACTTACAAAGGTGAACAAAAAGGATCTATAAATAGACAAAGAGAAAGGAAAAAAATATTGAAAATTTGAGTGCCTTCACCTTATCAAGAGTATCCTAGTATCTCTATCGGGGCTATAGATTCTTGACTAGCAGTGGAGCTATGCTTGGGAGGGTAACAATGATAACCTCGTTGGGGCTACGGATGCCTGACTGGAAGCGAGGCTCTATCCAGGTTGCTTTTGAAGTTTGAATCTTATGTAGCTTGGTCAAATTTACTCTGGTTCTTTTTGCACTTACATAATAAAGATCAATACATAATACACACTTGGACCCTGGTATGGGAAAAGGTCTTCTAGCTTGTAGTTTTTGAAACTTTGTTCTTAGGAGTCTTGATGGAAAGATTGAAACCAAAGATTCTGGGTTTTTTATTCTAATTTATCTTTGAAATGATCTGGAGCATTTCCCCAATGGAGTCACCATTTGTTATGCACTTTTTGCACACACACCCCACTGAAAATGGGGACCCTCTTTTTTCTCTCTTTGGTGTTTTGGCCCTTCTTTTCTAGGGGTTTTTGCTTGCTTGGGTTTGTGCTTTAACATCCATTTTTTACAATTGAAGTGACATTCTTTTAAACTATATTGAAAATCTGAAGTTTTGGCTTTATCTCGGGTTTTCCACTGTTTTCGGGAAAATCTGCATTGGCTGGATTCTCTTGGTTTCCTCCTGATGTCCGAAATTGCTACTTTTGCACTACTTTCGGGAAAGTTTGCACATCTTGGATTTCCTCAAAATCCGTGGCAGTGTCGAATCCCTGAATGTCTTTTGTGGCCGTGGTTGTCTTGTCGAATGCATTAATGGCATTTGTGCAGAGGTCTTGGGGCATTGATATATTGATTCTTTAAGAAGTGATTGATCATTTGAGTTTGTGCATTTTCTATGATTTGCGCTTGTGTGTTGAGGTTCTTGGTGTTTGCTAGATATCTGGATTTTCGAGGCCATTTGGATTGTGCATTTGCATTTCCTGTACGTAGGTTGTATTTGGTTTGCTTTGAATGGTTTTATCTCGACTTCACCAATTTCAACCTTTGTGTTTCCATGGTATGTAGACGTCCCCTTTTCTTTATTGATTTCAATCGCTTTTATTTGTTTGCTTGGGGAGTCCTTGGTAGGTTTCCTATTTTTCTGGGTATGCCTCATCGTTGGGTGTTTTGGGGTTTTCATATGGTGCACCAGTCCAATTTTTTTATCAGGCGTGTGCGTTTTGGACTGGTGTTGCTTTTTTTTTTGGGCGTTGGTTTGCTGTTGTTTCATACTTTCCACTTTGGTATATGAGCAAGTCATCTGTGCTTTCATGGTAGACATTTAGGGTTTTCAATCTAGGGCATGGCTAATCCTCTTCAAATTTCTATGAAGAAGTGTCTCTGGTTCACGTTTCATTCATCAGGGTCCTAGGTTGAGTTAGTTTCGGAGTTTTGGCCTAGGTCCGGAGTGATTTGGGTTGATTTGGTGAAAGTGGCGAGGATGTAGACAGGTTCAGGTTTTTTAGGTCTTCACCAAATTCCGCTTCCCCTAGATTTCCCTGAAATTTCTATCTCCTCTTCTTTTATCACTTTCTGTCGGATTTCATTTGGTTTCTCAAAAATTCTTTCCATTCAAATTTTCCCGAGGTCGACGGTCAGGTCGTTTTATCGATTTTTGAGCTTTGATACTGTTTTATCTGGATTTCACCAAAATCCATTCCATCCAGATTTTCTCGAATAGTTCGTGTTCCTTCATTTTCCCAAGTTAGTTATAACTACTATTAATTTCACTAGAATCCATCTCGAGTAGATTCTTTTGGGTGTTATGGGGAAATGTTGAATTTGATGATTATAGATGGTGGGTTTCTTTATAATATATTGGATTCATTCAAGGATCTTATGCTATGCATTCTCAATTTTCTTTTCCTTTATTAAGTTGATGATTTAAATAATTTTTTGGGGTTTTGTATGTTTGGTTCGCTGGAATCCACCTGGTCCGGATTTTTCCAAAAATCCTTCCCAATGTAGAATTCACGAGGGGAGCTAAATCCCAAATTTTGAGATAATGATATTTTGCACTTGTTGCTTCTTATGGATCTAATTGTGGTTACTCTTATGTGTTTACAGGCAGGATCAGGGAAAAATGTTTCTGGTCGAGGCAAGAGAAAGGCAACCGACTCTAGTGAAGAGGCTTCTACCATCTCGGATGTAGAAAAGGTTAAGTTGGATATAAAGAGCAGAATTCCTGACAGTAAGTTGGCCTCAATCTGGTCAGGGATCATAGATACTAATGTGGGCATGTGGGATTATGAAGAATTCAAGGCTGAGATGTCAGCACCAAACCTTCCTCTGTTGTCAAGGAGAATGGTGGAATCTAGGTTGGCTCATGTGGCAGGTTTCCATTCTACAATACAGTGCTACAAGTTGGTACTAGAGTGTAATAGAAATTATGATAGGGGAACATAGAGAATAATTGGCCCTCAGGGAAGGATCCTTGTTGGTTTCAGTTCTGTGGCCATTTCTGCAACTTTTCACTTGCTTGACAGATCTCAAGTGGTGGGCTTCAACCTAGAGGTTGCTAGGAAGTATTATTAGGAGAACATTGTCAAGTCTCAGTAGGTGATCAAATCTTGGCTAGAGAAGCCTAAATCTCATTTCTCTAAGTTGTCAAAGCAATTGTTTAGGCTGAAATTCAAGAGGGAGTATTACAGTGCCATCACCCTTCTTAGTAGGCTGATAGGATTGAAGAGTGCAGGTGTTTTTGAAACATGCATGTTCAATGTGATTGCCAGAATGGAACAGGGGATAGACTATCATTGGGCAAGAGTTATTAGTAGTATGATCCACCATCAGTTGTGTAATGTCTTGTAGACCAAGACTTTCACTATGACTTCTTACCTAGTGTATTCATTGGCCAGACTACGTCCATACAAGGGATTGAGCACTAGAGGTATTTTTGGGTTGGATGCTATCTATGAGGTGTACCCACAGTTGCATTTGACTGGTGGAAGCTACCAGAGATTGAATGATGCCTTCACAATGTACATTACTGGATTACTCCAAAGTGCAGAGCATGTAAGAATCTCGGACAAGGCAAAAGAATTGATAGGAAGGTATGGAGCTTGGTATATCTAGTTCCCAACCTTCTCATATATTAGGGTTGATGGTTTTTAGAGGGATCCTTACAGACTCCCTAGATATCCCACTGATCATGTTATATTGTTGGAAGTCACTAGGAAAATCTGTGACTTTGACAATGTTGTAAAGGGAGAAATGCACAAGACAGGTTTTGTGAATGATTTCCCTTTGAAGATAGGAATGGTGAAGTTTGTGCCTCCATTCAGTCTTCTCATGATTCAAAGGAGGAAATGGGTACTCGTGGGTTCTCTTTTCATTCTAAGAGAGAAAAGTTTTTTGCTATTGGCGGAGCTCAAAGGAAGGCCAACAAAGATTATAGCCATAAGCCTCATGTTGAGGATGACTGGATTAACCTTGCTGATGAGTTTGAGGTGAGAAAGAAGACGTTTTCCAGACTGCCAATGGATTTGGTAAGATTATATAATGTAAAGGCCATCCCAGACCAAGATAAGGAGGATGGAAATGTGATCCAAGGTCATGTGTATGAGGCAGTGAAAGATAAACCAGTGGGAGAAGTTGACTGGTTAGAGGAGGAAAAGACTAACTTAGATCAGGTTATGGACCAAGTAATTAAATACACCAAAATGTGGTTGAAGCACAAGATGTTGGAGCTAGAGAGCGAAGGTGTTCCATGGACCTATGACCTGATGGGAGACTTAGAGTCTCATTCTACTTTCGAGGCTTCACTTGAACCAGATCAAAAGGGTAAGGAGAAAGTGGACTCTCCTTTTAGAATTTAGGTAAGGGAGGTAAAAGCTGAAAAGGCTGTAGAGGTAGTCAAACAGAGGAAGCCTGTTGCCAAGAAGAGGAAGCATGCCTCTAAGAAGGAAGTTGAGAAAAGCCAAGAGGAAGAAGAAGTTGAAAGTGTCCATGCACTAGTGAAGAAGAGAAGAGTCACAAGGACATCTCAAAAAGTGGAGGAAGTTCCTAAGGCTAAAAGGGAAATTGAGCCACCAGTGGTAGAGGTGGAGAGCTTAGGAGAGAATACACAAGTCTATATGAGGAGATGAAGGATTCCCTCCCCTAGGGATACTATAGCCAAGGAGGGTCATTTAGTAGATATCCCTGTTGCTAAACAAGTTGGTCCTTCTATTCCTCAAGAGGTTGGTAGCGTAAGGGGAGAACCAAGACAAGATGAAGGTCCTGAGAATTTGGGCGAGGAAGCGTTCCAAGAAGGAGATTTCTTTAATGGAGAGGCAAAAATTGATAAAGTGGTTCGGTCTCACTTGGTGGCATATGCAAACTCTCCTACAAGAGAACAAATGGAAAAGTCTCCTCAGAAGGAGGAGGAGATACCAGCTAGGGCCCCTCCACCATTGGAAGTTGTTGTAGAACAAAAGATACGACAAGAGGAGAACCCAATGGTAGATGTTCCTAAAAGTCCAAGTGCTGAGAAGGATGTAACTACTGATCAGTAGGAGAAAGAATAAGACAAACAAGACTTAATGCCTGTTGGGTCTTCCATTCTGGATTGGCTTGAGGGGGAATTGAAAAGAAAAATGATAATAGTGGAGGATGCTCCTCCTAATTGGGATGCCCTCATGGCTAACGTGGAAAGGGAAAGGACCAAAAATAAGGCAAGGGTTGGATCCCAGATCGAGAGGCATGAATCAGGTAATCGGGTGGCCCATATTGCTACCCCTGCTCCAAACAAAGATAGGGATGATGTGACTGCCCAGGACTATAATGTGCAGACTATTGATTTGGGACATGCTACTGTTGAGTAGGATATTGAAGAGTATGAGGGTTCCAGTGCAGTTATTGTGGGGAGGTTGAAAAAAGCAGTAAAAACTAGGCATGAGCTAGAGAAGGATAATGAAAAACTAAGGAAATACTTGCAAGATTTGATGAAACCTTGCAAAGCTATTGGCTCCTCCTCCTCTGCTATGGGATTCCTACCCCAAGAGACAATTTCTGAGTTGGAGAAGATGAAAGGTACTTCACGTGCTACGGCTACCTGGTTACAAGGTGTCCAAGCTAAGGGAGATGAGGCCATTAAGAGCATATTATCCACTGAAGGGAATGCACTAGGGTTGATTGATTAGTTAAAAGCTGCATTGGCATAGGATAATGTGGATACCAACCTCTTGCTACAAAAGACTACAACAATTATGGGGTTTATTGAAGACAGGTTAGTATAGTGCAAGATTCTTCCTTTTCCAAGAGTTTCTGAACCTTGGGAATGGTTTGAAATCTTGCAAATGAGGTGGAAGGCCTTGAAAAATATCCACAAATAGGCGAAGCAAATCAAAGATTCTCTGATTGGTGTTCATGAGAGGTGCATTTCATTCTTTGAGGTCATGACTAGAAGGAAGAAGTTTGCTTGAAAGCATCTGAGTTTGGAGCAACTTAGAGAATGGTGGAGAGATGTGTATTCTCCAGTTAGTGAAGGACCAGTTACTGAACACCAGTTGGATGATGCTGCAACTTATATTGCATTCATTGACAGGTATTTGACCAACAAAACTGATTGGGATGGTATAGTTAGGCAAGCAAGGGAAGATATCAAGATTCTTGAGAGAAAGATTAGGGTTTTTCCTGTGCCACTTATGCTGAACTAGATAGGGTCCTATTTTCCATACATGGTGAAGAAGATAAAGCTAAAGAAAAGGATGGAGAGTGATTATATAGAGTTACATTGATATTTGTGCTTCCCATTGATTCATATGTATTGGGCTGACTTTTTGATATCTTGGCGGTTTTGGATGAAATTGGTGCCAATGGCACATTTCACATGGTTCGAATGTCTTTTGGCCGACCTCTTGTAGGTCATGTTTTTATTGAAAATTATAATTTGGGCTGGCCTATCTTATGGATTCTCTATAAAAGTGGGCATGTTGCTTCATTTGGATATAGAGAGAGAGATTAGAAATATAGATATAGAAGGATAGGTAGATCAGGAGAATGTAGCTAGGTGATATTAGAGCAAGTTAGGGTTTATTTTCAAGCAAGTGTTGTAACAGAAAACTGGAATTGCTGCCATTTTTGGATGATTTAATATAAGAAGGATATTGTATTTGGTATCTGTCTTTTGGAATCTCATCTAGCATGGTTCTTTTTATTCTATCTTTCAAATTTCTTAGTTATTATGGTTAAATGATTTGATAATGCTTAGGGTTTCATGTTTGGAATGTTTGTAGTGATCTCTAGTCCATACTTTTTGCAGTTAGTTGATTGTTAGCTGCTTTGTAAAGTTAGCCTAGACTTATATTTGTGCTTAGTTCAATTGTGAAAGTTTATTCATCTCAATTGTTGTAAAATTGACGGATTGAATGTTTATGATTTGAAAATATTTCAATTCCTTAGAAGATTGCACTATTTCTATGGAATTGCATATTTATTTGTGTCAAGCAGAAAATAGTTTATGAGAGATCGGTCCATTTTGAGCATTTTATCCTTTTGCATTTTCTATCTTAGGGTTAGAAGTAGTTTTAAGATTATCTCTGAAACATTTATCTCTTGTTGTTTCTTTATTATCCAAGTTCCAATCAAGTTTCAAAGTATCATTTTAATGTCTATATTTGATAATATTTGAAATCTAGTGTTGCTTGTAGTAAGGTCCCATTGTGATTAACAGCATTTTTACATTTATCATTGAGTTGTTTTACTACATTGTCAAGACCTGACATTAGAGACCTTGGGGTTATCTCTTTTCCCATAGAGATTTACCTTTCAAGAGAGATAGGATATTACATTCTATCTAAGTTGTTGCTTTGTAGAAAACACCATCAACAGTATAGAGAGAGAGAGTTATGGAGGAAGGGAAGCATTGGTGGAGATTAGTAGGGTAGGAAAGGTATGTATAGATAGAGATGGGAAGAGAAGGGGGGTATGTAGAGAGAGCTTATATGTGTGTATGAGGGGGAGAGGAAGGGATAGATGGAGGGAGAGAAATAGGGAAGGAGGGATATAGGGAGTGGTAGGGTGTGAGGAATAGAGGTAGGGAAAGAAAAATGGAAGGAGGGAGATAGGTATTGGTAAGGTGGGAGTGTGATAGAGGGAAGGAGGGATATAGGGATTGGTAGGGTGGGTTGGAGAGATAGAGAAACAAAAATCGGGAATTAGGGAGATAGAGAAATATAGGATAGGAGGGATAGGTATTGAGAGAGTTAGCAAGGAAGAGAGGAGTGAGTGGAGAGTGGTAAGGTAGGAGAGGTATGTATAGATAGAGATAGGAATAGAGGGAGGGGTAGGTGGAGAGAGGTTGTGTGTGTGTGTGAAGGATAGAGGGATGGATAGGTGGAGGGAGAGAAATGGAAGGAGGGAGATAGGGAATTGTAGGATGGGAGAAATAGAGGGAGGGTGAGAAAGAGGGAAGGAAAGAGATAGGAATTGGTAAGGTGGGAGGGAGAGAGATGAAAGGAAGGATACTATTAGTGGTAGGATAGGAGGTATAGGTGTAAATTTGTAGGGTAGGAGAGAGGTAGGGGTAGGTGGGAAGAGGTAGGATATGAGAGGTAGGTATAAAGAGAGTTCAGGATAGAGGGATAGATCATATGTTGAGATAGGCTGTGTTTGTGTGTGTGAGGGAGAGAGGGGGGAAAAAAAAGGGAAATAAGGGGATGTAGGTAGGAAGGATAGGAGGGATATGTATAAAGAGAGTTAGGGAGGAAGGTAGGGGTGCATGGAGAGAGGTATAGTAGGAGAAGTAGGATAGAGAGGGAGGGGTAGGTGGATTGAGAGAAAGAGGGAAGGGAGGATATAGGGAGTGGTAGGGTGGGAGGATAAGATATGAAATAAGGGAGATAGGGATTTATAAGGTGGGAGGGAGATAAGGACAAAGAAAAAAATTAAATAAGGGAGATAGAGAGAATTAGGGAGGAAGGGAGGGGTATGTCGAGAGTGTTAGGGTAGGAGAGATGTATAGAGAGAGAGATTGTGATTTTTATGGTGGGAGGGAGAAAGGAAGGGGGAGATATAGGGGAGGGAGATATGGATTGCTAAGGTGGGAGGGATAGAGAGAGGATATAGGGATCGATAGGGTGGGAGGGAGGGAGGGAGAGGAGGGATAAGTGGAGTGACAAAAAGAGGGAAGGAGGGAGATAGGGAGTGGTAGGGTTGGATGAATAGAGAAAGAGAGATAGGGAGGGATAGGTGGAGGAAGAGAAAGAGGGAAGGAGGGAGAGAAATAGGGAAGGAGTGAGATAGGGAGTGGTAGGGTGGGAAGGATAAATGGAGGGACTAAAAGATGGAAGGATGGAGACAGGAAGTTGAAGGGTGGGAGGGAGAAAAATAGGGAAGGAGGGACGTAGGTAATGGTAAGGAGGGTGAGAGAGAGGGAAGAAGGGAGGGAGAGATGGAGGGATAAGTGGAAGGAGAGAAAGAGGGAAGGAGTAAGATAGGGAGAGGTAGGGTGAGAGAAATAGGGGGAAGGAGAAAAGGAAAGGAGGGTTATAGGGATTGGTAAGGTGGGAGGGAGGGAGAGGGAAGGAGGGAGATATGGATTGGTAGGGTGGGAGGGAGAGAGGGAAGTAGGGAGATAAGGATTGGTATGATGGTAGGGAGAGAGGGAGGGACAAAAAGAGGGAAGGACGAAGATATGGATTGGTAGGGTGGGAGGGAGAGAGGGAAGCAGGGATATAAGGATTCATATGATGGGAGCGAGAGAGGGAGGGAAAAAAAGAGATAAGGAGGGAGAAAGAGTGAGGTAGGATAGGAGTTCATTTATAGAGAGAGTTAGGGAGGAAGGGAGGGGTACAATAAGAAAGGTAAGGTAGGAGAGGTAGGTATAGAGAGAGTTATGGAGGGATGGATGGATATGTGGAGAGAGGTGGAGTGAGAGAAACATGGAAGGAGGGAGATAGTGATTACTAGGGTGTGAGGGAGAGAGAGGTAAGTAGGGAGATAGTTATTGATAGGGTGGGAGGGAGAGATAGAGGGATAGGTGGAGGGGGAGATAGATGGAATGAGTGAGATACTAAGTGGAAGAGTGGGAGGAATTGAAAGAGGGATATCAGGATTGGTAAGGTGGGATGGAGAGATAAGTAGGGAGGGTGATAGATGGAAAGAGGGAGATAGGGATTGGTATGGTGGTAAGGAGAGAGGGAGAAATAAAAAGAGGGAATGACAGAGATAGAAAGGGGTAGGATAGTCTAGGGATAAGCATAAAGAGAATTAGGGAGGAAGGGAGGGGTAGTTTGAGAGTGGTATTGTAGGAGAGGTATGTACATATAGAGATATGAAGAGAGGTAAGAGTAGGTGGAGAGAGGTTATGTGTGTGATTGAGGGAGAGAGAGGAATAGGTGGAGGGAGAGAAAGAGAGGAGGGGGAGAGGGAGTGGTAGGGTTGGAGGAATAGAGGGACAGGGAGAAAGAGGGAAGGAGGGAGATAGAGATCTGTAAGGTGGGAGGGTGAGAGAAGGAATGAGTGAGATAGGGAATGATATAGTGGGAAGGAGAGATGGAGAGACAAAAAGAGGTAATGAGGGAGATATAGAGAGGTAGGATAGGAGAGATAGGTATAGGGAGAGTTAGGGTGGAAGGGAGGGCTAGGTACAAAGTTTTAGGGTAGGAGAGGTATATATATATAGACATAGCAAGTGAGGGAGGGATAGGTGGTGAAAGGTTATGTGTTTGTATGTGATGGAGAGAAGGATAGATGGGTGGAGGAAGATAAAGAGGGAAGGAAAATTATAGAGAGTGGTAGGGTGGGAGAAATATAGGGAAGGAGAGAAATATGGAAGGAGCGAGATAGGGATTGGTAAGTTGAGAGGGTGAGAGAGGGAATGGGGGAGATAGGGATTGGTAGGGTTAAAGTTAGAGAGGATGAGACAAAAAGAGGGAATGAAGGAGATAGAGAGAGGTAGGATAGGAGGGATAGGTATAGGGAGAGATTCAGTGAGGAAGGGATGGAATGTGGAGAGTGGTAGGGTAGTAGAGGTATGTATAGATAGAGTTAGGAGAAAAGGTGGGAGAGAGAGAAAAAAAGAGGGAATGAGGGAGATAGAGAGAGGTAGGATAGGAGGGACATGTATAGAGAGAGTTAGGAAGGAAGAGAGGGATAAGTGGAGAGTGGTAGGATAGAGGTATGTATAGGTTGAGATAGGGAGAGAGGTAGGGGTAGGTGGATAAAGGTTGTGTTTGTGTACATGTGGCGAAGAGAGGGAGGGATAGGTGGAGAAAGATAAAGAGGAAGGAGGAAGATGGGGAGTAGAAGAGTGGGAGAATTAGTGGGAGGGAGAGAAAGAGAGGAGGGAGATAGGGATTGATAAGATAGGAGGGAGAGGGAAGGAGGGTGATAGGGAGTGGTGGGGTGGGAGGGATAGAGGAAGGATGATAAAAAGGGAAGCATGGAGATAGGGAGTAGAAATATAAGAGTAGGTGGAGAGTGGTAGGTTAGGATAGGTATGTATAGATAGAGATAGGGAGAGAGGTAGGGTAGGAGAGGTAGGTATAGAGAGAGTTAGGAATAGAGGGAGAGGTAGATGGAGAATGGTAGTATGTGTGTGAGAAGGATAGAGAGAGGGAGGGTGAGATAGGTAAAGAGGGAGATAGAGAGAGGTATGTCAAGAGTGATATGTAAAGAGAAAGTTAGGGAGGAAGGGAGTGGAACATGGAGAGGGGTAGGCTAAGATAGGTAGGTATAGAGAGAGTTAGGGAGAGAGGGAGGGGTAGGTGGATAGAGAGAAATAGGGAGCCTAGAGGGATTTATGGAGTGGGTGGGTGGGAGGAAGAGAGAAGGAAGGAGGGAGAAAGGGATTGGTAGTGTGGGAGGGAGAGAGTGAGAGACAAAAATAGGAAATGAGAGATACAAAGAGGTGGGATAGGATGGATAAGTGTAATGTAGAAAATATGTCCTTTGGACATTTTCAAATTCATTTTGGAATTTCTTGTGGATTTTGGCCTAGTTTTTCCTATATTTAATGTTGTAGTGTGTCCAACACATTCACATTAGGTCCTAAACCCTTGTAAATAAATAAAGACTTTATGGTGCCATGCAAAGGTGTTGTGAAGTGTTGTAACCCACTTTCACACTTTTCTAAGACCTTTCTAATGTATTTCACTCAAATAACCTCTGTTTATCGCTTACCAAGCATTATTTCAAAGTTTTGAAGGGATTTGTAACAAACCCTCACACTTTTTGAGGCTTGTCATCAATAATTAAACCTTTCTTATGCCTTAAATAGCCCCTTAATGTACTTATAGGCCTTATTTAAGTGTCTTTTTGAGAATAAGCCCGATAAACATCATTAACTACATATTAATCCCCGACACCCACATAAAATTCCCAAGTGGGACCAAGTCACCACTTGGGCCGACTTAGTTCCATTTGGCTCAAAAGCCAAAAATATTTCAAAATTCTAGTGGGTTTTCATTCTCTAAAACCTAAGGTCAGCATATGATGTGGTATTTTTGGGAATTAGGGCATAATTGTGTAAAAATATAGGTTTTTCCCTCTCATTCCCCCTATTCATTCATTCAATCAATCTTCTCAATCATTCATTCATCATTCTTCTCAAGCAAGCTAGGGTCTTAGCATTGTGAAGTCATCAAGAAGAATTCAAGGGAGGATTCTTCAACCATTGCTATAGAAATTCAAGATCTATCATCATGGAAAATTTCTAATCCCTTCATTTAATTTTATGATTCATCTTATTTCTTCATTTTGGTTTAATTACCTAAAAGGGGTTAGACCAAGGCAAACCCTCGTTCCCTAACATTCAACATTCATCTCTTTCCTTCTTTGTGTGTTTGCAGATTTAGGTATCTTGAAGGCATGCAGATCGTTGAAGAATAGGTTGAAAACTTGTTGAAGACATCTACATTTTGGATAGGAAAAAACATCCACAAAAAATCACTTATGGTACCCAAAACTAGAGTTTCAGATCCGAATACCTGTAGGAGCAAAATGTGCACACCGAGGGATTCCATTTCCACTTTCAAATTTTTCAAAAATTTAAAGTGAACTAAATCAGCATCAATAGCGATACCCATTTCACATTTTTTTCAGAGTTTTTTGTAGATTAGGATGCCCATTAGGTTGAAACAAGCTATGATGCAATTTTCCAGATCTAGGACTAGGTCACACAAAATGGCGAATTAGTCCCAGTAGGTAAGAATTTTAGAATCAACAACATTTCTAGAGCTCATCTCTAGCAAGTTTTATAGTTTATAGGTGCATTCTTTTCATTTTACTTTTCTATTATGTTTCATTTACATTTCTATTAATCTTTCTAGGTATTTTTGCATGTTACAATGTGCTTTCAAACACTTTACATTTCTTTAGTTTTGCATCCATAGTTTATTTTCTTTATCAAATTCCATCCTTAGGAAGAATCTCCTTTGATATATTTTAATTTCTAATTCATTGGAATCTCAAGGGTTTTCTCTTGAATGCAGTGATTGATCTTTGTCTTTCTCCTTCTAGGTGCAAAACCCTAGAGGTGCAAGAGGTGACAAAAATATTTTGCCACATTTTGGTGAACCTTCATTTAGAACATAATTTTTATGATTTGGAGTGCATTTATATCCTAGGTTTTCATTACATTAACATTGAATTGTATTTGGCATTAGTTAAGATGCATTCTAAGGTTTCAAATTTTACATTAGTGAAAGTGCATATAGGTTGTATTTTTGCACCTTAAAACCTTAAAAATTTGATATTATGCATTTGCATCCTAAGTTTGCATCATGCAACATAGAAAACATTAAAATCAATCAAAAAAATCTAAAAATTCTGAAAAAATTCCTAGTAGGACTGATTCGCCACCTTGGGTGACTTATTCCATTTATTCCCCTAAAACAAACTTTTCTAGAGTTGAAAACCCTATTTTTAAGCTTTTGGTTTTTTCCATTAACTATCTGTATCATTTGGTTGCATTTATATTACATGCATTTCTTTAGATCTAGCTTAAATTAGCTCATTTCATGCATTTCCTAATTTCAATTTCGCATCTACAACATTTCCTTTTCAGATTGTTGCATAATGTAATTAGAAAATTACTTTGTTTAACATTTGAAAAATTGCATTTAAAGTATTTCACCTTAAATCATTGCACTATACTTTATTTATTTTCTCATGTTAGCATGTGTTCTTTTCAATCATTCAGTATATCAAGTGTCTTGTACGATTCTATTTTCATGGACATATAATATAGGACAAAAAAGTAAAACATTTGATAAGCATGCTTCTTACCTAAACCACCAAAAATGGATATTGCTACCAAGGGAAAGAGGATTCCCTTTACTAGGCCCCTAGGGTTTTCACCTAGGAGCACTTGGTGTAGGAATGACACTCTTTCCACTTTGGTTCAATTGTTGTTTTTGGTGGTTTAATTCAAAGGATCGATTGGATTAGAGTTGTGTTATGTGTGTGTGGTGTGGCTGAAAACTAGAATGAAATGAGGCTAATCTAATCTATGAAATGTAAACAAAGCAAATCTAAACTAAATGCAACTAAACTAGATGCCCTAAATGTATGCAAACAAAAATTAAACCAGAAGTTCAACTCTTGTGCACCTGGAAATGGAATGTTGCAGATGAGAAGCCCTAGAATGATTTAGAATCAGCCTAAAATTAGCAGAGGGACATTTATGCCAAGTTGGGTGACCTAGTCCTCCTATCGAAAAACTTTGTTGCACTACGTTTTAGGGAAAATGGTACCTAGAAATGCAAAAATATTATTTCAAGCCTAGTATATGGACAAGGTCACCAGCAGTGGTGACCTAGTCCTCTTGGTACTTTCTAAATATTGAAGTCTAATTTTGTGGGTCCCAATTGGTACTTTCCTTCTTTGTAGCAGCCTGTGTCCGAATCTACCAAAAATGACCTACAACTTGTCCTTTTCCTCCTCCTAGGATTTGACATATTGATGTGACTTGAATGGAATGTTTCTACTATCTCCTACACTTTGGATCTTGCTAAATTTGAGTACAACCTGTAAAGATCATAAAAATACCAAGAGAATTTTGGGGTTAGGGAATAGGGGTTTTCGTAAGTCAAACCCCTTTGTTGGTAACTTAAACCCAAATGAAATATAAATCAAATGAGAGATGCTTGAATGATAAACAATGTAAATTCTCACCAAATCCTTTGTTGTTGAAGTCTGCAACATGCAAGAACCAGCTCCAATGGATGTTTCTTGAGATGCCTTTGCACTTGATTGCTTGCTTGGGAAGGTTGAGTGTAAGAGTACTTGTGAAGAGATGTAAAAATGAGCTTGGGAGAGAGATAAATGAAGGTGAAAACCCCTATTTATACAACATATTCCCTAATTTCCTGAAAATGCAACATGATAGGCCAACACTAGGGTATTGGAGGAAAATTTTGATTAGGTTTTTGTCTTAAATTTGAAATCTATGCCAAAAGGGACTAGGTCACCAAAGGTGGTGACCTAGTCCACTTCGACAATTTCAAATGGTGGTTAGGAATAAAATGATGATTAGTGATGTTTATTAGTCTTGCCTCCTAAAATACACTTAAGTCAGGCCTAAAAGTACATTAAGGGGACAAATTAACATAAGAAAAGGATTAATTAGTTGATGATAATCCTAGGAATATGTGAAAATGCCTTACAACTCTTTATAACACCTTGAAACAAGGCTTGAAAAGGGGTAAAAGGGGGTTATTTAGGTGAATTATGGTTACATGGTCTTCAAAAAGTGGGAAGATTTATTACAACACTTCACAACACCTTAGTAAAACATTGTTAGAATGTTGTTGATTTACAAGCATTTAGGACTTAATCAAGGAAAAACAAGTCCAAAATCAAAGTGAAAAGGCCAAAATGAGTGAAAAAAGTGCAAAAGGCTACACTTTTTGGCAACACATTTAGGCCCCTCTTTAGTGAGAGAATTAAATTGATTCAAGCTCACACTAAAGTAGCTGAATCATGCGTGTGGAGTGGGATCTAATGTATTCATGCTAGTAAGGTGAGATGACTATTATAAGGAGGGATGATCAAGCCCCCAAGATCAAGATCCCATGGAAAAATAAACATAAGCACAAAAGATCACACAAGGAGTGATAAAAGAGTGTTGAGAGAGAAAAATAAGTTGGATCAATCTTCAACCGTTTGTCCAACTAGTTGTGGATCAGATCTAGGTTGTTTGACTAAAAGGAAAAGATGTACTCACTCTAAGTCGATGATTTTTTTTAGTTGTTTTTTGGGTGGTAATGCTAAGAAGGAGGTGAGATACATACACACGGTTGATACACGCCCACACTCACATAAAGGTGACTATGAGGAAAGTCATGACACTAGTTGGGCTTCCCGGTCAACCATACCAAAGTTATACCTCCTGATAACTTTGATAAGGTGCCACAAAAGATGAGGGTGCAATTCATGAGACAATAAAAGCCTTGGATTCTTAAAACTCATGAAGTGCAAGATGGCATCACAGACATGGAAGTTGTGTTATGCAAGGTGGCCATGTATGCACAATGCAAAAATGCAACATGTCAAAATGCAAAAAGAATAAACTGCAAAAGAGATGTTCAAAGGAGTCTTATTTAGTTCATGTGAGGTATGTGACTTAGGGAACATTATGTCTAATGTCTCCAAGAGAGGACATATCAAATAATAGAAGATTCATAACTTAGGGGATGCAGTGTGTTGCATCAGGCCACTAAGAGGAATGTAATATTCTAAGATAAGTCACACTTATGAAACACATTAAATCCAATGTCATCAAAAAAGTGATAAAACACATCATGTCAAGTGATAAGGCTGCACTAGGAACCAGAGAAACATAAATGCAAATGCAAAATAAATAATGCCAATGTATGCCCCCACTTGAAAGGAATTTCTACACAGTATTTTGTGAGAAATTGCTTTAAAGTAGAGAAAGGAAAAATGTAGAAAGGAAGAAAAGGACATGAGAGCCTAATTTAAAGAGCCCCATTTCAAGTGCTAGGGTGTCCAAGAAAGGTTGTTTCATGTGAAAATAAAGAAAGAAAAGGAAAGGGGGAATAAAAAACATCAAACAGAGAAGGGATCTATGGATTTGAGGTCAATATGTTTGTTGCTGTAATGTTTATGTAGAGAGTGCAGAACTATCATCATTCCCCCAAATACACAAAATTTCAAGAAGACACAAGAGAGTGAAAGAACATAAAAATGAAAAAGTCAATTTTTGGTTAAACGTGGAAGATACATAGGATGTTTCGATGCTTTGCATCGTCCCCAAAAGGAAAAAAAGAAGGTAATCAAAAAAGAGACTTGTTTTTTAGTCAACATGAAGGAGACATTGCATTCTCAATGTCTTGCATCATCCTCAAATGGAAGGAAAAAGGGAAAAAAAAAAAGGAAAAGAGTCCATGTGGATCAACATGATAGAGAAATTGTGGTCTCAATTCCTTGCATCATCCCCAAATGGAAGGAAAATTCAACAAAAGGAAAAGGAATGTATGACATATAGAAGAATGGAGGGACATATAGAAGAATATCAAAAAGAGGGGGAGCATCAAACATGACAATATGGGGGAACACATGAAAAACACAATACTAGTAAGGCAAGTGTAAGTCATCTATGAAGCAATTCATCTACCTCCCAATATCGATGAGTGGGAGGTGAAAAATGAAGCTAAGGGAAAATGAAAAATGTATTACTAGGAGAAGGCTAGCAACCTCTTGCACCCACTGAGTGGAAGGCTTGAGTGAGCCAAGATAGGTGATGGGAAAGAGTATGTAATAGTGAGAATTGGATGTTGTACAACAAATATAGAAAAAGGGTGTATGAAAGTAGTTTAGGGGTCAATAGGGTAGCACTCAGCACCAATGAAGTGAGACTTAGTATCTCTCTCATATGGTGACATTCATCGCTTCTATGGCCAAGAACAAATTGGTAAGAAAAATGTGGTACATTAGAATCTTTAAGATTGATTACCAACCTATTATGATGAGGTAAGGTGATAACCCCTATGTTTAAGAGGATATATAATTTTCTCTCCCATTCAAGTGGTGGACAGAGAGGAAAATTAAGTTTTTTGTAATTTATAGGGCCTCTTGCATCAGCTAGATTCCCTAGCTTCAAAAAAGGAGACTAGGGTAGGAGGTATGAGGATGACTATAGGGTTAGCTTTGTTACTATTTTTAGGAGACAGTGTTCATTCCTTAGGAAGGAGAACATCCAAATTGGGAGGGGAATCAAAGATGACTATGCCATCATCACAGAGCCTAATATAATCTTGAGGAGGCATCTTGTCATGAGGGGAATCTTGATAACCTATGCCCATTGTATGTTCATTAGGTGATAATTGTTCATAAAATTTGTGAATTGCATGTTTGTTTGTTATATCACCACCTTGTTTGTTGAGGATGCTAAACTCTTTTCCATAATTCTATTGAATATTAATGGGAGGGTGGGTGACTTGGTTATGGTAAAAGGGTGGAGGAGAGACAAGGTGAGAGGAACTAGACACACCTTATATAGGTAGTTTATGCTTAGTGTTTGTTTTCAGATGGAGATAAGAAAACGTATCAAGGGATGACATGTTGGGAAATGGGGGTTGTTGCATGCATGGGTAAAAGGCCTCCATTTGCTTCAAGATTGTCAAGGAATTCATTAACGAACTGATACATGCTAGCATCATCATCTCCAATGATGTCAATTTCTTGGGGAGGACATTCATTTGGGGTTGATTGAGTAGGAGTAGGTTCATGGTCATTAGGATCAATGGAAAAGGTGTAGCTTGACATATATATTAAGGATTTGAGGGATTTTCACAACTTCTTGAAAGACAAGGCCATGATGCAAGCAAACTAGGTGCAATAAATGGACTAAAAGAGAAAATATGAAAACAAACACAAAAATGCAAGTGCAAAACACAAAAATGCAAGTGCAAAACACAAAAAGTGTAGAAAATGTACTAAAAATGATAGAAAAAACTATCCAAAATATGCAAGAGGACTAGGTCACCCAGTGTGGTGACTTAGTCCTAACAAAGGTTTTTTTGGTAGTTTTTCAAAGTTTTTAATGCTTTCTCTAATGTTTATGCTTCAATGTATGTAAAAAATAAAAATGCAGAGTTTTTTACTCTTTTCAAATAAAATTGAATTAAAAAATGCAATCTAGCATGAAATTTCACTAATAGGATTTTCCTACAAACCTTGGGATGCAAGTAGTGTAAAATTTTGAATGCAATGCAAGCTATTTCCTAAGATGAAATGCAAAATTAGAAAGTTAACAAGTGTTCTATGGTTGAGTTCAGCAAAATGAACCACCAAAAATGGATATTTCTACCAAGGGAAAGAGGATTCCCTTTACTTGGCCCCTAGGATTTTTCACCTAGGAGCACTTGGTGTAGGAATGACACTCTTTCCACTTTAGTGATATTGTTGTATTTAGAAATTGCATTCAAAGGAAGGATTGGATTAGGGTTGTGTTGTGTGCATGTGGTGTAGCTGAAAACTAGAATGAAATGATTCTAATCTAATATATGAAATGTAAACAAAGAAAATATAAACTAAATGCACCTAAACTACATTCCCAAAATGTATGTAGACATAAATTAAACTAGAATTTTAGATCTTGTGCACTTGGAAATGGAATTTTGAAGATGAGAAGCGCTAGAATGATCTGGAATCAGCCTGAAATTAGTAGAGGGACATTTATGCCAAGTTCGGTGACCTAGTCCTCTTGTCGGAAAACTTTTCCAGACTAGGTTTTGGGGAAAATGGTACCTAGAAATACAAAAACCTTGTTTCGGGCTTAGTACAATGATAAGGTCACCAATAGTGGTGACCTAGTCCTCCTGGTACTTTCTGAAGCCTTAAGGTTTGATTCTATGGGTCCCAATTGGTACTTTCATTCTCTATAGTAGCCTCTATCTAAATCTCCCAAAAATTCCCTTCAACTTATCCTTTTTCTCCTCCTAGGGTTTGACGTCTTGATGTGACTTGAATGGAATATTTGTACTTTCTCCAACACTTTGAATCTCACTAAATCTGAGTACAACCTGCAAAGCACATACAAACACTAAGAGAATGTTGGGGTTGGGGAATAAGGGTCTTCCTAAGTCAAACCCCTTTGATGGTAACTTAAACCCAAATGAAATAGAAATCAAAGGAGAGATGCTTGAATGTAAACAATGTAAATGCTCACCAAATCCTTTGTTGTTGAAGTCTGCAACGTGCAAGAACCAGCTCCAATAGAGGTTTCCTGAAATTGCTTTGTGCATGATTGATTGCTTGGGAAGCCTGAGCACAAGAGTAGTTGTGAAGAGATGTAAAAATGAGCTTGGGAGAGAGAGAAATGAAGGTGAAAACCCTTATTTATACAACATATGCCCTAATTTCTCAAAAATGCAACATGATTATAGGCCGACACTATGGTTTTGGAGGAAAATTCTCATTAGTTTTTTGTCTTAAATTTGAAATTTATGCCAAAAGGGACTAGCTCACCCAAGGTGGTGACCTAGTCCACTTAGACAATTTCAAGTGGTGGTCGGGAATAAAATGATGATTAATGATGTTTATTGGTCTTGCCTCTTGAAACATACTTAAGTTGGGCCTAAAATTACATTAAGGGGATAAATTAACATAAGAAAAGGGTTAATTAGTTGATGCTAAGCCTAGTAATATCTACAAATAACTTACAACTCTTTACAGCACCTTGAAACAAGGCTTGAAAAGGGGTAAAAGGGGGTTATTTAGGTGAATTGTGTTGATAGGGTCTTAGAAAAGTAGGAATATGTATTACAACACTTCACAATGTTACCTTAGTAAAACATTGTTAGAATGTTGTTGATTTGCAAGCATTCAAGAATGAATCAAGGCAAAACAAGGCCAAAATCCAAGGGAAAAGTCCAAAACGAGTGAAAAAGTGCCAAAGACCACTTATTTGTGACACAATATCCTCCTAGTACCTACTAGATTTGTAAGAATGCCATAACAAAAGAGGATGCAAGTGTAGATGATCATAACAATCATACTTGTTTTTCTCCCAATACCTCTCTTATTAGTGACAAAGGTATCTTGGTGAAAGAAGATACAAGCATTGAGAGTCTTTATTGTCCCTCTCCTCTTCCACCTTTGAAATAAATTATAAAACAAGATGATGAGATCATAAACACATTTCTAAACATCATCTTACCCAGTCTCTCTAAACATAATAATCAAAATTTTCCTTCTAATATCCCTCCTCGATGCAAAGAGGATAGATTGGTGTTAGAAGATATACCTATTACAAGTAATTATAATCTTGACCATCCCTTCCCTAATGCTCCTACCATTTGATAAAATCTATTTGAAGATCATCTTGGTCCTCCTCTTGATGCCTCCCCTACTTGTGATGAAGCAAGCGGTGAACATATTACAAGCTCTCCTACTAGGGAAGATAATATGGAACAAGCAAATGAGACCTTCAGAAACCAAGATGATCGAATAGATCCTTCTCCTAACATCCCCACTCTTGCTAAACAAGACAATTCCACCATTGATAACTCCCTTACTTATGATGAAGTTATGTTGGAAGAACCAAGCCTTGCATGTCAAGAATAGTTTCCTTGTAGTTTTCCTAACAACTCTCATCCTAGGGAGGATATCATAATGCAAGACAAGGAAAAAATTAACAATAATAATATTATGCCCTTAGAAGAATATGTAGAGCCCATTTTAGACTCTCCTTCACCAGGGGATGTTAATATTATTCAACATCAACTCATCCTTTACCCACCATAAAACAAACCTCAAAATCAAAACAAACCTAAACTTGTCCTTTACCTACCTAAGAACAATGTTTCACAACAACTGATTCATAGTACCGTTTCTCACACACATTACAAAAGAAATAATCCACACATGCCACAACCAACTCCAACACCCTTACATTTACCCAATCCCATATTTCCTCATGATCCTCAATTAAATTCACACATTAGGGAGTATGATCTTATTGAATAACTCAAGAATAATCCTACCAAGATATCCCTATGGGATTTAATTCAAAATTTACCTTGCTATCACACTATGCTTCAAATGGCCTTACAAAAAGTTCCTATCCCTTCTAATGTGCAACCTAATGACATAGAAGCCCTCTTTCAAGGATTCAATGATGAAATTTTTTTCCATCAAAGTGAACTCCTGCCTCTGGAAGTGCAAAAACAAAATGAATCTTTCATGATGATATCTCAATATAAATGAAAAGGGATCAAGAGAACTCTTATAAATATTGGCTCTGCCCTTAATGTGTGTAGTTTGATCCTTTTGGATAAGCTTGGCATTAAGAGATCAAACATTCAACCTGAGTCTTTATATTTTAAGGGATTTGACAACATCAAAAAGAAACTGATAGGTGTGATCACTTTTCCTATTATAGTTGGAATGGCCACATTGGAAACACTGATCCATGTTATGACTCATGCAATCTCATGTAATCTTCTTTTAGGTAGTTTTTGGATTCATGCAATGAATGGGGTATCTTCATCAAAAAATGAAGTACATCTACAATAACAAAGTGTACTCACTTGAAATTGATCTGGAGCCTTATAGTGTCTTGCAACTAGAGAAAAATAAAGTGAATCCATTGAACACATTAACACCAACCACACAAGTGGAACCTATGCAACCAAAAGACAAAGGAAAACATATTAAATAAGTCATGAAGCTATTACAATATTATTGGGGTTCCTTAGACTTCACACCTACACTAATGGGAGAATACAAGATCACACACTAAGACTCTAAAAATGGAAAAGTATTATTTTCAACACAAAAATATGTAGACCATTCAACAACATCCACCTCAACTACCTTGGACCAAAATCCAACAAACTAAACAACAAAATTTGATGAACTTCAATTCATGAACAACCACCCAATCCAAATGTGATGAAAAATGTTTATGGAAAAGGTTATGAACTTATGAAACAACTTGGCTATTGTGTAAAATGAAGTGGTGCTAACAAACATGGTATCCACAACCCTATAGAGCCTCACACATAAGAAACAAATCATAGTCTTGGTTATTTTCCTTTGATAGAAATCACTAATCCTTCAATTGACATCAACAAAATCACCCATGATTCCTCTAAACCAACCTTAACACTAGTAAATCCTTAACTGATGGACACTAGTGGTCTCAAAAGTGATTTTTTGTGACACTCGAAACAAACAAAGAAATCTTCACTTAATGTTAATGTCATCTCACAAAACACTAATGAATTATATTTTTCACACTCCTCTAAGGGAGCATACAAAATATCACAATCTATAGTTCCTTGCATAGATATGACATATTGTACTAAGCAGGACACATCTTTGTCACAAGATAGAGGAACTGGATAAGTGCATGATCATCATGGAAAAAAAAGGCCCTTAAGTGGCAATGAAAATTCAGAAAATCAGAGTTAGGCAACTTGACGTAAAAAATTGAATCAGTAATCTATATTATTTCAAAAATATGTAAGAATAGAATCTGTAGAAAATTAAATTTAGTTTCTAAACTACTAGGTTTATTTTAAAAAATATATATTTGGTGAAAATTTGAAATTTCAATGCAGTAGTACTTAAATTTCAAGGAAAAATTAGAATTAGGTGTATGTTTGACCACCCTAACCACAGTAAAATGATAATATTTTTTCCAAGTAAATAATTAATTATGAATTTTTTTATTACAACTTTTAAAAAATATAAAAAATCGTATGTCTGACCACCTTAACTTGGTCAAAACTTCATGAAATTCATTTTTTTTTAATCCTATAGTATGCAAAGCAAGGAATGTGACGCATGTTTCAGATTCAAAAAATGTTATACCATTTGAAAGATATAGATGTTTTTCAATCAGCCTATCAATCAAGACTTTAGTCGTAATTGAAATAGAAAATGAATAATATCTATTTTTTAAATTCAAAGTAAAGAATAATTTATATTTGTTGAAAGATGAGAATCTCCTTTACAAACCCTTTTCGTTTCATCAATTTTTCCTAGGTTAAAAAAAATTCATCAACCACATGGGCCATCATATCACTTACATATCGCCACTTTTTGGCCCGTCATGATCCTACACATACCCAACCTCTTCTACCTTTGATCAAGAGAGTATCTTATCGAGACTCCTCCAAGATCAATTGATATCCCTTCTACCACAAACTCACAAGAAATTATACTACATTCATTTTGTCCATATCATAGAGTTCATGGTCATTCGACTAATGAATGTAAGGCTTTGAGTAGTAAAATCTAACATCTTAAGGATTTTTATCTTCTCCCTTATGTGGGGTCACCTAATTCCTCTAATTGATATTTATTTTCACTCTACCATGCATTTCATCAATCATTTCAGCTCATCCTTGTCCTGCACTAAGTGGGGCAAGGGATTAGTTAGCCTTGTCCTAGTATGTCACTTGTCTTTGTCTCTTTTGGCTAGTCGTTAACCTTTCATGAACGTATAAGAGAAAGCTTGGGATCTAGACGACATGCCTTAAGTTGACTCACATGTGAGATACTATCCTTTTTATGACATAGCTTATAGAAAACATATGGACTTGGCATAGGGTTTTCTGCATAAGCTCTCATTTCTTCTTCTACTTTAAATAAATTTCTCACAGTAATGGTGTTAGAAATTGCTTTAATGTGGGGGCATAAATCAACACTCACATTTCAATGTGTGGTTTTCTTTTTCTTGTGATTCACTCTATTGGAAAAATTAGGTACAATTTTTCTCAACATGAGACATTACACTTGTCCTCTCTTGGAAACAAGAGGAGACCTTTTGCACTTTTCCACTCTTGGAGACACTAAGCATGATGCTCCCTAGGATGAGACCTTGCATGAACAAATAAAAAATCGCCTTTAACAATTTTTATTTACAAAAGTCATTTTCTTTTGTGGCACCTTATTAAAGTTATTAGGAGGTATAACTTTAGTATGGTTTGAGCAGGAAGCCCAACCAGTAGCATGACTTTCCCCATAGCCACCTATGTTTGTCTAATTGAATACCAACTGTGAGTGTATGTTTCTCACATTTTTGGCCTTCTCATTTGGTGGATAGGCAAGAGTTCTGTCAGCTCAGAGTGAGTATGCATTTTTGGACAAACAACTAGCTAGACTTGAACATTTGAAGTTTGATCCACCTTCTTACTTTCATTATTCTCTTCCTTCTAGTTCTTTCCATTATATGATCACCTATCTTTTGTTGCTGCAAATCATTCACCTTGTGTGTGTTCTCTTATGTTTATGTTGGTTTGACTTAGGATGTTGGATCTTAGGGGCTTGATTGCTAATTTGATCTTTTTTATCCTTTTCTATCTATATTAGTATAATTGGACCCCTCCTGAATTGCTACTTTAGTGTGATTTTGAAGCAATTTCATCCTCTAGCTAAAGTGGGGGCTAAATCTAATGTAAAAAAATGTATCCTTTGGACATTTTGATGTTCATTTGGGATTTTCTTGTGGATTTTGTCCTAGTTTTGCCTAGATTTAATGTTGTAATGTGGCCAACACATTCACATTAGGTCTTAAACCCTTGCAAATCAATAAAACATTTATGGTGTCTTGCAAAGGTGTTGTGAAGTGTTGTAACCCACTTTCAAACTTTTCTAGGACCTTTCTGATATATTTCACTAAAATAACTTCTTTTTATCACTTACTAAGCATTATTTCAAAGTCTTTAAAGAAGTTGTAACAAACCCTCACACATTTCTATTCTTTTCATCAATAATTACACCTTTCTTATGCCTTAAATGGCCCCTTAATGCACTTACAGGCCTTATTTAAGGTTTTTTTTTAGAATAAACCCAATAAAAATCATTAAATACATCTTAGTCTCTCAAAACCACTTAAAATGCCTAAGTGGGACCAAGTCACCACTTGGGGCAACTTATTCCCATTTAGATCAAAATTAAAAAATATTTCAAAATTCTAGCGGGTTTTCATTCTCTAAGACCTAAGGTTGGCCTGTGATGTGGTATTTTTGAGTATTAGGGCATAATTTTATATAAATTTATGATTTTCCCTCTCATTCCCCCTCTATTCATTCAATCAATCAATCTTCTCAATCATTCATTCATCATTCTTCTCAAACAACCTAGGGTCTTAGCATTGTGAAGTCATCAAGAAGTATTCAAGGGCAGATTCTTCAACCATTGCTTTAGAAATTCAACATCTATCATCATGGAAATTTTTTGATCCCTTCATTTCATGTTCATGCTTCATCTTATTTCTTCATTTTGGTTTCATAACCTAAAAGGGGTTTGACCAAGGAAAACCCCCATGCCCTAACATTCAACATTTCTCTCTTTTCTTATTTGTGTGTTTGAAGATCTAGGTATCTTGAAGGCTTGCAGATCATTGAAGAATAGGTTGCAAACTTTTTGAAGGCATATCCTTGTTGGCTAGAGAGAAACATCCACAAAAATCCCTTATAGTGTCGAAAACCAAAGTTTCAGATTTGGATACTTGGAGGAGCATAAAGTGCAGACTGAGGGCTTTTGTTTCCACTTTCAGATTTTCGGAAAGCCAAAGTGGACTAAGTCACCATTGATGGTGACTTAGTCACACAACACATGTTTTTTGAAATTCTTTCTAGATTTAGATACCCATTTGGCTGAAACGATGTAGCTTGTGAGACCTTTTTCTTAGAGATTTTCCCTTTGTTGAACTCTGGTGGTCAGGAAGTATGGAATGGAAGCTTTTCCGCTATTACTTCATGGTTGGACTATAGGTTGCCATTGGTGAAATCAGCTTCTCAGTCATAAATTTCCTCTAACTATTCATCATATGGGTGAAAGCCTCGAAGAAACTTATGAGTACCTCCCATTTCTTGTTGGAATCTCCAAAAGTCATCTTGTATTCCAACCACCATTGCCACTTCATCTAATTTTTTAGGGTTTTACCTGTTGGAATCTCTCTCTGATATCTTTCCTATGGCGTATGGAAACTCATCCGCTTTGGCCTTTTAGTTGGTATGAGGACTCATTTAACATATAATTCTAATTTCTCCAGAGTTAGGTTCCTCTTAGAATCCAAATATTCCCATGCCTTGTGCTTCAAGGGAAGCTTCTTTGACAGATTGTCATCCCATGTGTCACATATAAGGACTAATCCTAGAGTCACCAAGAGATTGGTCACTTCCTTTTGTTCTTCACGCTTATCAAACACTAGTTTGTTGTTTGCAATGCAAAGAGGAAGTGGATATAACTTTTTGTTTTTCCTTCCCCTACCATAGGCATTGTCGACAAGAGTTGCCTGATGGCATGCCTCCAACACAAAGACCTAATCCATCACAAATCTAGGGAGTCGGAAGGGTTCTTTGAAAAATCCATGATACCTAATAAATGTAAAATATTTCCTGAAGAAATAATCTACCAAGGTTGATGAATTTTTAAACCATTTCTCAACCTCAAGGGAGAAGTGGTTTATTAATCATGGCAATAACTCTTGCAACATTGGTCTTAGAAAGTGGTGCACAAACTAGTAATAATTACTTGTTCTTGACAAGACATAGGTCCATACAAAAACTACATAAACAAAGCCCTCTTCATCAAACCTAGAGACACACAATTATTTTGCAAAAACCCAAAGTTCAGATGCAGAATTAAATGGACCAAGAAAGAAGAATACCTGAATTTAGACTCAGTTTGGTAATTCTTTAGCTACATACACATGTTTGTAGCTATTAAATCGGCGAAATAAAAATATATTTTCTCCCACTCCTGCTTAAGTATCAAAGCCAAAGCCATTTGCAAATAATGAACCTCTTCATCATCATCTAGGCTAAAAATCTAGGCCAACATAGGAAAAGATCCCATGTGTTATTTGGGAACTTGCTAAATGCCAAGGGAAAGACCAAATGGCCTCTAGTTAGCCTCTCCTCTATCTCATCATAATAGAAACCCTCTCTTTCATTTTCTTCCTCCAAGTAGACCTCCATATCTTCCTCAATAATTGGCTCAACACATAAGTTGGGAGGAATGCACATCTCCCATATAGCTGGAAAAAAAATTGTGACCTTGATCCTATTGCATGTTATGGTTCCATTTTCTTTATTAAACCTTCTAGCACATACATCCACTAGCTCTAGATATGGATATATGATAGGTAACATAAACTATGGTAGACCACAATTATAGAGACAGGAAGCAAAACCCTCAAAAGTACCATGATATTTCATCCTCTAAAATGCTTTTTCTCAAAGATTTTAGGGTTTTTGGCCAGTCTTGGGTCAAAAACATTATCGAAAACATCTCATACTACTTCTCTTTTAACACTCCTATCCACCTGCACCTTCTTACAAAACTCAAACAGTCGATCTTCAAGTACTAAAGCATTAGCAAATGATCTTTGCCCAAAAAAATTGGTGAAAATGGGCCTCTTTGGTATAGTTCTTTTGATTCATCCAGTTGTTGATGGTTCTGCCATAGCTGCTTCAAAAGTTGTAGAGAGTTTTCACAGAAATGACCACTTGCTTTTGCTTACCTTGGAAAAAATCTACCTTTTGGTGTAATTAATTCCCTCAATAAGTACATGCAATTAAGGCTATGTCATTATTGTTGGTCCATTAAATGCTACCAATGAGATGATACATGTGGGTGAAAGATCTGTATCCCTCGAGAATGCCAAAAACTCTGCAAGAATGGAATTAGTGCATTCCTTTTGCCACCTTTTTTCATAAATAATCTCATTTTCTAAGGGAGAGTGCCCATAATTATGTCAATCTTACTTAGTGATACAAAGTACATTTGAAAAGATGTGCTCATTAATTTGTCAAATATTAGCACATTAATCTATTAGAAAATGTGCCTCAAACTTACTGACATGAAACTCCTGAAAGAGAAAAATCGGCGAGACTCTTAGAATGTCTTGTCGATAGGTATCTTGGTTTTGAAGGTTCAAAATGATCATGTTAGTGTTACTAATGGTTGGTCTTGCCAACAAGATCCATTGCTATGACCTAAATGATCAATGCAAGTTATCTATCTATCGGTGAAGGTAGAAGTCTAACCGATAGGTGATGATTGGTGAGAGTCTTGCCAAGGCTACCCCGTTCAAGTAACTTTGGTCTTCGGTTAGACCTGGGAAGCTCAAATTGATGGTAGAAGTCTCACAGATGGGATATGGTCAGCTTGAGTCTTGCCAATGGTTCTTCATTGGTGAGAAATATGACTTTGGCCCAACCTTATGATCTTCATTTGATGATTGAATTCTAGCTGATGGACCATTCCTGAATGACATCAGAGTAACCTAGGTCTTTGGCCTAGCTTTGAATTATCATCCTGACTGTATTGGTTTACCCAATGGAATCGATCGGGGTAAGTCTTCCCGATGAGATGAACAAGAGGGAACTTCATTGATATGACATCAAATATTGGAGGAGCTTTAGAGACTTCCTCTGAGGTAGGATCTCAGCCTGATGGTCTTTTGGTTAGCAAGACTTCACCAAGTCAGAGCAATAGAGCGATTGAAGATTGTATAGTGTGTGATTGTCGAATGGGTAGTTAGGAATTCCTTAAACATAGTCTAGTGTCTCACCGATAAGTGATACAGTTGAATAATTTTGAATGAATGAATGTCCTACGTGGTTTGGTTTGAACCAATGCGAGAAGTAGAATGTAAATTGTTTGTAGTTGTATTGTTGTGACCATACACTTGTGGGTGATCAATAGACTGTTTGTGAACTATGAACAAAATGGAACTCTTTGTAATGGTTGAAGGTTGAATCATTTGAGAAGTTATTGTTTTGAATTGTATGTTGCATGAGCATTGGAACAGTAAGACATAACAAAGTGTGATCAACATTTGTTCTGTACAAGTTTGATCAAAGAATTGTTTTTGTAAATTTGACATTTGAAAGGAGAGTTTGTAACTTGTATGTAATCAAATTAGTGTAATACAAGTGATTTTTCTTTGGTGTGGTGGTTTTTTGTCCCATAAGGGTTTTCCCACATAAATCTTTTGTCCAATTATGTATGTGTTTATTTCTCTATTTTTTAATTCCCTTCATGTGCATCTTAATGAACTATAATTTCAAAATTGAAAGACATATATGCATTCTTCTCTGAGTTTTGACATTTGCAGAGTTCGTTTTGCACAATTTTGTTTAGTGGGAGTCTTGTAGAAGTTTGGTAATTGAAATTATAGATTGTGATGGAAATGGAAAGTACATTAGAAAATATTGAAATTGAGAAACTCAATGGCAGCAATTTTGAGTTGTGTAAACTTAAAATGGAATATTTTTTGGATGATCATGATCTTTGGGTTGCTGTGTCTAGAATGAAACATTTTGGAATGAAGCAAGAAGAAATTTAATTGGTAGATCGAAAAGAAAAAGGGTTGATAAGACTGTGTTTAGAATAATTTGTTCTCCTGAATGTTCATGAAGAGAAGACTGCAACCTCCTTATGGAAGAAACTAGGTGACATTTATTAGGGCAAGTCCTTGGTGAATAAGTTTTTCTTAAGGAAGAAGTTGTACTCTTTTAAAATGCAGGAAGGAGCATCTGTTTCTAATCATTTAAATATTTTTAACATGTTGATTGCTCAATTAGCATTTGTGGGTGTGAAGATTGATGAAGAAGATCGATGTATGTTATTGTTATGTTATTTGCCAGATTCTTGGGATCACTTGGTGATGGCTATTGGGAGTATGACATCCACTTTTAAGATGGAATACATTTTTTCTTCTTTGTTATCAGAAGAGATTAGAAGGATATCTTCTAAGATGGTGAAGGAGGCTCTTGTTGTTCGAGGTAGATAAAAAGAAAAAGGTAAGAAAAAGGATGAGAAGTCCAAATCAGAATCAGAAGGAAGATCAAATTCTCCTAGCAACAAGTCCAAGGTGAAGTGTTGGAACTATGGGTATCCTGGTAATGTAAAAAACTATTTCAAAGAGGAGAAAAAGAAGAAGAAGAAGAAATCTTTCAATAATGATTCTTCTCAGATTGATGTAGATGCCTTCATTGCAGTCTTGGGAATTTAGGCATTGGATGATGTTTGACTAATTGATTCTGGAGCATCTTTCCACATGACATATCAAAGGAATTGATGGTGTAATGCATATACTAGGTCTAGTTGAAATTTACTCTATGTTAGTAAGCTGAATGATGTTGGAGTGCAAGTATCATTCTCTGCTAATGGCTACAAAATGACTAGAGGCTTAATGGTGTTGGCTAGGGGTGCTCGAATTGATACTCTATATATGTTGGATGCACTTGTTTTTCAATGCAATAGTTCCTCTGCAAAGTCATAAAATGTTGTGTAAAGAGAAGGAAAATGTCCCTAATAGTGCAAACTCTATGGAAGTTAAACTTCCAGCAGAAAATACTATGCTCTAGCATCATAGGATTGGCCACATTAGAGAAAAAGGTTTAAAATTTTAAAAAATAAAAACCTGGTTGAAGGGCTTGAAGATTGTAACCTTGAATTCAAATTTTTTGAGCATTGTATATATGGCAAAAAACATCGTGTTTCATTTTATTCTAGTCCTCGTAAATCTTCTAGTATACTTGATTACATTCATTATGATGTGTGTGGTCCAATGAATGTTCCTTCATTATTAAAATCTAAATATTATGTTTCTTTTATTGATGACTATTCGAGAAGGAAATTTGTGTATTTTTAAAAAAGTAAATCAGAAGTGTTTAGCAATTTTAAGGAATTTAAAAACCTTGTGGAAAATCAGGCTGGAAGAAAAATAAAGGGTTTAAGGACTAACAATGGCAGTGAGTTTTGATCTAAAGATTTTGAAAGTTATTGCAAAGATCATGGAATTAAAAGACATAAAAATACACCCTACACTCTGCAACAAAACAAAGTTGTTGAAAGGATCAACAAGACGATGATGGAAAGGGAAAGAAGTATGTTGAGCAGTGTTGGCTTGTAGGAGAATTTTGGGCGAAGGCAGTTGCAACAACATATTACTTAGAAAATTAGTCTCCTAACTCTACTCATGTTGATAAAACACCTTTGGACGCATGGTCTAGAAAGAAGCGCTCTCTAAGACATATTTGTGTCTTTGGCTGTGAGGCATATGCATATGTGCCAAATGAAAAAATATCTAAAATGGAGAACAAGGTTGTTAAATGTATTTTTATTGGCTATAGAATTGGCATAAAAGGATACAAGCTTTGGAATCCTATGATTGAGAAGGTTTTGTAAAAAATAAGTGTTATTTCTCATGAGTTGAAGTCTTCTACTTTGGATCTGCAGTTAGAAACAAAATCAAAAAACAAAAAGGATGTAGTTGAAATTCCTCCCATACTAGATAAAGAAGAATTAAAAATTCAAAACGTAGCTAAATCTAAGGAGATCTCAAGTAGCTTTGAAATTTTTGAACAAGATGATGAACAATGTCCTCACCCTGAACCTATGAGGAGGTCTAGACATGATAGGTGACAACCGCATAGGTATGGATTCCCTATGTTGGATTCTAGTTGTGCCTATGCTCTGATCACTAACACTAATGAGCCTAGGACTATAAAATAGGCAACTAAAATGTTAGATTCAGATTTTTTGTTGGAAGCCATGAATGAAGAAATGGCATCATTAAGGAAAAATGATACCACGGATCTGGTTCCATTGCCTAAAGGTAGAAAGCCTGTGGCCTACAAATGGGTATTTAAAAATAAAATTGGTCTAGATGGATGTGTTGAAAAATATAAAGTGAGGTTGGTTGCAAAGGGATATTCCTAGGTAGAGGGAACTGATTATGGAGAATTTTTTTCTCCATTAGCAAAGCTCACATCTATCAAATTTATTTTGTCACTTGCAATAGCACATGACTGTGAGATTGAGAAGATGGATGTGAAGACAACATTTCTTGATGGTGATCTTGAACAATAAATAATATTTCCTAGCCAAATCACTTTGTGAAAAAGAATTTGTAGGGAACAAAGCTACCTATTGAAGACTATCCAAAATATCCTATTGAGATGGAGGACATGACTAGGGTGCCTTATGCAAGTTTAGTTGGAAATTTAATGTATGCAATGGTTTGTACAAGGCTAGACATTTCCCAAGCAGTGGGAGTACTTAGTCATTTTATGGAAAATCTAGGAAGGTCGCATTGAGATGTTGTGAAAAGAGTGTTTAGATATTGGAAGGGCACTTCAGACTATGGTTTGTGTTACCATGGAAATTTGGTTGGATCATAGAGGACTCTCAACATTCGTGGGTATGTGGATTCTAATTTGGTAGGGAACATTGACAATGGAAGATCCACTAGTGGATATATTTTCATGGTGAATGGTGGTGCAATTAGTTGGATGACCAAGCGGTAGGCTTTAGTCACTTTGTCCACTATGGAGGCAGAATACATGGTAGCTACACACGCCTGCAAAGAATCAATCTAGTTAAAAAATTTGTGTTCTAACACTAGGTTTGATGTAGGGAAGATTACAATTTACTATGACAATTAGAATGCTATTTATCTGGCAACAAACCCTACTTTCCATGCCAAGATGAAACATATTGATGTGTAATATCACTTTGTATGAGATATGGTGGAGGAGGGAAAGGTCTATTTAAAAAAACTAGATACTCTAGAAAATGTTGTAGATGCATTAATAAAACCAATGAGCACAGAAAAGTACAGGTGGTGTGCAAGTTTGATGGGCCTTGGTGCCCATGAATCATAGTAGTTTTTGGATGCTCTGGAGGTGTGAGTAAGATCTTCGTCAAGTGGGAGATTGTTGGAGAATGTGCCTCAAACTTACTAACATGAAACTCCTAAAAGATAAAAATCAGTGAGACTCTTGGAATGTCTTGCTAATAAGAAACTTGGTTCTGAAGGTTCAAAATGATGGGATCCATCGGTATGACCTAAATGATTGGTGAAAGTTCTCTATCTCTTTGAAAAGTTATGAGTCTAACCGAAAGGTGATGACCAATGAGATTCTTGTTGATGGTACTCCATCGAGGTAACTTTGGTCTTTTGTTAAACCTTGGAAGATCAGACCAGTGATAGAAGTCTAGCTAATGGGATATGGTCGGCGTGAGTCTTGCCGATGGTTCATCATCGGTGAGAAATATGACTTCAGCCTAACCTTATGATCTCCATCTGATGATTGAAGTCTAGCCAATGGATTGGGATCAGAGTAACTTGGGTCTTCATCCTAAATTTGGATAATCATCTCGACTATATTGGTTTTCCTGATGGAATCGATCAGGTTAAGTCTCCATGATGAGATGAACAAGCAAGAACTTCATCGATATGAAATGAAATATCAGAGGAGATTTAGAGACTTCCTCAGAGGTAGCATCTCATCTTGATGGTCTTTTGGTTGACGAGACTTCACCAAGTTAGAGTGATAGAGTGATTGAAGACTATAGAGTGTGTGATTGTCAAATGGGTAGTTTGGCATTGGTGAGACATGTTCTGGTGTCTCATCGATAAGTGATACAATTGAATAATTTTGAAAAAATGAATGTCCTACATGGTTTGGTTTGAACCAATGAGAGAAGTAGAATGTAAACTATTTGTAGTTGGATTGTTGTGAGCATTCACTCGTGGGAGATCAACAAATCATTTGTGAACTGTGAAAAAAATGTAACTCTCTGTAATGGTCGAAGTTTGAATCGTTCGAGAAGTTTATTTTTTGAATTGGATGTTGTATGAGCAATGGAATTGTAAGACATAATGAAGTGTAATCAAATATTTTTTTGTACAAAGTTGATCAAGGAAATTTTTTTGCTATAAAATTGACATCTAAAAGGAGAGTTTCTAACTTGTATGTAATCCAATTATTGTAATACAAGTGTTTTTTATTTGGTGTGGTGGGTTTTTCTCTCGTAAGGGTTTTCCCACATAAATCTAGTGTCCAATTGTGTATGTGTTTATTTCTCTATTTTTTTATTCATTTCATGTGCATCTTGAGAAATTGTAATTACAAAATTTACAGACATATATGCATTCTTCTCTGAGTTTTTACATTAGGAGAGTTTGTTCTGCACCTTAAGCTTTCCTTACATAATCCATGTCTTTTCACTTACGTGACCTAGCTGATGTTGATGATGGCCAAGGACACATGTAAACAATTGGTTTATGCGAGCATTTACTCCCAATGCCCAAAAATTAATTTTGAGACCTTATGTAATATTTTTCGTATGATTTATTCTCTATTCACTAGCTACTTTGATATTTTCTCATCGCCATTTGGCCAAAAATAGAATTTCCACTACTTGGGTTCACTAGCACCTCTTTTCAATAAATAGCTATGCCACCTCAAGGCTATATTCATTTGGAAAGTAAGAATTTGGAGTTTAGCCAACTTTTTGTCCATCTGAATTTCATCTTTTGCTTTATTTCTTTAACCATGCCTATCGGCCTAGGTACTCCTATCTATCTTCTTCCATGAAGGCCAAAGTATGCCTTCACTAGAGAGATTAAAACTAACAAAATTAAATTATCCGTAAAGAGGTGCAATCGACTGGGGGTAATTTCATTTTGATGGGTCATTGGCATGGACTTCATTAAAGATGAAAACTAGATGAGGAGCAACTGCAACATCTTGTCCCACTTTGTGGCCTCTCTCCTAGACCTAAATATCGCCAAACCCAAGATAGTGGAGTTGTGTCACCGAATGTTTGACGTGTCTCTGCTAGAAGGGCTCGATGAAATTGTCCAAGTTGCCATCCCCGGTGTTAGTATTCCTAGCGTGATGGACCTTTAGTGGTTCATTGATCATGGTGTGGATGTTCCTTGGCTTCCTTTTTTGAGTGACATATGCACCATGGAATTGGAAAGCCACTGTGCTCTAGCTATGCTTGTAGCCAGCTATTTCCTTTAGGATTATGGTGTTGAGGAAGCTCTTGATTTTGACTTTAGAAAGAATTTTTGTGCTTTTGGCCTACAACTGTTGAAACTGAGTTTGAGGTCCATGCACCATGTATTGTGTGTTGTTTGTTCCCCGCTTTCCTATTTATGAAGAAGAAGAAGAAGAAGAAAAGAAGAAAAAAAATGATTATGGGAAACAAGCCCTTGTAACTATGGCTTGAGGCCTATCCTTTTTTTTAATTTTTGTAAAGAAATGCCTCCATTTTTCTTTTTGTAAGTTTGCACAAAGACCCTTTCTAGATTTTGCTCGAGAGAGCTTTTCTGTTAAAATTTAGGCCTTGGTCTACCCCATACTTTAACTTCGATGAAAATATAATATATAATGTAGTATTTCCTTACTTATTTTTTCTCTTCATGTTTTTTTTCTTTTCCATAGCTTATTCTAAAATTTAAAATGATATTTATACATTTTTACATGTGGTACATATCTGTGATTTATTTTTAAATAATGTTGTACTTAATTGAATAGTTTCAGATAAATATCATTTACTGGTATCTCTCAAGAATTACCTTCTATATCCTCTAAATTGTATGCATTCTTCTCATTACATGTGCTGATTCAGAAAGGCCCCTTCAACAGTGCTTCGAATTTGGTGTGTTGCGCTATTTTTGTAGTGCGTTTGTCATATTTCAGCACTAAGCTTCCTTTTTAGAAATATGGGTTGGAAATCTTTTTATCAAACCATCGCTTGATCGTCTATTGGCGGCCAACCATGGCTCCAAAGGAATTATCTTTTTCTTCCTCCAATTTGAGGAGTTTGGCTTTTCATGCTTCCATTCCATCACTTTCCTCTATTTCTAGTGTTCTAGTGCTTTCAATAATTGTAAGGTGGGAAGTTCCATCAAAATAGGTAGGACCACTTCCTTCCCATAGACTAATTTTTAGGGAGATGTCTTTAGGATCTATTTTGGTGTGATCTAGTATGCCCACAACGCAGCATGTAGATGTTTGTGCCATTCTCTTTTTCATTCAGACCCAATACACTTGATGAACCTAATTAGGTTTATATTTGTCGATTCCACTAACCCATTCCCTTGTTGGTAATAGTTTGAAGAAGTCTTGAGGTAGATCCCATTCCTAATAGAAAAATTTGACACCTTTTAACCTACAAAGGCTTGAGCATTTTCAGATATGATAGTCTTTAACAAATCAAACCTGGTCACCAACCCTTCTAGAAAGCTGACAATCTCACCTTCTATAGCAACTTTTAGGGTGATAGCCTCTATCCACCTTGTGAAGTAGTTGGTTTCTATGAGGATCCACTTATGGCTAGCACTGGAGATGGGGTTTCTCATTCTGAAAAATTATAATCCCCATTGAACAAAAGGCTCTTCAGTTACAATGGGATTTAAAGCAAAAGTGGAATTTTTCCTTTTGCCAACAAAGAATTAGCACTAAGTAAACTTCTAAACCAAATGGTGTGCTTTAGAAAACATCAAGGGCGAATAGTATCATGCATGTATGATTTTTAGTGTAGTATTTTTAGTAGAAAAATGTCCACCCTCACGACTGTTGTGGAATTTTGATAAAACCCTTTCTGCCTAGCACTTGTCTAAACATCGTAGCAATAATCCATCATAGTTTATTTTAAATAAAATTCTCTAAACCAATACATACCTAGTGCCTTGCAGTCAGTAGTGTCTTCATTTGTGGAATGGGAGATCCATCCAGTAATGTCCTTTTTGCATGTATAGTGTCTAATTCACTACCTAGGATTCATCGAACTCAAACTGATTTGAGTAGACTTGATAGATCTCCTTTTCGGCTTCGGAAACCATCTCTTGCACAAGATATTCAAAGAGGCCTGTTCCGCACACCATCTTAGTTGATTTGAAATCCACATCGTATTCCAGGATCTTGGTGATCCAATTGGCTCTTTTTTTAGTTATCTCTCCTTTAGTAATGTATTCCCTTACATTCAGGTGAGCAACCAAAATGGTGATCTTATTGACTGATACTAGGTGTCAAAACTTCTTAAGGCTCTTGAAAATGGCATGTAGACACCTAAAAATGACTTAGGCCCCTGACCAATATTTTACCACCTTTCATCATAACATGATTATAACATTTTAATTATGTTTCTAACCCACATTCAATTATTAATTAAATAATTTATAATTATTTAATTAATTCACAATATCTCTCATTCTTCATGATTACTAAATAAATAAATCATGTTTATTTATTTAATATGTCACTAACTGTCAAAGTCTTCTAATAATTAAATAAAGTCATCCTATTTGTTTAATTAAATCTTTATCATTAATGTCCTCTTTATTATTAAATAAATATATTTAAAATATATTGATTTAATATGTCACTAATTCCTAAATCCTCTTAGGTAAATAGATTTGATAATTTATTTAATTAATTAACTACTTCTTCTAAATTAAATAATTATTTGTAATTATTTAATTATGGCATGTGACACTTTTATATTTTTAAATAAAACAAATCATTTAAAAATATCTCACATGGTTAACCAATTCTTCATTTAGTAATTAATTTCAAAAATCAATTACTTATTATCTCACAAAATCCATATTTTGAATTAATTTAATTCAAAATAGAATTATTCTTTTACAAATCAAGTAATTTCTAAAATTACTGATTTTCTAAAATCCCATCCTCTTGTCTTCTGAGTTTTACTAATTTCATCTCAACTGTCACATTCAGTCTTGATTTCATTCATTTAATTAAATCTTATTCACACACATGGGTATTTTTCCCTAACCCTAATTGAGAGTTGCCTTATTGAATCTTGACCTTTGATTCTAGGGCATTCCTCAAATCTCCCATCTTGTCCATCCGTTCAAGATTGCATTTTCTATAAAATGAAAATCTTGATCTCATTTTCAGATCCATGATCATTTGCTTAATCTACTTTTATTATAGGCATTATCATATTCTAGGCTTTATTTACTATTTGCATAATAGGATTGAGTTTCTAGTTTGCACATTAGTCCATTTTCATAAATCCTTCAAAATCTTTTTTTGAGGCTAGGCTTATAGAGTTGCTCACACACAAATCTTAGGGCATCCATCATTCCAAAGCTTGAGGAGGTGCAATGGAAGTCAGCCATGGAATACTAGATGGGTGAGATCTTTTCAGTTTTCCTCCATTTATTTATTATTCCTTTCCATTCTATTGTTTGATATGTTATTAACTTGCAGGTATTACTAATCATTGATTTGATCTTGTAGGAACATTTTATATCATTAGATTGGTGAACCCAGCATTCTAACACGACATTTTGCAGGTTCCGCATGACTTCATTTTTTTTTTTTGAAGATTCAGGATACGAAACGAGGCATTTGTAGGCCCATACGACGTAATCGCTTTGTCGCATCGCACTTGAGATTGCGAGCGATGCAATCGCTTTGTTGCAACATATAAGATCCTTCAAACGACGTATTTGACACAATGTGACACATTTGACAGAAACCGAGCCGCAGGTAACTGGTGACAATGTCATTTTTTTTCTAGTTGTTGTTGTAATCTGGATCCAACGCGTCTGCAGCTAGAAGTTGATTATTTTTTTTTTTCCTTTTTTTGGTATTTAAAAAGAACCAACCCTAGGATAGACACATTAAATGGAATTTATCAATCCTAGGATAGACATCTAATTTAATGGGAATTTATCAATCCTAGGGTAGTCACCACACTTTTCTTTTTGGTTAAAAATGAACACCATGTTTTTGTGAAGCAATATCTTCACCTAGAATAGAAAATGTTTATTTGGGTTTAAAAATTGAACAAGCTTGCTTTTTGTGTTTGATTGGATAATAGGCATATGCTCTCCCCTTTACTGGGTGAACAAAAATCCAGACCTATCCATTTTTTATACTTATGCATTTTATGTTTTCTTACAACCCTTAGAAGGCCTGCCGTAGTGGGAAAAAGTACTCACCCTATGGGAATGACCTAAGTGGGAACACCTAAAGCCAAGGTTTCCAACCCACTCTAATCAAAAGAAAGTTGTTGATGAAAATCCATCTTGACAGTAGTAGGCAAGATAACCATCCCCAAAGCCTTTGTTCTAAAGTTTGGAAGGTCTCTCGAGGGAGTATATCTTTTGCCACACTGAACATAAATACTTACTAAGAACCTAGTGTAGAAGCCAGCCGAGTTAGTAGCCAGACATTGTTTCAATCATGGTGCAAGGGGAGGGAAGAATCTCCACCTAAGACACTCAACATATAATCACCACAGACTGTTTTCTTAGGGGATTTGGTATCCACTTCCGTCACCTTGAGTACGCACCTGGAAAAGACAAAAACACAGGCGCCCTTTAGGGGGTGACAAGGCTATGTGAGTCAACGTGATTTTAAGATGTGGGTTATGATTGCGACGATGACCCATTTGACTATTAAGAGTGAGTCTATTTGAACATGCACTTCATATTTTGACATCTGTGCCAATGGTTCTTATTAGTCTTCAACAAATTAAAAATCACAAATCAGAACCAGACAAAACTTGTGAAAAACTACAAACTATGTTCAGTTTTTTCCCATAAAATTATATATTGCAACTCAAATTCTCTGCTACACTGTAATCGCTAGCTACCAAGCCGTATTCACTCTGATGAGCTACATTTGAGCCATCCTGAGCCGCGTTCGCTCTGTTAAACCACATTTGAACTATACAGAGTTGCATTTGTCATCAATGAGCCGCATTCGATAATTTGAGCTGCATTTGATAGACATAAACCCGCATTCACCATACTGTGTCGCAATTGACACTTCCTGAACCGTATTCGATTATGTGAGCCACATTTTTTTTGTTGTGTTGCATTTGCTGCAACACATTTGCTAAAACTTCAAACAATTCTTCACTATCAGAAACAGAAAGTGCACAACTTGTCTTCAAGTCAATCCAATCTTTCTTCACTGTTACAGTCCAAACCAGAATTTGAATTGCTCAAATTTTCCTCAAACATTACATTTTAGGTACCATTTTAGGCTCACAATAGGTTTCATTTTCATTAGATTGCATTGATAGTTTCACCATCTCCTTAGACACTCACTTTTGCAGAGTTTAGGAGTTGACTCTTACCATTCATTGTCCAAACTTTGCATTCAATAGTAGGTTATCATTGGACCCAATTACCTTTGTCACTTTGTCAATCCTTTTGTGAATTATTTCCCACTCAATAGTCTAGTGTGGAAACTTCACTTTTTCCTACTTATAGTCCTTCTATGGTCCATTGGTTTTCCAAAAGTTGAGTCATTGCAAGAACTTTGTTTGCCAAAGTTTGTCCTCTTTAGATCTCTCACTATTAAGTACATCTTAGGATCATTTATTACATATCATTTTCCATCTCCTTAGTGTCACACCACTTGCATTCACAAGCCTTTAGTCTTACTTTCATTTCACAACATCCTTTAGAGAATCCAAAAAGAAACCAAAAACATAGTATCATACTTAGATCATTCTCTTCATCATCCCAAGTTGAGAAAAACCTTGTATGGTTGAAACTAGATTACAAAAAAAGAAAAGACTCATGGATTCTTTTAGACAAGACACCAACTTTCTTGAGTTCACAACTGGCATGGACTCATTTCCCAATACCATGAACAATCCTTGTTTTGACATGGGAAATTCCACAATCAATCCTTTTAGTGAGATGAACATCCCATCATCTCCATCATATCTTTTGAACCATTTATCCGACGAGATCAAAATGGGGATGTCTTTGAAGAAGACATACAAGCTCCTACCCAAAACCCAGAAGTGGCCTCTCTTGTGGAAGAATTGGTCCTAAATGACTCATCTAGATTCCTAGCTATGCTCCTTAACCAAGGAGCTAAGTTACCAAAGGTATATGATCTTTAAACTCTTAGAGAAACTTCTCCCACTCCAACATCACACAATCCTTCCATGGGAGTTTCTTCACAAAATGTCATCAACACAAACAATGCTACCTCCCTTGGTCATACTACCACGACAACCAACACAACATCTATTGGAGGATCATCTTCCCAAAACAATACCACATCACAATCCATTCCACAAAAAAAATCCACCATCCCTTCATAAACAATGGGGGAAACCACATCAAACCTCTTTGGAACTACATCTACTTCCATGAGTACATCAGCAAACCTATTATTAGGTTCTTCAAATGCGATGGAAACCAACTCATCTAACCCATTTGGGAGAAATAAATGAAGAGTTTTCATTCAAGGCACCCAACCCACTTCATCACAGGTTGATACCAACATTCCTGTGACCCAAAACACCAACATTCCTCAAGGTCACAATCTTTTATTTGGGCAAGGCAATCAAGGTGCTCAATCCTATACTCCATTTGGGCATCAACAAGCAAAAAATCAACAAGGCACTCAATCCTACACTCCATTTGGGCATCAACAAGCTCAAAATAAACAAGGCCCTCAATTCTTCACTCCATTTGGACATCATCAAAATCAAAACCAACAAGGCCCTCAAATTCAGTCCAATATGGTAGGATATCACATTCCCACTTATGCTTCTCAAGTCCATACGTAGCGGCACATCCCTAATCGAAACACTCATTTCCAACAACCGCCTAATCAAAACACTCATTTTTCTCACCGACAACCCATCCCAAATCAACACATCCCATCACAATAGCTGGGAACTCAAGCTACCCCTATCAACAACATAGGTGATGTTATCAACCATCCCATGGTGGAAGCACTCACACTCCAACTCGCTTCTCTTCAAACACAAGTGGAGACTTTGCAAAAATCCAACAAAAAGTCATACATGTCACATGACTTGTGTCCTTATCCATTGACACAACCTTGTATATGCCATCCTTTCCTCATGGATATGTGGTAACTCATTTTCCCAAGTATAAAGGCAAAACAAACCCCATTGAACACATAAGAGAATTCAACACTAGTTGCATAGACATTGCATATTAGCAAAATTATCTCATGAGACTCTTTTCTAGAAGTCTTGTAGGTCATGCACTAGAATGGTTCTCACTTTTGCCTAAGGGAATAAAAACATGGGATGAATTGGAAAACAAGTTTGTCGAAAACTATGCTTACAACATTGACACAGACATCGACATCGCCTCCTTACGCAAACTTACCCAAGAGGATGCAGGAGAGACTTTCATTCCTTTCTTCCAAATATGGAGAACCTTAGCAAGCAGATGTCCAGTCGAAATACCTAAAAAGGAGAAAGTTACCATGTTTGTTCAAACTCTCCTAGGACCGCTAAGGTACAACTTATAGGTCCATTGTTGCACCACCTTTGACGACCTTGTGGAAAAGGGTGTTCAACTTGAGAAAGCTTTGATCTCCAAAGGCGAGTTAAAGTATGGTGGAAAAACTATAAACACCACCACAAATAATAACCCGAGTATCTCAAATGACAAAAACAAATACTGGGTTAAGAACAAGCATATCACAAGTGACGGTGTAGTTGATGCAAAAACCATCAATGCAACAGGTCATGTACTCAAAAAAAAAAAGGAGTACAAAATCAAAACGCACCTATAACTGCACCAAGACCAACTGTTAATGCTTTCCAAGGCAATCATGTGCAAGCAAATCAAAGGCAGGGGCGTCAACCCCGACAATTCCAAAAATGCACATACACCCCTTTGGATGAACCAATTGAAATTGTCTTAAAGAAACTTCTTCAAAACGACATCATACAATTGGAAGAGCCAAAACCATATGACCCGGGTCAGTTCAAGCCGTAATGGTGGGATGACAATTCATTTTGTGATTACCACCGTGCCAAAGGGCACAAAACTTCCTCTTGCCATCAATTGCGAAATTTGTTGCAAGACCTCATCGAGAACCACACCATTGAATTGGGTGGTCAATCATTTACATCTAATGCGGATCATACGATACACAAAAACCCACTACAAGATCATGTAAAATATTCCTTGTCTAACACAAAGAATACCAACAATCAAGCCAACCACATCCGTCCAGCCTATAATAATAACCGCCATACATACAATTATCCCGATGGTACTATTATCAACAATCTTCATGCTGCTGATGAAGATAATGTGTCAATACCATTAACATTAAAAAGGCCCCGGAATGCAATGTGACTACTCATAAAGGAAAGGTCACTATCCTGGGTCCTTCTGCCCATTAACCAAAAGGTCACCATACCTAGTCCATCTGCTAGATACTCCAACCCAAAACCAGAGTTCAACATTGTTGAGTAGTTAAATAAAACACCTGCTCAAATATCCATTCTCCAACTACTCTGTATTTCACCTACGCATAAGGCCATCCTAGATAAAGTACTACAAGAGTCAACCATCCCAACCAACATCAATCTCAACCACTTTGAGACTATGGTCGAATACCTGAATTTGCCTCACCACATCACCTTTTTAGACAGCGTCTATTCCTCACCCAAACCATCACATAATGATGCCCTTCACATTGAGGTTTTTGTCCGTAAGCATAAGGTTAGAAGAGTCCTAGTAGATGGCAGAGTAGGATTGAACATCTTCTCTCTGAAATTGGTCAAAGCTCTTGGTTTCTCTGATGCATGTGTAGATGCTAGCAAGAGCATCATCATTAAGGCATACGATGATGAAGAACGCGCTTCTAAAGGCGTTATTACCATCCCTCTCCAAGTAGGACCTGTTATCATAGATACAACATGCCAGGTCCTGGATTGTGATATACAATATAATATCTTACCTGGTCATCCATGGATTCATGCTCTAAAGGCCATTCCATCAACATACCACCAATGCCTCAAATTCCCTTTTGATGGAACAAAGATCACTATCCCAAGAGATCCCGATCCATTCCAATACTACACCAACTTGTGAGCCACTGCTAAGCACTAGGTACTCATAAATCAAGAGGCCTCATCTTCCACCTCATCTAAATACATTGACCCATCAACACTCATGAAATCATCCATTCCATCATCTTCTACCGCACCATCTCCATTGAATCCCATCCCAAGTAAAGATCTTCAGATCCAGGACCTTGGTTGTGGAGAGTTCAAATTAAATACGGCTTACTGTATAACCACAATACCAAAGCCACCTAAGGTCTATGGTAGACCATGTTGTGTAGTAGAGCCTAAAATAACTTTCAAGGCTCCACAAAAAAATATTTTTACATGGTGGGGTGATATGGGTAATGAAGTTATTATTGACATGCACAACTGGATTTACAAAGACCCAATAGAGTTATCTCCACTACCCTTGCATCTCTGTGGAAAAGGATATCATATATGGAAATCCTAAGGTTTTGATGGTATAAGCGGCCTTGGAAAGAATAGCAATGGAAGACGGGAACCTATTAGCATAACGGTAAGACCAAGATACATAGGGCTAGGGTATGACCAAGTTGGACCTAACGATCAACATACCCTTGAACTTTCAAGTAAGGTTGTAATGGCTACAAAAAGTGTTGAGACATGCAAAGAATCCCTTACCGAAATAGACTCAAATGAATGGGAATGGGGATCTGACAAAACCATTAGTGACTATGACATTGATGAACTATTATTGGAACCTGGCCAACCTTCCTTTGAAGAGAGATTTCGAATGAAATATGACATTGACCCTATTAACTAACAATCTAAAAATAAGGAACGGGTAAGCATTCCTTGGAATCCAAAAACACACAAGGTGTTATCGACAACACCCAAACTATCCCACCCCATTCTTGAACCCATCCATGAGCCAAATTTATCTGAGCCCACTATCCATACTTCTGAAATGCCAACCACTAGTCACGATGTTGATAATTGTATCCCATATTATGACTTTGAATTCGATTCATCTGACTCAGAATATGGACCTTCCATTGCATCAGACATGGAAGTGGAAATTGACAACTTTTCCTTTACAGTTGAGGCATCAATTTTCACACTTTCCGCATCCTCCCCATCCTTAACCAACACTGACGATGGGATCCCTCTTGTTTATCCACAACTAATCGACTGGGACCAACAAGACTCACCGATAATGGACATATTTCATAATGATGAGGCAATTGCAGAGTTCATGGGGATAAGATAAGGTATTCCATGGGGTGATCACAAAATAGGGTTCTCCATTGATCTAGATTGTGCAACTTACTTCAGGGAGACTATGCAATCCTCCAATAGCAAAAATGCAAAAAATAAAAAAGAAAAAGAAATGCCTTTAGGTGAAAACCGCAAGGCACCTTCTGGCAGTAAAATAGTAAAAACAAAGGACGTATCTAAAGGTGAAAACCTCTCTGAGGCGCCTAAGGATGGAGGATTGGAATTTCTTCCTATAACACAAGAAAAACTAGCTATGCTTATTGAAGACATAGTGGAAGTTGACATAGCCACAGCCGAGAATCCCAAAATGATTTTCTTGGCCGCATCATTGTCAGACGAAGAAAAACCTAAATTTAAACAATTCTTCATAGATAGAAAAGTTAACTTCACATGGTCATATGCTAACATGCCGGGTCTTGATCCAGCATTGGTTTTACATCATCTTCCTCTAATCCCAAGAATCAAGCTAGTCAAACAAAATTTGTGGAAGATGCACCCACATATTGCACTACTTGTCAAGGTGGAACTAAAAAAGTTACTGGATTTTAGAATTCATAAGGTCAATTGATTATGCGGATTGGATATCAAACATTGTTCCTGTTACCAAACTGAATGGAAAAATCCATATTTGCACGGATTTCAGAGATTTAAACAAAGCTTTCCCAAAAGATGACTTCCCCCTACCAAACATAGACATGATTGTTGACCTCACGACAGGATATGAGATGCTATCTCTCATGGATGGCTTTTCAGGCTATAACCAAATCTGAATTGCAACAGAGGATCAGCATAAAATGACATTCACTTGCCCTTGGGGAACATATTGTTGGAATGTCATGCCTTTTGGCTTAAAGAATGTAGGCGCCACGTACTAGAGGGCTATGACAACAATCTTCCATGACATGATGCATATCCTAATGGAAGATTATGTAGATGACTTATTGGAAAATCCTTTGACAAGAAAAGATCATCTCCATGTCTTAGAAAAAATCTTTAGATGGCTTGAGGATTACAAGGTTCGTTTGAAACCAAAGAAATGTGTCTTCGGAGTCACTTCAGGCAAGCTGCTGGGATACATAGTTTCACGCCGAGGCATTGAGGTTGACCGTGCAAAAGTAAAGGCAATTCTGGACATGCCCCCTCCAAGAGGAATTAGTGAGTTGTGAACACTTCAAGGCAGATTACAATCTATTTGCCGCTTCATTGCACAGTTGGCAGATAAGTGTCAACCATTCCAATATCTGCTTCGCAAAAGCATTCCATTTGTATGGATAGATAAGTGCAACATGGATTTTGACAAAATTAAAGAATATTTATTAACAACTCCCATGTTAATGCCACCTATTGAGGGAAAACCACTAATTATATATGTCTCTGCAATGAAAAATGCACTGGGGGCATTATTGGTGCAAAATGACCATGAAGAAAAAGAAAGAGCCATATATTACATCAGTCACACATTAATTGGATATGAGCTCAACTACACAACCATTGAACGAGCATGCCCGACAGTTGTCTTTGCGGCACAAAAACTAAGACACTATATGCTACGTCATCAAACACATTTGATAGCAAAGATTTACCCATTAAAATATCTCCTTAGTCGAGCAACATTGATAGGTCGCTTGGCAAAGTGGGTCATGATTTCAAGCGAGTATGACATATAGTATGTGGAGTGCAAGGCTATAAAAGGTCAAGTAATAGTAGATCAATTGGAAGATGCACCAATCCAAGCCACTCAGCTACTGATAACTGATTTTCCTGATGAGTCAATCTTTCATGCAGAACCAGCTTTACCATGGAAACTATACTTTGATGGGTCCCACACTAGGCATGGCTCAGGAGCAGGCATATTATTTATCACACCACAAGGGGATTCAATTCCTAAATCATTTTAGATTGCTTTCCCTTTTACAAATAATATTGCAGAATACGAGGCATTGGTCATAGGTCTCAAGATAGCAATTCAATGGAAAATTCAGACACTCCTTGTATTTGGGGATTCTCAATTAGTCATCAACCAAGTGAATGATGACTATGACACAAAGGACGAAAATTTGCTCCCTTACAAGCGCATGCTGGATAGTTTCCTAATGTACTTCAAAATGATTGCATTTCAACAAATCCCAAGAACACAAAATAAGGCAGTTGATCCAATGGCTACCATTGGATCTCTTTTGGACATTCCTAAGAATGTGTCATAGTTTGAATTCTTAGTGCAGCTTTTGATGCCTGCATATGATATTCTAGAGTCAACAATGGTGTGTGAGATTGTTGGTCCCAGCTCACCTTGGTACCAAGATATATATGACTATCTTACATCACAAATCCTCCCACCCAACCTATCCAACAACCAACAAAAATCCTTTATCCGAAAAGCGGCCAGACATAACATCGTCAGTGACACTTTATACCACCGTGGCTTTGACAATACCCTTCTTCGCTGTCTCGACACTAATGAAGCCTAAACAACTTTATGAGAAGTACATGAGGGTATATGTGGATCTCATTTGAGTGGTCCAACCTTAGCTAGGAAAGTCACCATGCTGGGGTACTACTGGCCGACATTGGAAAAAGACGCTCTTCAGTTTGTCAGAACATGTCGAAAATGCCAGGTGCACAGTGATCTGATTCACGCACCTGCACAAGAATTGAGACCTATCACTTCTCCATGGCCTTTCGCACAATGGGGACTCGACCTCGTGGGTAAGATCCATCCGTCCTCTTCAAATGGCCATAAATTCATAATAAATGCCACTGAGTATTTCACTGTGGATTGAAGCTATCCCTCTCACCTACATCACCGGTAAACAAATATCCAAGTTCATCATAAATTACATGATTTTCCGGTATGGTGTCCCATAATCCATCATCACAGATAATGGCAATCCATTCAAAAATCAGGATGTTCGTGAGCTCTGTGAGTGATTCCACATCCAACACCATTTTTCTACCCCATACTACCCATAAGGTAACGACCAATCTGAGGCATCCAACAAAACAATCCTTCGCATTCTGAAGAAGACCGTCAATGACACTGGCTGAGATTGGCACCTACAACTTAATGCTACTTTATGGGCCTATCGTACCAGTATCCGTACCCCCACTGGAGCCACTCCATTTTCCCTGGTCTATGGATCTGAGGCCATATTACCCATCGAGGTCGAAATTCCTTCTCTCCGAGTCTCTTTGGAAGGAATGATTGATGATGAAGAATATAGACATACTCACCTACATGAGCTGGAAATGCTACAAGAAAGATGAAAAAATGCCTTAAATCATCTGCAGGCATATCAAAATCGTCTCTACATAAGTTATAACAAAAGAGTCATGGTGAGAAAGTTTGAAATTGGTGACTTAGTTCTCATGCAGAATCCAAAAAATTAGGCGGACCGTGAAAAGCCTGGTAAGTTTGAGGCTAATTAGCTTGGTCCTTATATCATTATTGTTGCATTTGGTTTTGGAGCTTATCAGTTGGCCACACTTGATGGAGAACATTTGACAGAACCTATTAATAGTTTACACCTAAGAAAGTTCTACACATAGCATTAGAGAGCTTGGGCTAAAAACCTACAAAATACAAAAAAATAAAAAATAAAAAATGGAAAATACAAAAAATTGTGCCTTGATGAAAACCTTGCAAATAGGCATCTTGGTGACACCAAAAAAATTGAAAATGACAAAAATAGTAAAAAGAAATGAATTCATCCAATAGTGAAAACCTGGCAAACAGGCGCTTTGGATAGGTACCATGGTGAAAACCTGGCAAACAGGCACCATGCGTAGTCAATCATTGCTTCACCATCTACTATCACTCAAATCAACCTTTATCCATTTTTCATAATCACAAAGGCCTAACACATTCACGATATTCGTCCTAAATCTTATCAATTCTGACCGTAGTTAATATTTGGTTGACATCATTCCTGGCATATCCTTGCCTTTGCCTTGCATCCACCTATCTTCATTTCATTCGAACTCATATACTCCCCACTCTATCTAGGGGTAAGACCTTTATCATGCAACTACACTAGGTACCACACATGATCCTACATTCTTAAAAAGTCCTAAAAAAATCATAAAAATCTGAAAAAGTCCTGAAAAATCATAAAAATCTGAAAAAGTCCTAAAAACAAAAATACAAAAACATCCAAATCAATGTCAAAATCCAAAAACAAAGTCAAATTTAATCAATCCAATCAATCCTGTTAAAATCAATATTTCGTCCATGTCTGAACTACGTTGTCTCTATGCATTTGCTATGTAGGAAAGATTCATCTTTGAATCCCTGAGACATTAGGTCAGTCCTCCTAGGTTTGTCACAAAATAAATCATGATTCAATTTTTTGTCCTTCAGACAAATTTCATTGGTCATGTCGAACTACGAGGTCTTTGAGTGCACGACGTAGGGAAGGCCATCAATCGATGGACCCCCGAGGCCACACTAGGTTAGTCCATTAGGGTTCATGGAACAACATTGTCACACACATCAAGCTATCTTCAAATCAAGCGAATTTTATGTCAATCTGGAATTATCAACCTATCGACAATCTCTTTCGTCAAACAATTTTCAGTCAATCCAACATGTTAGCAATCACATGTAGTCAAAATAATATCAAGGCAATTTATCATGGCAACAATTTGAGTTTGTCTTCAAGATGTGTACTTCTGAAAAGAACCTCTTGTCATTTTTTTAATGCTTTTAGATGTGTCCTTCCTAAGCACCATCATCTTCATCTAGCATTTTGATAGATTCTCCTAACTCCAAGAATCGATCTCCTAGATATCAACATCATTCAGGATGTGTCCTTCCTAAATTTGATATCACTTGACATTCAACAACACCCAACATTAAAACACTTGGCAAACACTTGGAAAACTTTTTTTTCTATCTTCTGATGATTATCAAGATATTAGTTCCTTATGTCTTAGGAACAACGACATATCATGATGATTATCCTTGTCTTCTTATCACTCTACTATTAGTTTCTCCAGGATGTCCTGACTTTAGGATTTAGAGAAACAACAACGTAGTATGATGATTTTACTGTCTGTTTTTACTATCATGTGGCTAGTTTCTCCACGATGTCCTATCGTCAGAATTTTGAGAAGCAGTGAAGTCTCATGATTAGTTTAGTTTTTCTAGTGGTTGGTCATGATAAGTGGCTAGGGGCAATTGTGTTCCTCGCATGAGTTATGATCATCCTTTGTCTGCAACTATTGATTTACATGATGGTTTTACCTTGCACACTATTGATCTATGTCATATCATAGTGTTTGTTGACCATCATAACATTTTCACCCAGTGATGATTAAAGAGAAAAAACTAGAATAGCACTATAGCAAAGCTTTGAAGGATTTTTAATTTTCCGCACTAATATGCATATCTTTCTTCGCACTAACATCCATCTTCGTCTTCTCTTCTGTGGTTCTCGGATGATATCCTATGACATACAAAAAAAAAAGTGGCATACATAATGGCATGAGCATTTCATATTCACATCTGCATAAATCAAATATCATAATTCACATTGCATAAACACCATCATTTACATCCATTCATAAAAACATTGTTTGCATCAACATATCACATCATTATCACATTGCATATGGCATTCATACATAATCACATCCATAATTGCATTCATAAACATAAGCATAGTATCCATACATCTTGTATCATAAAAGCATCACATAAACATCACATAAAACATGAGAACACCATAACACATAACATCATATAGGTCACATCAAAAATGCATCGCATATATATACAATCTCAAAAAATGTCATGTCATAGGATAGAGTCATATAACATCCAAAAAATAGAGCTCACAGGCTCGAATATCAAAATACAAATGTCTACAAAACAAGTCCTAGGATGACCCCCCTCCATCCCGTGGAGGTTAACTGCAAGGTAACTGTGACTGATCCATCAAGTGGAATATGACATGGATAGGTGTCCTCTCCTATGTCTCACTCTGGGATCCCATGGGATTAGGCTTGGTTTCCTAACGACACTGATCTATGCCCATGCTCTGATCTATGTCCACGCTCTGACCTATAACTGTGACCTGATGAGTGCCTATGAGAGCTATGAGATCTATGGCCTGATGACTGCCCTAAGGTAGTAGACCCTCTAGCACTGGTGTGACTACTATTTTGAGACCTGTTGTTGTGTGTCTAGCTGCCACTACTTGTCCTACTGTAGGATTGGGACAACCCTGCATCCCGTCTATCTAGTGGAAAAGCCTACTCATACAATACCCTGTATTGGCCCCTGCTCTTTGCCATTTGGTTAACTCCTGAGCCATATCCCCTATCGGTCAAGAGCACAACTCTGCAAACTTGGTCACCCACCGCTCTAACTCCTGCCATTGAAATATGGCCTGATCTCTCTCAACCCTGGTGACCTCTAAATCTACTACTAAGGCCTTGTTCTAAGACAAGGCCACATTGAGTTTTCTTTATAGGTCTATGATCTACTGATCAACAATAGCATCCACAAGCAAAATGGGTGATCTGTCACCCTCATCATCTCCGGAGATCATGCACTCCCGCAGTTGCTGATCTGCCTCATCCTCCTCCTCCTCCTCATCTCTCTCCTCCTTGACCCAGACCTCCTCCACATCTATGTCAAGAGGATTCCCCCAACAAGTGGATCCTCCTCTACTCAATCCTCTACCACCACCTCCACCTCCATCTCACCACCCCTGACCTCCTCGGCCCTCGCCTTTGGCTCTCTCTCCTCCCCCTCCTCCTGAATGGGTGACAATGGTACACCACCCACTCTTTGTCTGACTCTCCTAGGCTGCCTCCGCCCTCGGTCATCTCTCCTCCTCTTGGCACCCCTGCCATTTCCCCCACCTCCTCCATCTCCCCCATCTCTGCCTCCTCCTCCATCTCTACCCTCAACACCTCTACCATCTCTCCCTGCACCTCTGCCACCCCAGCCTCTCCTCGGAATCCATGGAATTACTGACCTCCGATCTATAGGTTGTGGACCATCAGGATCTATCAAAGGGATAGGCCTATGAACTTACCACCAGGTGTAAAACTCGATGGACATCCCTGGATCTGTTGGACCCCCTCTCCATGCCCACTAAAGTGCCACCAGGCTGTCAACCTACTGCTCTACTACTATCACTGCTATGGGCGGCCCCCACATGGTCTCCCTGGAAGACCGAGCATACTCTGCTGTGCCTACTGGCACAACCTCCTACTCCCCAAACTATTGTAGTACCCGCTAGTGCAGGTACATCTTAATGATCCGCTGGCTCTGAATAGTACGACTGGTCAAATACCTGAACTATCTGCAAAAGGACAAGTGGCCATCCTCATTTGACTATTGTGCACAATCTCTATAGGGTCTCCAGACAAAGTTGATCATCTTATCAATCCGATGATGCCAGTACCCAGTATCTCCCACATGAGTTTGACTCACCGATCCTGCATATAAATAAACATAGGGCATCCCATCACCTAGCTACTGAATCTGCACCTGTGGTCGAAATACGAGAATGCGCTCCCATACCCAAATCATCAGGAGGGTAGTACCACAACTAATGTTGCGCCCCCGATGATAGAAAACCTCATGTAACTGGTGGTACAACATGGCCAACAAGCATGGCCCCCAAGTGAACATAGTCCTCTATCCTCGCATGCGAACAAGAACATCCCCCCATCCAATGGGAAATCCATGACCATGATGATCTAGGATCAACAATTCGGCGATTAAGGTCATAAGCATGGCATCGAATCTGGGAAACTGATCTCGTAATCGTCCAAGTCTAAATGAGCACCATCAACACCTTCGTACATCTCGGATATGACCTATTGCCATCGGTGCGGATCATAGACCACCCTCTCTCTGCTAATCAGAATCTCGAGAATGTGATACATGTCCTCCAAAGTCACTGTCACCTCTCTAGTAGGTAGGTCTCAGAATGCCACCTCTAGCAAACCTCTATTTTCCCAAATAACGGGCATGTAGGTAATGTGGTACAAGCCTAAGGCCATCAATCGCCGTCTCTGTCTATCACTAAGATGATATCTGAAGGCATAGGTCGTTGGGCGAAACTCCTAGGTATAAATAGGTGGAAGCCGACTCTGCATAAGGAAAGGCCAAGGATTAGCACATATTGATCAACATTAAGGAAAGTTTACTACTACTGGAAAAACAAGGGTACATAAAGGTTAATCTAGGTAGGGCCAACAAAAGTCAACTCTGGTCAACTTCAATTACGTCACGTTGACCACAAATGTGTCACAATTATTCAATTACGACTCTGAGGATATCCATTGCATTGCAATATGTCAAATGCATCGTTCTGACCAGCAAATGCACAATCTAACAGTGAATGCATCATTATAGATAGAAAGTGCATGATCCAACATCGAATGCGTCATTGCAGATAACGAATGCGTGATCTAACAATGAATGCATCGTTCAACATCTCAATTGCATGGCAAAATGTCAAATGCATCACAAAAACATCGATTGCATCGTGATATTTCGACTTTGTCATTTCAACTTGCGAATGTGCAAGTGCACAAAAATTCTAGCCTACCCAGCACACTTGTGTCACGATGCAAGAAAATACAGTGAACACGAAGGTGTTTGCGGCTTTCATGATAGCATTTGCATCATACCGCATTTGTTTAGCACCCTTTAAACCTTAATAAATGCATTAAAATTAAAATTTGACAAGTTGGATAGGGTACTTACCAGTACCTCAGCACCCTCAGGTCGTCGGAATGTGTGCACGTGATATCCATGGTGTGTATTCGTAGGAATCACCATCGTCACTCAGAGCTCTGGTTTTTGAATTTCCTATGTGACAAATGAACAAATGACATTTGATTTGAACTTTTTAACCTATTTATAGGCTGAAAATTAGGGTTTTGACCTAGTAGGTTATACTGGAGGCTCATTTGACCACCTTTAACTAGCATTTTGGCTAGCTTAACATCCTCCATTTTCAAAATTGTTCACGTCATTACTTATCTGCTCATTAATTGAGCTAATAGGGATATTTTCCAAATTTTTCTAACCACGAGTCGAAATTCAAAAATTTTCCCGAGGGGGCATAGACACTCCATACCTTGACTGGGGCATATTCTGGACTTGTTTTCTTTGCCACAATGTGACAGGTTGCATTACGACAAAGAGGGGCAAATGTAGACACCTAAAAATGACTTAGGCCTGCGACCAATATTTTACCACCTTTCGTCATAACATGATTATAACATTTTAATTATGTTTCTAACCCACATTCAACTATTAATTAAATAATTTATAATTATTTAATTAATTCACAATATCGCTCATTCTTTATGATTACTAAATAAATAAATCATCTTTATTTATTTAATATGTCACTAACTATCAAAGTCTTCTAATAATTAAATAAAGTCATCCTAATTGTTTTAATTAAATCTTTATCATTAATGTCCTCCTGATTATTAAATAAATATATTTAAAATATATTGATTTAATATGTCACTAATTCCTAAATCCTCTTAATTAAATAGATTTGATAATTTATTTAATTAATTAACTACTTCTTCAAAATTAAATAATTATTTATAATTGTTTAATTATGGCATGTGACACTTTTATATTTTTAAATAGAACAAATCATTTAAAAATATCTCACATGGTTAACTGATTCTTCATTTAGTAATTATTTTCAAAGATCAATTACTTATTATCTCACAAAATCCATATTTTGAATTAATTTAATTCAAAATAGAATTATTCTTCTACAAATCAAGTAATTTCTAAAATCCCATCCTCTTGTCTTCTGAATTTTACTAATTTCATCTCAACTATCACATTCAGTCTTGATTTCATTCATTTAATTAAATCTTATTCACACATATGGGTATTTTTCCCTAACCCTAATTGAGAGTTGCCTTATTGAATCTTGACCTTTGATTCTAGGGTATTCCTCAAATCTCCCATCTTGTTCGTCCGTTCAAGATTGCATTTTCTATAAAATGACAATCTTGATCTCATTTTCAGATCCATGATCATTTGCTTAATCTACTTTTATTATAGGCATTATCATATTCTAGGCTTTATTTACTATTTGCATAATAGGATTGAGTTTCTAGTTTGCACATTAGTCCATTTTCATAAATCCTTGAAAAGCTTTTGTTGAGGCTAGGCTTATAGAGTTGCTCACACACAAATCTTAGGGCATCCATCATTCCAAAGCTTGAGGAGGTGCAATGGAAGTCAGCCATGGAATACTAGATGGGTGAGATCTTTTCAGTTTTCCTCCATTTATTTATTATTCCTTTGCATTCTATTTTTGGATATGTTATTAACTTGCATGTATTACTAATCATTGATTTGATCTTACAGGAATATTTTATATCATTACATGGCAAAAGCCTTCTTTTCTACAAATTTGTATCTGGTTTCGTAACTCTTGAGGGTTCTTGAATGAAAAGAAATCGAATGCTCCCCATTATCTTCCTCATCTCTTTGATTGAGCACAGAAGCTATGCTATGCTGACCATCATATATATATAACAAGAAATCTTTAGAAAAGTCTAGATTAGCCAACACCAGAGTAGTAGAAATAGCCTTCTTGATTTGCTCAAAATCCACCTTGCCTTTGGGGGTCCATTTGAATATCAAATTCTTCTTGAGCATCAACGTGATGGGTCTTGTGATGCCAACAAAAGTCTAAAATAAACTAGATGAAAAAATTAATCTTTCCTAAGAAAAACTATAGTCCCTTTTGATCTATTGGTAAAGGTAAATCCATAATAGATTGCACTCTTTTGAAATCTATTGCAATTCCCTCCTTGGATACTACAAATCCAAGTAGCTTACCTTGAGGTACTCTGGAAACACATTTTTTGGGATTTAAATAAATCCCAAACTTTTGGCATCTCTAGAAAACGGCTCTAGGTGATCAAAATGATCAACCTTGAACTTTGAAAAAACTATTAGGTCATCCAGATAAATCAAAATGATTAAATTGATCAATCCTACAAATGCAATGTCCATGGCCCGCTCAAAATTCATGCCAAAATTTGAGAGTTTGAAGGGAATCTTTGCATATGCGAACGTTCCCCACTTGGTGGTAAATTCCATTTTATGTTGGTCACCTTCCTTGACATATACCTGATTGTATCCTAAGAAACTATCAAGCGATGAAAAAATCTCTGATTTGACCATTGTATGTGAGATCTTCTCCATGGATGGCAAAGGATAATGATCTTTTAGTGAGCTCCTATTTAGGTCTGAAAAGTCAATGCAAAGTTGAATATCACCATTTTTCTTCCAAACCGACACTAAATTAGACACCCAAGTTGAGTGGTTAGTCGGGTAAATTATTTGGGACTCGATTAATTTAGTGATCTCTTGTGCCATCAGTGCCTCGACCTTTGGATTAATAGGCCTCTACTTTTGTCAGACTTGTTTCAACCCTTCCACCAAGTCAATGGTATGCTGGATTATACCAGGATCATATCTTCTAAGATCATCATAGGTCCATGCTATGACTTTGTTGTACTTAGAACATAGATCCCTTAAGCTTTCTTTATCTTCCCACTAGAAATTCCTTCCAACCTTCAACTTTTTTCCTTTACTAACATCTAACTCTTCATAATCCTTTACCTTAGCTGTGAACATTTTCTTTCCATTCATCACATCTTCACAATCAAGGAGATTCTTAAGGGAAATTAAACCTTGAGGGAGCTTATTTCCTATTAGCTGAACGACTTTCCCTTCTTAAGATTGAACTTCTAGTTCCAAATAGTTGGAAACTCCTACCGAATTTTGGATAAAAGTGGCTATCTGGCTGTCATCCTCAAACACCTGCTAATTTTGGTCATTGTTAGGAATTGACGGTTAGACAGCGATATGAACAACACTCTACTTTGAATCAGGAATTGGCTCAAACTATGACTTGATAGATGCCATCTGATCCGCTATACACTTTCGGGATCGAGGAATGACTTGCACATTGAAAGCTTCAAATCCTTCAATTAAATCCCATATCAGATGTCTATAGGCCTTCATCCTCATATTTTTAGCAACTACTTGCCCTTGGACCTGACTCACTATTAACTTGGAATCTTCAAACACTTACAACCTCTTTGTTCCCATTCGTTCAGCAAGAAATAGACAGTGGATCAAGGCTTCATATTCCACATCATTATTAGAGGGTGAACCCACAAAAGTGGTTTACAATTCAAGTGAGGAAGGAAAAATTCCAAAAACATGACCTTACAAAAAAAAATCATTTTGGGGGATTCGAGTAAACTCTAGGTTCGAAAATACCCCTTTGTATGTGGGAACCCGTAATTCCCACTATGGGAAGGGGGTTTACTCGAACCCCCTTCTTCCCACCTTCCCAGCCTCCGACACAAAAAAACTCCAAATTTTTGCCCTTCGAAGCTTGAGTTGAGGATGAAAATGGAGGAATCTTGACAAACCCAATTGGAATCAAGTAGTTCTCGAAACAAGCTATCCAATGAATATAATTTTAATTTTTTTTGGTTTTATTATGTTTTTTTTTTTTTAATTTTATTAAACATAAGTTTTTCATCGAGAATGAAGGTCTATATTATGCACATGTGGAAAAATAGCAGATTATGAAAAAAAAAATTGAAAAATATGAGTGCACAAGATATTGAAGTCCTTGATCCAACAAAAAAAAGAAGTTAATTTTGATATATTAAAAAAATGTTATGCGTTATATATGGTCACACTATGTCTTAATTATAATTGGTTTGACTTTGAAACTTGATTAAAGAAAAAATACTCAATAAAAAACTATATAACCAAGTGGAAGCATTAGATATCAGAGTTACAAATCTATATTCGAAAGAAGTAGAATTTTAGCCTTCGTGGAAAAAAGCTATGCACTATATAGTGTGCGTCACTTTTTAAAAATATTGTTTTCTTAAAAAAACCAGTTTTTGTGGGAGATGGAAAAAGAAGTGGAATCTGATTCCAAAAATTTTGAAAAAATATATATTTAGAATCTATAGATAAAATGTGATGAGACTCTAGTTTGCATCATCTCTAAATTCCTCATGGTTTAGCCGCTATAGGTGCCCAAATGTGAAGATTTAGTTAAAAATAATAATTTCAGTGTCCAGTTTGGCCAAAAAAATTAAACCACTATTGTGGTATCACCCTAGAGCATGAAAACTAGAATTGATAGGTCTTGAGAGTCTAATTCTATTGGAGACAACAATTGGACTCCTACTCTAGAATGGGATTTGCATTTAGTTATGTCAAATTAAAAAGTCCACAGATGATTATCCATTGGATCATCATAGCTTTCCTGATCTTTCATCAGTTTCAGATGAACTAGATCATCATCAAATATTATATATGTACCCAATCCCACGACATGGAAATTTCCTAATAGGTTGGAATCGATGAACTAGTTAAGGAGAACTTCTTCTTCAGGGGTCCACTCACTTGTATCTTCTTTGTCTTCTAACATTTCCACACAATATCCATCTTCCCTTGACAAAGAAGTATTTGTTGCTTCAAAATAGAGGACAACATTGTCCACTATGTGTTCGGGGTGTAAAGATTCTTCATCTTTGCTCCATGTTTGGAGCTTAATATCATATGGGACTAGTCTAGTGCCAAATATTTTCCCAAATTTGCAGTGAAATCCCTTGAAAGACACATCCCAAAGACTAGGGGAATGTCTATTACAAATACCTCTTACGAGACTGTTTGGCTTGGGCACAAAAAGAGGGTTAAGGAGAGATATTTTATCCAATCGACTCTCAGAACCTTCTTTCTATCCAACTGCATGATTTCCTTTTCCAAAGGTTCATACTTGCGCATTAAGACATCAACCACTTGCTTTGCCATGACTATTATACTAGCTCCCGAGTCAATCATATTGTTTTGCAAAAGTTTATCTCCCATAAATAATGTTAAAAAGAAAGGAGTGGGCTTTGGCTTGCTTACCTCTTTCTCTTTTTTTTTGTGTTGTTTCCATAAGTTGTAGCCTTCATAATTTTAGGATTTGACATGGGCTCTTTATCTTTACTTTGATCACATGGTGGAACTTTGTCCATCTGTAATCTTCGATCTTCATTTTTTAGTGCTTCCCGAAGTAATGCCTTTTGCTTAGGGATAGCTATTACATCCCATAAAGACACATTGGCAAGTGCCTTCTTTAGTTGCTTGACCAAGTTGAGCATTCTGTCTAGTGGAATCTTTGGTCTCAATTGCAGAATCTCTCTCAGCATTGAAGGAAGACGATCAATCATGAATGAGTTTGATGTATTTTTAGGCAATTTGTCGAGCGACAATGGAATCTGTTGTTGCTGAGCTGGGTGAAAATTCGGTTGGGGAAGCTTCCCTTCTCATGATGGTGGTTGGCGATGCTGAAAATGGGGTAGAGCTTGTGGCACGTATTCCTCGGTGACCCTTCTCTTGGATCTAGTATTGTAGTCCGACTAGACCTACCAAGCCCTTGTCAAATCTTCGTTCATGAAAACCATGTCTTCTTCTTCCATCCAAGAAAAAAGTGCCTGATTGGGTGCAATGTCCAACTCTTTCTTTATGGAAATCCCTTGCATTGGCATTCTAAATCAGGAATTTTCCATCTTAGAAGAATGATATCCTTCTGCATTTGGCTACATGCCTTTGTTCCTTTTCTCTAATACTATTTGTTGCAAGATTCCTTTGGGGAAATTCTAGGGCATGTGGCTATCATTATAGGGAAAACACCATAGATTTTCATCATCCATTAGATTATTTTGACCTAGAATCAACTCTTTCTTGTGGTTGTCCTTAACTATCTATAACGGCATGGTGACCGAGACTATTTGGTTTGCAGGAGCCACTTGTTGTCCTCCCCGACCCGAAGGTCCTTGGTATGTACTATGTTGATGTTGTTGATAGAAGGGCCTCCCTCCCTAGTAGGTTTGAGTGGCTTTATTTGGAGGAGCCGCTTGCTCTCGCTTGATGAGAACGAGCTCATTAGCAAAAGACCACATTAGACTCTTCATATCATTAAGGTCTTCTACAACAAATGAAGAACCCGACGTGCTTGGTTGTGTTCTAGGGTATATGTACATAGATTGGGGTGGATTTGACCTCGTCATCTGTGTCATAGAAGTGTTCAGAGTAGACTCTTCTCAGAGTGGCATGCTTGATATTTCCACAAAAAACAAGCATTGAAGGTCATGGCGGAAGTTTTTGCGCATCTACCAAACTATTCTCTATGCACACTACCACCTTGTAGGAATTGGGTAGGGTAACTCCTCCCATGGAAGTTATCAGAACCATGATATACGAATTGATAGCTTTTAAGTAGAACATGAATTCCATGCCAGCTCGAGGTCATGTAGTCACTGAGATCCTCTCCCAAGTTTTGTTAAACCTGGTGTTAAAGTTGTTCATAGCTTCTTGTGGGGCTCTTTTGATGGTAATAAATTGCCACAGTAGTGAGGAATGGTCTCCTTTCTCCGAAAAAAATTTGAAAATCTTTTCTTTGAGGTCATCCCACAAGTTGATGGTGCTAGAAGTTAGAGATCTATTTTAGTCTTGGGCCTTCCCTTTGAAAGAGGCAACCAACAATATCATAGAAATGTTCTCCTCTACAATATTGTGCACCCTACATACTTTCACTACATCTTGGAGGTGCTCAGAAGGGGTTTTAAAGTCCTCCCTAAATAATTTTGGAATAGCCTTGAGGGCATTAGTAGGTATGGTGGGCTAGACATCAGGAGGAGTCGATGGCAGTAGAGGGTACATGGGCCATGGAGAAAAATTTCCTATAGAGCAAGTCAACTGGTGTTCTTATTTGGAAAATTTGACCTCTAAGCAGAGTAGATAAGGCTCCAAACTCTGGACTCTTACTCCTTACTCTACTACTTCTCACAGGCAATACAAAACTTGTCACTCTTCTTCTCCTAGGTATTGAGGATGGTAGCTAGGAGTATTGAAAGTTACCCTTTGAAGATGCTCTTGTTTGAAACCTGGGCATGAAACCTCCAATTTCCTTCCTTGGTCTGATTTAGAAATATTTATGACTTCTAATCAAGCCTTCAAAACATTTCCCACCAGGCATGCCAGAAAAAGAACTGTTGATCATCAAAGCTTGCTACTCTCCGACAATCTTATGGGAAATTTAGTGAGTGGGGGAACAATATGCGCCTCATTGAATACCTCTTAGATTTGTATAGAAATTTGGCTCTTCTCCGAGTTTGGGAAAATATTAGAAAGAACTGTAAACAAATAAACATTAAAAGTGGCAATGCACCAACACTTTTACAACATTTTAAAACCACAAGTTTCCTTCTATGAGTGACATGATAGACACATAACATCACATCCCTTCATTTTTGGGAAGAGAATGAACAACAAAGGCTAGATACAAGCACAGATGAAGCCATTCAATCCACCCACAGGAAGTGTGTATTAAGATCCGACCAAACATAGAGGTTCCACAATTAATAGAAAAACATTCAAAAGCAACATAAAGTCTTCCTCCTAATATAACATATTATGAAGAAATGATAATCCTACAAAGAAAGAGGAGAAGTCCAATGGGTATGTGTAGGATCATCATAGAAAAAACAGGCCCTTAAGTGGCAATAAAAAGACAAAAGATCAGACTTAGACAACTTGACATAAAAATTTGAATAAGTTATCTATATTATTTCAAAAAAATGTAAAAATAGAATCTATAGCAAATTGAATGTAGTTTCTAAACTACTAAACCTTTATTTAAAAAAAAAATCTATTTGGTGAAAATTTAAAATTTCAATGCAATTGTATTTAAATTTTAGGGTAAAAATAAGAAGTAGGTGTCTGTCTGACCACCCTAACCACAATAAAATGATAATATTTTTTTATAAGATTTTATTTATAAGTAGAGGACTCATGTCCCAATGTGATGCATATTTTTTTATAATTTTTTTCCAAGCAAATAATTAATCATAGTATGTGAAGCATAGAATGTGACACATGTTTCGGATTCAAAAAATGTGATACCATTTGAAACTTATAGATGTTTTTCAATCAGCCTATCAATCGGGACTTTATTTGTAATTCTAATAGAAAATGAATAATAATTATTTATTAAATTCAAAGTAAAGCATAATTTATATTGGTGGAAATCTGAGAATCTCCTCTAAAAACCCTTTTCGTTTCATCAATTTTGGGTAAAAAAAAAGTCGTCAGCCACATGGACCATCATATGGCTTACATATCACCACTTTTTGGCCCATCATGATCCTGCACATACCCCAATGATAGAATCTAGTATCTATAGATTATACCTTAATCATATATACAAACAACATGTAAATCTGATAACCAAACTATTCAGATTAAGTGAGACACATTGTTCTATTCTGGATGAAGATATAAAGAAATAAATATTGACAAAGACCATATCATGCACAGTTTCAAATATTTCTCTCAAACATCTTGTACTTCAAATATGGATGAACTTTAAAATAGAGATCAGATTCCAATCCGATAATAGTTTGATCATATAAAATACATAACATGCCAGAGTGAATCAGTGTTTAGTGAACTTGAAAAGAAAATATCTCTACTAACTATGAAAGCTAAGGAAACTTTTCCAAAAGGAAAACTTCAGGAACCCTTTCTTCATGTTGTTGTTTCCAATTTATAGCCACCAAGGAGAGAGAAACACCAACCTCATTCAAAATTTGTACCACCAAAAATATAACACTAGACCTAGGGAAAAAGGATTCCCTTTAATAGGCCCCTAGGGTTCTTCACCCTAGGAGAACTTGGTGTGTGGGAATGACACTCTTTCCGCTTGGTGGTTATGGGATTTTTGGCAGTTGCATTCAGAGAGAGGGCTGATTAATGAAGGTTGTGATGTGTGTGTGTGTTCTATGGCTGAAAACTTGAAATGAAATTATACTAATCTACTTTATGCAATGTAAACAAAGTAAATGTAAACTAATGCAAGTTAACCTAAATGACCTAAAATATATGCAATACAAAAAGTAAATGGGAAATTCTAGAGCTTTTGCACCTAGAAATGCGATGTTGCAGATGAGAGGCTCTAGAATATTCTAGAAAATGTTTGAAATTGGTAGAGGGATAATTACGCCAAGTTGGGTGACCTAGTCCTCTTGTCGATAAAATCTGTCGGACCTGGTTTCGAGGAAAGAGCTACCAAAAAATGAAAAAACCCTTTTCCAAGCTTAGCATAGGGACAAGGTCACCAATAGGGCGACCTAGTCCTCTTGAAGCTTTCCATGGATTTAGGGCTTGATTTTTTGGGTCCTAGTTGGTACTTTCTTCTTCTATAGCAGTCTATTTTTGAAACTCCTGAAAAATGACCTATAACTTGTCTTGTTTCTCCTTCTAGGGTTTGATGCTTTGATGTAACTTGAGTGGAATGTTTGTACTTTCTCCAACACTTTGTACCTCACCAAATCTGAATACAAAACCTGCAAACACATGCAAAGACCAAGAGAACATTTGGGTTAGGAAATAGGGGTTTGCGTAAGTCAAACCCCTTTGATGGTAGCTAAACCCAAATGAGAAACAAAGGAATGAGAAGATGCTTGAATGATGAACTTAATGAAAACACTTACCAAACCTATCCTAATTTTCTTGAAATGCAACATGATAGGTTGACATTATGGTTTAGGAGGCAAGATTCTTGTTATATTTTTTTTTAAATTTTAATTTTATGCCAAAAGGGACTAGGTTTCCCAAGGCGGTGACCTAGTCCACTTGGGCAATTTCAAGTGGTGGTCAAGAATTAAATAATGTTTAATGAAGTTTATCAGCTTTGCCTCTCAAAACAAACTTAATTCAGGACTAAAAGTACATTAAGGGGATAAATTAGCATAAGAAAGGGTTAATTAATGGATGACAAGCCTAGGAAAGTTTGAAAATTCCTTACAACATTTGACAACACCTTGGCATAAGACTTGGATAGGGGTAAAAGGGTGTTGTTTAGGTGAATTATGTTGAAAGGGTCTTAGAAAAGTGAGGAAATGTACTACAACAATTCACAACACCTTGGTAAAACACTGTTAGGTCATTGTTGAATTGCAAGCTTTCAAGACTAAATCAAGGTAAAAGAAGGCCAAAATCCAAGGGAAAAGGCCAAAATGAGTGAAAAAGTGCCAAAGACTACACTTTTTGGTGACATAGAATTAATGAATACTAGATGTCCACACCTGATAGCTTGTAAATCCAATCCTAGATCTTTTTCTAGGTCACTACAATCATGCTCATCAACTTTCAACTGCCGCATTAATATCATTTAGATATTTCAACATAATTACCCCTCGTAATCACTCAAATCCTAGAAAGATAGTATAGCAAAGGTTTTGTCAATCAATCAAGTGGATTTGGCAGTACCGAGTTATGTCCCTTTATTAGAACAAGGTAAAATATATTCAGACGGTCTTCGAATGAAGTCTCCCAAGATACAACTCCTCTAGCACAAAGACATGGCATGTCACATAGGTGGATAATTTTAGAATCACGAAAAAATAGATTTAAGAAATCATCCACCAAGTCGACATGTGGTCTGACTCCTAGCTAAGAAGAAAGCAATTAATAACATGTGCACAACCACCACATGGCGCATTGTGTGCCCATCGGAAATACAACCTCTTCGTGCATGAATCTTCCTAAAGAGAAAAAGAAAGCCAAAAACCAAAAGTAGACTAAGGAAAAAAATTCTTCACATATATTAATATTATATATTATATAATATTACACATAATATATATATTAATATAAAATATATATAAGTATTGATATTAATATTAATATTCTAACGTATTAAATTTTAATATATACTGATTTATTATATAGTCATATTTCTAATTTTAATAAATGGGTATCATTTATGCAACTTTAAGTGACGTATATCAGTTTTCATATTGAATATCTATTTTTTCATTTAAAAAATAGATATTTTGGTTCTATTAGATATCTGATAGAAACAGGTATTCATTTTTCCTTAATATTGTTTTTCTATTTGGCTTGGGGCAACCAACCTAAAAAGTCAACATCCCCAACATGTTTCCAAGGGTTGTAGTAGTTTTTCGAACTTCACCCTTCATGCTGACAACTATTTTTCATCTGATTTTGATGAAATGAAAAGGGTTTGTTTAGAAGATGGAGAACATTCTATCAATATAAGATATGCTTTATTTTGAATTTAATAGGTAATTATTGATCGTTTCTTACATGCACTATGTGTAAATTCATGATTGAAAACATCTATAAATTTTAAATAGTTAAACATTTTTTGAATATGATAGTGTGCCACACACTATGCTTCACAAATTATAGTTTTAAAAATATCATAATTTTGTAACCAAGTTAGGGTGGCCAGACAAATGGTTTTTTATATTCTTAAAAAATCCTACTAGAAAATTCATAACTAATTATTTACTTGCAAAAATAATAAAAAATATGCATTACATCTAGACATGTGTTCTCTACTTATATTGAAAGATTCAAGAAAAACATTTATTTTGGCTCCCCATTAGGGTGGTTGGGAAAACACATGTTTTTTTATGTTTTTCCTAAAAAATTAGTAGTACTACATTGAAATTTCAAATTTTCACAAAATAAGAAAGGACTAGTAGCTTAGAAACTACATTCAATTTGCTACAAATTATGTTCTTACATATTTTTTAAAATATGTTAACAACCTATTTTTTTTTTATGTCAAGTTATCGAACTCTATTTTTCTAAATTTTCATTGTCACTTAAGGGCCTAGTTTAGTCCCCCTTGTTCCTGCACTGACCCACTTTCTTTATTTACTAAATTTGTATCAAAATTAAAATTTACATCATTAGGCTAGTTAGATCATTGCAATCATTTGTAAATTCATCCTAGATTTGGGCAAGGGTTGGTTGACTCACCTTTTAGGTTGTAAGTCAATCACATATCTTGTTCAAGTCCATCTAACCCCCCCACAATCATACCATTTCTAATCCCCACATTCAATGAAATTGGAAAAGGGTGTGAACCCTAAAGAATGCAAATCTCCAAAGGACAAGTTCCCCTTTTTCCAACATTTCAACTAAAAATTATAGGTTCTTATACATAGATGCATCTAGTTTACCTAGATATATTAATACCATATGACAACTAGCATCCCATGTGACTTTTCATACCATGAATATCGAGCATGGTGGAACATTACCACTTTTGGTACATTTAAAGTTCTTTAGCTCTATTTCATCCTCTCTTTTATTTCTTTTGATTGTAAATAGTAAGATTTAAAATTGCAATTATTCTTGTTTATATTTATGTCAAAAGAGCTAGTAATGACACATTTTCTTATTTGTTAAGGTAATCATAGAGAGTGCATACTAAATGATGAATTTACTAAATTTCATTCAATTTGATCAATTACATTTTATGAACCCTTGAAATGTTGCTTTACGTTTGAATATTTACTTTACAAATATATTTGTGAGTGATACATACTTTAAAATATGTGACTTAAACTAGCATATATATATTTAATAATATATATAAAATACGCCGAGAGATATCCTTCTCAAGGTGCCTATTTTTAATCAATTTTTCACATAAAAATTGAATAGGCGCCTCGAGAATGATATCTCTAGATGTATTTTATATATATTATTAAATATATATATGCTAGTAGTAGTCACGACACAACATGTAATATCTTAAATAAATTATTTATATATTTCATATTAAATTATTATAATAATTAAAATATAATAATATGAGAGTATAATATTTGTAATTTGATTTAAAAATATATATATAATTTAAAATTTAAATGTTGTTAAAATATATAAATATATTTTTAGTATATTTATAATATTATAATAAAAAATATTATATCATCAATAGTTAGTTAGGATTAGGATTAGGGTTAAGGTTAAAAGATATAGTTAAGGTTAGGGTTAGGTCTAGAGATTTAGTCAGGGTTAGAGTTAGAACTTTAATATATAGTTAGGATTGGGGTTAGGGTTAATATTAGGATGAGAGATAGGGTTTGCATTAGAATTAGGGTTAGGGTTAGAATTAAATTTAATAGGTTTAGTTATAATTTTAAGGTTTTAATCATGGTTAGGATTATAATTATAATTAGTGTTAGTGATACAATTAGAGTTAGGGTTAAGGTTAAGGTCAAGATTAGGGTTAGAGTTAGGGATAAAATTAGATTTAAGATTAGAATTAGAATTATTGAATCTTTATCGATTTCTAACCTTAATTAAAGCTTAATCCTATATGAATTGTAACCCTAACCCTAATTAAACAATAATCCTAACCCTAACCATAATCATAACCCTAACCATAACCCTAACCCCAACTTTCATCATAATGTTAACTCCAATATTTATCCTAAAACCATAAATGGACCCTCCCCTAATTGAACCCTAACCCTAATTGAATTATAACCTTAACCATTATCTTAATTCTAACCCTATCCCTATAAACCTAATTGTTATTGTAATTGAGCCTTGAATCTAACGTAAATTAAACCCTAACCATTATCCTATCACTAATTAACACCCTAACGCTAATCCTAACTCTAAATCTAACCCTAATTGATCTCAAAATCCTAACCCAAATTCTAATTAAACCATAACTGTAGTTGTACCCTAACCATAATTGGACCTTAATGAAACACTAACCCTAGAATTTAATCCTATCCTAATGCTAACCATAGTTGAATTGTAATCCTAATTAAACTCAAACCATAATTGAAACCCCAATTAAATTCTAACCCTAAATTTAAGCCTAAGATTTATTTTAAAACCTTAACCCTAATTTAACCCTAAACCTAACCCTAACCTTTTCCCTAATGCTAACCCCAAGATTTATCTTAGAACTCTAATTCAACCTTAAACCTAATAAATTTTTAATCCTAACCTTAAACATAACCCTAATTGATTTCTAAGCCAAACACTTATCTTAGCTGTACTCTAACCCTAACGATAATTTTAATACTAACCCCCATTCTAAGAGTGACCTTAATTTTAATTGTAATACTAATTGAACCCTAACCCTTATTAAAACCTAACCCTACTTAAACCCTTACCCAAGCCTAAAATTAATCCTATCCCTATCCCTAATTGTTCCTAAAATTAATTGAACTCTAACCTTAGTTGAGTCCTAACCCTAAACCTAACCTTAATACTAACCTTTTCCCAAAGCTTTATCCTATAACCCTAACCTAACCTTATTTAAACCCTAATCCTAATTGAATATAAACCTTAATCTTAATGCTAGTTAAATATTAATACTTACTGTAATTCAAACCCTAGTCCTAGTTCTATTCTAACCCCAACCCTTACCTTGATCTCAATCTTTATCCTAGAACCCCAACCCTAATTTTAAACATCAATTGAATCTTGACCTAACCATGTAGTTGAATCTTAACCATAATAAAACCCTAACCCTAATAATAATTAATCTCCAACCCTAAACCTAACCCTTACTCCAACCCTAACCCTAATATTAACTTGTAGCTCCTAATCCAAACCCTAATTGAACCATAATCCTAACCCTAACCTTAAATATTTAGTTGAACTATTAACCTGACCTAAGATTAACCCTAACCCTAATGTTGAACCATAATCCTAACCCTAACCCTAAATCCCTAGTTGAACTATTACCCTAACCTAACATTAACCTTAACCTTAACCCTTATCGAACCATAACCTAACCCTACTTGAATCATAACCCTAACCCTAAGCCCAACCCTAAACTTTACCCCATGTTTTATCCTATAACCCTAACATTAACCACAACCCTAATTGAACCCTATCCTAACCCTAGCCATAGTTGAACTGTAACCTAGGTAATTAAACCCTAACCATTATTCACACTCTAACCCTAATTCTAACCCTAATTTTGACCCCAAGATTCATTTTAAAACCCTAACCCCAACCTTCACCCTAATGTTAACTCAAATATTTATCTTAGAACCCTAATTGAATCCTAACTTCAATTGAACTCTAATTCAATTTTAATCCTAACTTTAAACCTAACCCTAATTGAATTCTAACCGAAAGGCTTATCTTAATTCTAACCCTAACCCTAACTATAACCCTAATTCTAATTCCAACTCTAACCCTAGCCATAATTCAAACTCTATTCATAATTATAATTTTAATACTAACCCTAATTCTAATGGTGACCCTAATTCTAATTGTAATACTAATTGAATCCTAAACCTTATTAAAAACCTAGCACTAATTAAACCTTTACCCTAGCTTAAAATTAATCATAGTCCAAACCATAACCCTAGTTGAGTCCTAACCCCCCAACTCTAATCCTAACCTTTATCCAAAGCTTTATCTTATAATTCTAACCTTAACCCTAATTAAACCTTTTTGAACCCTAACCATAATTGAATCCTAATCTTAATTGATTCATCTCTCTTAATCAACCCTAATCCGAATTGAACCCTAACCCTAATTGAACATCAATTGAATCCTAACCCTAACAATAGTTGAATCTTAACCATAATGAATCCCTAACCCTAAGGCTAATTAATCTCTATACCTAACCCTAACCCTTTTTCCAGCCTTAAACCTAATATTATTCTTATGTGTAATAATAAATTTATTATAGTTTTTTAATCTAATTTCATAATTTTAAATTGATTTTAGATTTGCATTTATTATGAAAAACCTATCATATTTAAGTTGTAATATTTTTGCACAATAAAACCTTTAGTAAAACCTTAAACTAATAATATTTCTTTCCATATATGTATGTTAATTTTGAATAATATTTACAATATTAATATTTTTCCTTTTTCAAATGTTGACAATTTTTCAAAAAATAGTGAATATTCTTTATGTTTTAAATAAGGATATTTCTTTTTTATTTAATTTTCTAATTTTGTAACTTTAAATAAATTAATTTATAATTTAAAAAATTATAATTATTTTCCATTCCTCAATAATTTTATTTCTATTTTATTATTTAAAAACTTTTATTTTATTTTTTATTTTTTAATTTTAAGTATATTAATTTAGAAACTTACTTTTATATGTCATAGTGAATTTAAGAAAGTTTTTCATACTTAATTTTCTACATTTTAGAAACTTTTTATGTGAAGTAATTTAACATATTATTTTTATCACTTAATTTTATAAATAATTATTATTATATAAAAAATCTCAAAAAATATCTTGTTGAATTATTTTGAATATTTAAAATATTAATTTAGAAACAAAATTATTGATGGTGTTTTTATGCACTTCACAACACAAGTAATATGTGGTCGTATTACCTCTCTTGAAAGACAATTTTCCACAATTAGATTGTAGAACACTATCCCAAGGTCTCTCGGATGTTAGGTCATGACGATGCTTGAAATATTTCGGTTGTTTATGTGATTTTCTGGAATCACAAGGCGGCCTTACATGGTTGAAGCTGAAGGGGAATTGAGTCGATAAATGGAGTTCTAGAGATCTGGAATTGATATGCTTTACTGCAGGCTCAGGAAGCAGTCTTAGACTCCATTATTTCATTGGATTTGGCTTTACAACGTGCAATGAACCTTGGCATAAGTTGTTTCTGGAAAAAAGGAAAAAAGAAAGGGTGAGGAAGAAAGATGTTTCCTGGACCTGCAACTACCGATGAATAGTGATCATGGAGGCTCCTGCTATGGACAGTTTCCTTAAACTAGATTTCATTTAATCAAAATTCTCACAATATCATGAAATCAGTGCTATCTTCTAGGGACTGCAGATGTTCATCATTCATTCATTATGGAAACATGAACAAAGACAAAGTTCAATGAGCAGCAATGGAATCAAAGTCGAGACTAACTTTGCACAGTCTTCTACCTTCAACAAAAGACCAAAAGTATGGACAAGGAAAGCATACACATAGCAACTATCTCCAAAACCAGAAATAACATACTAAATCTACCAAGTTTAAACTGAAGATGCTAGAACAGCAAAGTAACTTAAAGCAAAGCTATAACTAAAAGCGAGAGGAATCATGAAACATATTGACAAACCTAGAAAATACACTAGAAAATGACTGTATTTGCTATTTTATAATTTCTGCAGCATGCCTTTACAACAACTCAACTCTCTTAAAATGAGAGGAGGAGAGCCCTATTTATAGTTTTCAAAAAACAAAATGAGTGGCCAAGATTTGATTCTATTATGTGGCCAAGATTCATTTTACATTAGGGTTTCACCTACCCCCAAATATATTACATTTATATATACGTTCTTGTCTCTTCCCTATTTCGTCATCTAGTGACAACACTGTAGCAAATTTGTCTTTTAGCCATTTACCCTCTACTGTAGCTTTTCTTCAAGGAACTGTTCGTCGATGACTGGGTTGCCTCTTACTTCCTCAACATGGCATACTCCATGAAATTCAGGATCAGGGACTGGAGCTTATCTACCTCCACGATGTCAGATTTCAAGATTTGGTAACTCCATTCCTAGGAATTGTTGTTGAGCTTCCTCCAGTCTACCTCATACTTAGCATCATTCTCTTTTCAATCTTCTGATTGTGCGAAGGCTCGGACCGAAAAACACATGAACTTGGTGGTGATTTCGGTGGACATCCCATCTTCCATAATCTTCAAGAAGTGGGGCTTGATGTTCTTAGGATTGATCTCGACTGCAGGCACCTCATACCCCATCATCAGTTTGAGGTACTGAGTACACTCCTCCCTAGACTCCCTTGCCCATTCAATGTCAGGCGCTATCCATTCCAAAATCTACTCCAGCCTCCTCTTTTAGTGATTATAGTCTCACTTCTAGGTATCCACCAGCCAGTGGTCGTCATCTTTGAAGGCAAGGTCCTTCTCCCAGATATCACTTGGCAACGCGAGAATGGCCTCAATCTTTGGGTAGGCCACATCGTACTTCCTAGGGAATTTCTCACAGATCTTCCTTGTGTCCTCAAGAGTTTTCTAAACCTCTAGGAACCTATTTGTTGCCCAGAAAGCCACATTGATACCTGTGTTCCCTATGTCCAAAACCTGCCAGAACCAAATTTTCGTAGTTTTTTCCAAGTTCCGTCTCTTTTCTAGTTTGTCAATTTGTTCTCTAGACAAAAACTGAGGCAGGGCCGATGATGTTGTTGGATAATCATCTAGAGATGACCACTACTGAATATAAGTTGTTAGATCAGCCACCTGCTCCTTTAATTCCTCTTTGGAGATCTTATCTTGTTGGATAAGGTGCACCACTGTGGCAACTGATTCTTGGAGATGCTCAACTTTCTGCTCCCTTGTGGCCACTCCTAGATCGATGGTGGAGACATTATAAGTTATGCCTTGTTCCCCAACCACCAACATTGCTATCTGCACTACCCTTGATCCTGAGGCATCCATGGTTATCTTTGATCTGACCCTCGGCTTCTTCTCTTTTTTGGTGCTTATTCATGCTCTGGCCATGATGGCTTCTAGCCTTGCCTTGGGATCCTTTGGCACAAGAGTCTTTTGCTTGAGTTTCCTTTGTAGCCAATCAGGCATTTGAGGTTCTTCCCTCAGTGGTATACTTTGAGTCCCGTTGTCCTCCTTTTTGAGTTCGATAGTTCTGACAATAAGAGCCTTCTCGTTTGTTCCCATATCTTCCTTTCCTTCATTAGAACCTTGTTGGAATGTCTCATGTTTAGCGGGGGACTTAGTACGGTTCTACTCCTTGGGTGAATCTTTCTTCTCAGTATTCTCCTCCTCATTTAAAGCATCCTGATGGTCCCTGGGGCTCTCTGCTTGTTTGTCCTCATGGAGGAAAGTTTTCTTATCATGCTCTTGAGTCTAGCCATGTTCCTCGGTTAGAGACCTATCACCTTTCATCTCTAGAGTAGCAGTCTCCTCTTCCTGTGCAAGCCAGTCCTCGGCTTCCTTGTCCTCAATTTCCTTGAGTTGTTTTCCCCACTCGACATTCAGCTCAGGGTCATTCGACTCTCGGATCAATTCAGTATGAAGGTCCTCACTGCCCTCACTGCCCTCACTTGAAGATTCATAGGCCACCTTATCAATTTTTTGACGCTCGAACAAGGGGTGTTCGTGATATTCAAACTCTTCATCATCCGATGCCTTCTCAGCCTCAAGCTATTATCATTCACACTCGTCTGATATCTGCATGTTCGCCTTCCTCTTTGGTGATTCAGTAGAGGGGGATGCCGTTGGAGTGGAGGCCATAGCCTGAGCTATCGCAGCCTAGACTATTGGATTGGTGAGCATCCCCGAAAGCTCAGAAGGCACATTCTACATATACTTCACCAAAGACTCTATAAGGCTTGGGGCTGGCGTTGTGGCAGCAGAAACGGAAGGAAGGGAAGGAGACATGGAGGGAGAGGTCATAGGCGAGGTGGCGGTGGATGATGAATCCACAGGAATGACCTGTGATACTAGAGGAGACTAAGCAAGGTGGATGGAGATATCCACCACAGGTGGGGAGGAAGCAGAAGCTGGAATTGAGGCAAGCGGGGTGGCGGTGGTGATTATAATGGGTGGAGATCCAAATGAGCTAGATCCTTTGCTTGTGATCCTGAGGGGCGAACCCTTAGGCATCACCGTTGTCTCTGTGCCTCCTATTGTTTTTCTTTTCCTCTTAGAGGGCTCTGGCTCGAAAGACTTACGGGCGTAGACTTTTGGTTTGGGCAGTTTTTGGCTAGCCTCCTTTCTTTTCTTCATCTTTAGAGGTGGTGGGGCTTTAGATGTCTCCCCAGTTGCAACGGCAGCTTCCCCACCTTCGGAGCAACTTGGCTCACTTACATGTTCACTTGCAATCTCGGTGTATGTCGGGATGACCCCTTGTTGTTTCAATTGGGCCACCTTCTTGTTGATCCATGCTCTCATTCAGGCTTCAATAGATCTGGTGAGCACACTGATATCATTGAGTTCTGATGCATCCCAGTTGATAGCAGGTAGCAGTAGGTTGGAAACTGTATCGTAAACTGGATCCACAATTGCCTCCTCATCCTCCTCCAGTTGATCAGGAACCGGGCATAAGTTCACCCTTCGTACATGGATGACGGTCATGCGCATATAATATCACAACCGTACCTCAATATCATCCCTAAAGTTGGCCCATAAGTCCTCAGTGTTGTGGAGGTGGGCATATATGCGCCCTAGTGCCTTTCTGACATGGCCATAGGGATCCATTTGTGGCCTTGTTGTGTATTGTTCAAAATTATACTCTGCCAGCTCCCTTTCTGAATATCCTACACAGTGGGAAGTGTGGACCTTATACATCCCCTAACCAAGGTTCATGGGGTAGATGGGACCCGCCAAATGTTTCTCACTCAAGACACTGTGAATGTGTCACAGTTGCCGAGTCAGTTCCAAGAGAACGATCTAGTCATTTGGGTACCGGGCAGCTTGTTTGGTTTGTCTGAGAATCCTTCAGCGTGAATGTATGTGAACCTTGGGAACTATATGTACCAGAAGGTGTATTTTCTGAGGAGGACCCTCGCACTATGGGACATCCTTCTATGAAAATCTCCTCACACCGACTGGATGACGTGGGCAATGAACGCGTCATTCACCTTGCAGTAGTTCCTTTTGAAATTCCTAGACTGCAACTAAGGGCACTTGTCAGATGGTTTGAGCTCTGGCACCGATGGATCACTGGGCACCATTGTCAACCCTTGATACTATCGCCGATTGGCGAGGGAATACACCAAGTAAGAGGTCATGAAGAATTTGTTAGTTTTCTTCACAGTGGTAAACTGCTCGTGGAAGCAGTCGCTGATGATCTCGCCCAAATAGAAGGCAGTGCCATTACCTCAGAGAATCTATTCTATGAAATAGAACATCCATTCTTGAAAGAAAACCATGCTGGGAAGGCCCATGACTCGGCTGAGCAGAGTTACAAGGTCATGGTAGTCTTCATGGAAATCGCTGTGGTAGAGCTCCTAAGGGAGCTTCCCAGCACTGGCCCGTTTGTCCTTCAACCAACACTGGTTGATAAGCCTTTTATAATCCAATGGGTCCTGTTCCCACACCTCCTTACAGTCTTCCAAGGTGGGGACCTCCATGCTCTCGAAGGCGGGAATGTGGAAGGTCTCAGTTATACCCGATGGAGACATATCTGCAAGGATATTCCCCTCATGATCCACAATTTTTCTGGTATCAGACTGATATGCCTCCACACATGCCATTACCAGCTCTGGGGCCACTAGGGCTGATGGGAAACTTGCAACCTTAGCAAGTCCACTGCTCTTTATCAACTTGGCATTTGTTGTTTTTGGGTTCATTCTGACCCTCTGCGTGAATTCATCAACATCGACTTGCCTAATGTTGGTATCTGAAACATCTCTCCAAAGAGTAGTGATCCTGGATTGAATAGGGGCCCCTTGGAACTTGTACTTCATCAGGTCTTTATGCTCCTTGCCCCTTGGTGGCTTAGCTATTCCTTTTCCTTTTCTAGAAGCATTGGAAGTCTCTAGACTGGATTCCATAAATCCTGCACAACATACAAGAATTAGTAATGATGAACATGACAAAATGGCTAGCCACAAATACCTGCATGTCAAGATTAGCTCGACAATCGTAATTCATACTTAACAATCACGGAAGCAAGATATTTCATCATTATAGGGCAGTGCATACAATCCGGAGTTCCTGGGCTGGAAATCCCTTGGCAGAATGCCACTTGAAAGGGAAAAATGAGAATGGAATTCCCATATGCAATTCTCGAAGTTGAATTTGAAGATTTGAGATTGGAAATGGAACGAAACCAAATTCTAGCAAGTGGGTCGAAATCCATTTTGGATTTGAAGGTCATTTGATGCCCCATTTGGAGGTTCGGGCATCATCTGTAGGGAAGCCATTTGAAACGGTGCAGAGGAAACGAAATTCCGGGTGACGGAATCTAGATCTTGGATTGCCGTCGCTAGGAAGTGGCTATGAGTTAGCCATACGGAACGGCGAAACGGAAGAGGAAATCCGGGGAAGGAAACCCAGTAGGAATTTTTCGGAAGCAATAAGAGGGTTCGAGACAACCGGACGGCGAACAAGGCACCGGGACCTAGAGGTCGAGAAGACGCTCGGGCGGGGCTGTTTGGAATGGCGAAGGAGGAACGGAATTCCGAGAAGGGAATTTCGGCATCCAAAATTCGGAAGAAGATCGGAGGAAAAAAGACCAAAAGCTTGGGGTTCCAGCGGACAACAGACTGGGGTCCGGGATCCGAGAAGATGCTTGGACGGGGCCGTTTCAAACAGCAAAAATGCAATGGAATCCCGGGAAGGGAAGTCTGAGGGAAAGAAAATGGAAAGGGTTTCGACCGGGAGATGCAAGATTCTACAGTTGGGAAATGGAGTTTAGAAAGCTGCATGATGGAATCCGTTTGAAACGGCGAAATGGGGACGAAATTTCGGGAACGAAATTCTGGAAACTGAATTTCGAGGGCAGATTTTGAAGAGAATTGGGAAGTTTGAATTTAGACGGAATTGGAGGGTCCGAGATCGGAGGGTTAGAAAGACGCTCAGACAGGGCCTTTTGGAATGACGGAGACACAACGAAATCTTGGGAAGGGAATTTCGGAGACCGAAATCTGAAGAAAGGAAAAAGGCGAGTTCGAAAAAATGAGGGGGGGGGGCAGACGGCCAAGGGAAGACTCAAGCCCGAAAGGCATCAGCGCCGTTTCGAAGAACAGCCACGACGTGGGAAGGTTCCAGATCAAAATTTGGATGATTTAACGATTAATTTTTAGACTTTTAGAACATGGGTTATGCATGGAGGGAGCAAATTTACTTGGTTTAGGTTTCATTTTACAATTTCCCCTCATGAAAATCCAAAAATTCGCAAAACAAAAATGAGGGCGCGAGGATAGAAAACCTACCTCGAAAATCCGAAGAACAAACTATTGGATGCATGGAGATCGTTGGGAAAACACTTTGAAATCCAAGACAGGAGGAAAACCAAATTCGTTGGGAGTTCTTCAACCTTCTCTATCACTCGCGAAAATTATAATGACGGCCGAAAAAATTGGTTTTATAGCAAAAAATAGCCATTAATGCCGCATTAGCTCCTCCGTACGATTGCAGGTTTGGTTGGTGAGCTCGAGAAACGCAGAAGCGAAAGGAGGTCCAAGGTCTGGGGTCTAGAAAGGCATCTCGGGACAGCCGTTCTGAAGCAGCAAAGCTCGAGGGGAAACCCGGCATACGTAACTCGACAAAGGAAACCCGAAAATTGCCACAGATGCCAGAATTTCGAAAAGGAAAACCTGGATAGCTCGAGACTTAAAATATGGCATTGGGGAATGTGCTACCCCCGATTTTGGGCACAAAAATGGGGTACGAAAAATGAGGTGAAACAAAAGGAACCAAAAAAGGAAAGAGGGAAAAGAGGGTCCCCATTCCGAATGGGGCGTGTGTGCAAAAGGCACAACAAAAATCTTGAAAGATATCTTGTTTCAAAAAGATGTTGAATATAATAATTTGGAAATAAACCTCTACTTCTATTTTCTTTTTTTAACTCAATTGAATTGTATTGGTCATTAAAATGATTAATTAATGAAATCAATGAATATTTTGAAAACAAAAATAAACTTTAAAAAGAGATGCAACACCATTAAAAAAATAAATTATTTTTTAATGAATTGCACATTCTTTTAATCAATTTATTACATATAAATAATTTATTTAATGTCTTGTATGTTGATAAAACTGAATTAGATAAAATTAAATATTCATTTTAAAATAATACAATTACTAATTCTAATTTTAGAGTAAATCATCATAATATTTGCAAAACTTGGATTTCATTCTAAAATTAAACTAAATTCTAATTTCTAAAATTAAAAATTAAGTATTCATTTTAAAATAAATGTATAATTACTAACTATAATTTAAAAAAAAAATCCACGACCATTTTTTATATTATATTTCTAACATATTACCCGTATATTTTTATAGATTTTTTCTATCCCTATTTTGATATGTTCTATTGAGACATTTTTATGCAAAATCAAAATACAAGAATTATGTACAATTCTAAATTTGTATTCTATTTATATTAGCAAAATCAAACTTTATTTAACCCTAAGTTTGTATTCTATTTGTATTCTATTTATATTTGCAAAATCAAACTTTCCTTTAGTAAAATCACAATTAAAAATTTTATGTAGAGAAGGCAATTATTTCATTTACTTTTACTTTTCCCCACTTATCCTCTAGACGGTTGAACACAGTATTAATTAAAAATAAATCAGTGACCATTTTAACTTTCTCCAAAAATGCCATCCTAGAAATGTGTGTACTTATCTTTTCAAAATAAATTAATATTCATTAAAGAAATCAACTTTCCCTAAAATCCAACGCCAAAAGAAGATAACCCTAATTTGTACTTTTTACTCTCTTTCCTTGTGTCAATAGAGCTTGGAAGGGGCGGCGATGGGGTTTTTACCGATAAATTGGTCTGCTGCCAAAAGTTCCCATTGCTTATTTTCATTTACCCTGCATTTATTTTTTTGTTTGCTTCATCTTATGCTTTGATTTGTGTTGTGGCAATAGAGTGGTAATAGTGGGATTGGGTTAACCCAGACCCTCATCTATTCTATTTGATGCACCCATAGCCGCAGTCGAATGGCCATGAAGAGAGGTCGACCTCCATGGAGGATGTCAAAGCCTCCTGTGCAGATCGTGCCTTCTTCGAGGGTCGTTGCCAGGCGTGATTGCCACATATTTCTTTCCTGTCATGCTATGAACATCCAACAAATGAAAATGAGAAGCAAGCCCTATTCTTTACCCTATTCTCATAAAGAATAAATGAAACCCTAATATTTGGCTTAGTTAAAACATTCATCCTAGGGTTTCAAAAAAAACTTAATACCTTCTTGCCGCATGGGCATGGAAGAGCTTGACAAGAAATGTCTCTGCTCCCTCACAAATATGCAAAGTACGAATGAAAAATGCCTCTGTTGCCTGTTGTTGTTGAATGAAAATTATTTCCTTTTAAAAATGCAAGCCTACTCTTCCACTACCCTATCAAGACAACTAGTCGTTAATTCTTCCACTACCCTGCAAAGACAATTGGTCATTTATTCTTCCACTACCCTGTCAAAACAACTGATAAATTAAATGAAAATCACACGTGTCTCTTTCGTTAAATACTCGCAGCTGCCAGTCATTTTTTCAAAAAGGCCAAAAAATTTACTATGATTTTGATGTCATTATAGTTCGCCTCTCGACGAAATAAACCCACACTAATCTTCAATCATCAAATCAAATGCCGTACTTTACTTAACATCCACTTTATTAATATGATATTAATTACTAAATTATTCACACGTAACACTCAACTTATCAATATAAATTAATTACTACTTATGCGTCCATTTCAATTTCATTTAATTAGCCTAAATTAAGCTTCATGAAAGTTGATTTTCCTTACAGCAATATTTAGTAGGTATGTCATAAATCGGTTTATTAGTGGAAATCGGGATAAACGACTGTGAAAAAGAGAATTTTGTACTTCGGAGCCCACAAAAAAGGTTTGCCCATATAATTCCACTTATACACGCTTGATCAAATGAAACAAGCAGGGAAGATAGTGAAGTCGCATTATCGATTTACTTATTTCCTCACACCATACATTTTAGTTGACTGGTCTTCATTTTCATACTTTGATACCAACTTAGTTATAAATAAGCATTCACAATTTTGGTATTATGTTCACACATAAAAAAAGAACATCAATTTGTGTTCATTACACATATAGAAGAAGACAAAACACATGAAATTCAATAATCTCTCAATATAAGGACATTCAAGAATAGTCACATTCATTCTAGTGTATGTGAATTACATAGAAATCATTATCGAATTCATGTGCATGTCTAAAACATGTTGCATATGAAGGTAATTTAAATGCTGTCATATTGACTAAAAAACGTTGAGTGTGAAAAAGGATATATCATTGTCTAGTAGTCTATTATCTAAAAGTTCACAAAATAAAATCTAAAGATCATCCACAATTGAGTTTGTACGTGGGTACTAGATCTAAAACATTGAAGTTGACTTTACACAAAGTGAAGGAGAATATTATGATTCTAGTGTATATGTACATGATTAACCCAACAAAGCTACCTAGCCTAGTTATTGCATCTACAATTTCAGATTTGATATAGTACTATTTCATTGTCCTTTCATCTCATGTTTGGGTTAGGGTTGCATTGTAAAACCTAGATTTCCCACCCTACCACCATAAATTTTCATTGCATCATGGTAGCACCTAGGGTTTCCTCTTTGGTTAATTTGCATGTATTCATTTAATAAATTTTGATATGCTCATTTCCTGCGTTTCGCATGAAACCTATGTGGACTTCATTGATTCAAGAAATTCTACGATTTGTATATGGGTGTCATCTCTATGGAGGTTTTGTTTTATTAACTCTTACCTTTCTTCACCTTCTTAGAGTTAATGAATACAAAAAATATTCTATTAGAGATCATTAGGTCTTTTTTTCACTATTTTCATGATGATCCCTTCTCTCATAATATCAATGATCATTTTTTAACCAAGTACCTATCATTTTTTTTACCTATCCATGACAATATCATACCTTGTAATGATATATCCCTATAATGTCATGATAACCTAGATCCATGTTATTTTGATTAGTTAACCTCTTTAATACATGATGATGGTCATTATAATGAATAATTATATTACCCCTCATGTTTCATTTCACATGATCATTTATGTATTGATGATGATTTATTAGTTGATGGGCTTAAATATGTTGATACATCATTCCCTCTACATGATGATGTTATAGATTTTTGTGAATATAAATTATATCATGATTATGAGGGTGAACTACAAATTCTTCTTTGTATGTGAAAACATTATTGCTTGTTAATTATATGAACATAGATAATGGCATCTTACTAATGCACAAGTTAAGATTGTGCTTATGTGGTAGAACTTTAATATGGTTTGATTCATCCTATTTACTCTATACTTTATTATTTTATTTTCTTATTCTTTCATTGATTATTCTTTAAACATAGTTCACATTAGAGTAGCATGGAATTAGCAATGATCTATAGTTATTTATATTCTGATCCTTGTACCAGGTATATTTCTTATCATATTGAGTAATATCCTAAGCATTAAATACATTGTATTCTAACATAAAATTGTAGAAGATTAGCAAATACAACTTCATACGAGCCTAGTGACTCTGCAAGAGAAGAATACCTGTTACAAGGAGAAGCAAAGAGAAGCAAAATAAAGAGAACAGTGAAAAATACTCAAAGACGTGGAGCTCTGTATACACAAAATGTGTGGAAAGAATAATGATACAAAAGAAAAATTTCAACCACATATAGGTCAAAGAAAACCTAAAAAGGAAAACCTTAGGCTTGCACATTAATAATTAATAAAATAATTAATTATTATGCACCTAATGTTAGCTTAAGTGTAAAAGAGATAAGAGGGAACTTTAATTAATTAAACAAATATTGTTTAATTAATTAACTAACCAATTACTCTAACACCCCTCCTTAAGCTAGACTTAGGGAGAAGCTAAAACCTAGAAGAAACTACTGAAAGCAAAAGGAATGGGTCCCGGCAACAAGGCCAGATCAGGTACCCAAGTATAAGGAAATCTCTATGAAACGAAGAAAAGGAGAAAAACTAGTGGGAAAAAACTTCTCTCCAAAAAGAGATAGAAGAACATGTTGAAAGAAACATGAAGGAAGGAAGGCCTCATAAAGACCCCCCAAGGACAACTTCCTTCAACCCAAGCATAGAACACAATTGAAGATAGCACAACGATGCAAAAGGATTCATGAAGATGTCTGCAACCTACTCGGCAGTGGGAATATACTCCAAGATGAGAGAACCATCGTGAATCAACTATCTGATGAAATGTATATGAAGCTCAATGTGCTTTGTCCGCTCATGCTCCAACGGGTTGTGAGAAATGTGTATAGCACTCTGATTGTCACACCAAAGAATAGTGGGGCTATCAGGAGGAAAACCAAACTCAGTCATCAACTGTCGAAGTCATAAAATTTGCTGACTAGCAAGAACAACAACTCGGTACTTAGCCTCTATAGATGATAATGCATGAGCATTCTACTTCTTGCAATACCATGTGATAGGACCAGAGCCAAGACAAAAAACAAAGCCACAAGTAGACTTCGGATCATTGACATCACCAACCCAATCTAAGTTAGTGTAGCCAACAATGTGAGGATCCCATGATGTGTAGTGAATGCCATAAGAAATGGTGCCCTGAATGTACCTCAAAATACGCTTGGCAGCTTGCCAATGACTCTCATGAGGATCATGGGAGAATCAAGAGACAAGGCCAACTGCAAAGGAAAGATGAGGACGAGTGTGAGTCAGGTACAACAAACCACCAATCAACTACCTATAAAGTGTAGAATCTACTGAAGGAGTGGGGCAAGTAGTAGTGAAAACAACCCCTGACTGAAAAGGTGTGGGGGGCAGGCTTGCAATCAAGCATGCCAAAGCACTAAAGCATATCAAGAGCATACTTCTGCTGGTAAATGTAGATCCCATCAGAAGACTGAATCACCTAAAGACCAAGAAAATAGTGCACAAGACTGAGATCTGTCATCTCAAACTGCTCCGTCAAAGCTTGCTGAGCATGCTGAATCATAGAGGATGAGCTATCAGTGATGAGGAGATCATCAACATAGAGCACAAGAATCAGGATCTCACCCTCAAGATTTTGAATATAGAAAGTGGGATCGGAATGATAGTGTGTGAAACCAGCGGAGAGCAAAAAAGAGTCCATCTTCTCATACCAAGCCTGAGGGGCCTATTTGAGACCATATAATGAATGTTGAAGTCTACAAACCAAAGAAGAATCCTGCACAAATCCCTAAGGCTACTCCATATAGATCTCCTCCTGTAGGTCACCATGCAAGAATGCACACTTCACATCCATCTAAAAAATGGGCCAACCCCTAGAAGCTGCAAGTGATAGTACAAATCAAATAGAATTCATCTTGGCAATAGGGGAAAATGTCTCAGAGTAATCAATACCCTCAACCTAGGAGAAACCCTTCGCAACAAGATGTGCTTTACATACTTATCAATAGAACCATCAGCAGCATACTTGGTGCAATACAACCATCTGCACCGAACCATCTTTTTGCCCTTAGGAAGAGGACATAGATCCCAAGTACTATTCCTCATCAAAGAAGAATACTCCTCCTCCATAGCACTATCCCACTCAAGGTGACCTATCACCTCTAAAAGCTTCTGAGGATCCTCTGAAAGAGCATGACTCAAAAGACTAGAACCCGCAGTATGAGAACGGGTGCGACGAGAGTCTGAAGGATCGCCTGCTATAGATCCTACTGCCTCAACAGTAAAGCAAGCCCATTTGGGCATCTAAGGTGGAGCAAGTGGAGGTGGAGATGGGGGATCATCAAAATCCTCAACATAATCTTGAAGAGTTGCAGTGGGAGGAGCAGGTAGTGAAGTAGACACTAGAGACAAGGTATCCATTATGGGAAGGCGCTCATCAAATTGGACATCCCGTCAAAATAGGACCTCTCTGGAATCAAGATCAAACAACATGTATGTCTTAACATCCTCATAATAGCCAACAAAAATGAGGGGTTGATTCTTCTATTCCATGGCTCTCCTCTGAGCATCAGGAATAAATGCCCATGCCTCACTACCAAATACTCAGAATATGAAACATCAGGCTTGTCATGAGACCAAGCCTCCTCAGGAGTCATATGTTGAATCGCCTTGTGAGGCATCCAATTTTGAATATAGTTGGCATAATTAACTGCCTCATGCCAAAAAGATGAATCCATGGACCTGGACTGAATCATACAATTTTCCATCTCCCATAAAGTCATGTTCTTTCTCTCAGTGACTCCATTCTACTGAGGGGTGTAGGGAATAGTAAACTGATGCTGCAAACCATGCTCAGTGCAAAAATATCTGAAAGCTTGATTCACATACTCCCCCCCATTATCTGTATGTATCTGTCAAATAGAAAGGCCATACTGCTTCTCTACAAATTTCTTGAAGATTCGAAAGGAATCAAAGACATCAAACTTGTACTTAAGAAAGTACACCCATTTGTGTCTCGAGAAATCATCAATGAATGTGAGTACATACTTGGCCCCGAAAAACGAAGGAGTGGGAAATGACATGAGGTCAGTATTAATCAAGTCCAAGGGTGCCAAAGCATGAGTGGCACTTCCCTTCAGAAAGGGATCCCTGTGATGCTTGCCAAGCACACAACCATGACAAACACCATCTGTGCAAGAAATTTGTGGAAGACCAAGAACAAGTGCTTGTGTACTCATTTGCTAAAGATATATGTAATTGACATGTCCCAAACGCTCATGCCAAAGCTTACTCACTAAATCTGCATGTTCTATAAGAGATGAAACTCTACCCTCATAAGGCTCAAATCCATCAAATCTGTAAAGATGAGATGCAGTATCAACACTCCTAGTAGCCACAACCAGATCAGAGTCATGGAGGTCCCGAATAACCACATCATGTGGTGAGAACTCAACTGTCTTACTAGAGCCAGAATGGAAAATCTGATAAATGGATAAGAGGTCCATCGAGATGTGAGGAACAACTAGAACATCCTATAGAGTGCCCCCATCCAAAGAGACATAACCTTAACCCAAGACTGAAAACTGTGAAGTGTCACCCACTCCAATTTGTGAAGTACCACAAGGGGCAAGAAAAGTGACCTACTGCTAAGTGTGAGTCATATGGTGAGAAGCACGAAAATCTAAAATCCAAGTGGAGCCATAGGTCGGTGCTCGAGCAATGAGAGCATGGAATTTCCCTGTGGAAGGAGAAGACGACTAAGGTGAGGAGATGTTATGTTGCTACATGACTTCCTCTAAAGCCTCTAATCATTTCCAACACCTGGAAACTGGATGTCCTTCCTTGCCATAGAAGCTGCAAGTGTCTCCTGATTTCTACTTAGTCTTGGAGGAAGACTCACCAGACTTCGAAGATTTCCCATGTTTTGGATTAAGTGGTGGTTTAGAATCAGACTTAAGAGGAGGTTTGGAGGAATTCTCATTGCCTACAAAATATTTCTTGGCCTTCAGTTTCTGCTTTTGTTTCTCCTTAGATGACTAAGCAAACAATGCTTTGTTCTTTGATCCTGAGAGCTTATCCATCTGAGAAAGGTGTGACTGCTCACGTGAAAAATGCTCACAAAACACATCAAAGATAGGCATGGTAAAACTAGCACCCAGACCATCCATAGTGGAATAGAAGGAAGAAGAAAATATCTGAAATGGACCATGAAGCTTCGAAAGGATCAAGTAAATGCACTTTGTGTCTGACTTATTCTTGCCACAATGCTGTAAAATAGTGCAAATAGTTTTGAACTTGTTCAAAAAATCCTCAATAGTGGGAAATGATTTAGGTAACAGTGAAGTCAGCTCTAACTCAATCTGTAATGCTCAGAACTCATTAATGGCCCCAAAAAGTGTCTCAAACTTCAACCACATGGCTCGAGGACTAAGCAAAGAATAAAGGTGAAACAAAAGACTGTCTAAAACGTGCATGGATAGCAAACCCATAGCTTCATCCATCTTGTTCATGTGATGCATAATCTCAAAAGGACGTTGCAACTAAGGTTGAACCTCATCTAAACAAGACCACAACCCTCATGACCTGAGTAGCCTCATCATGTGAGACTTCCAAGTGTGATAGTTATGTGATGTGAGTAACTCAACTGAGGAGTGTGCCATGAAACCCTACACTTGTACTTGCTTATGTTTTTTTATTGTTATGTGATCTTTCAAAATACACAAAAGATGCATAAGGATTTGATTTTTTTTTAGAGCTTTGGTGTTCTGGTTTTTTGATATAAATGATAGAAAGCAAGAAAAAAAGACCCCAGCACAAGAGAGAAACCCAAACCCTAGTACAAACTAAGAAAGAGGAAGCAATGCATAAGAAAAAAATACTTCAAAACAAATTCTCGTGTACTTGGTGAAACTTCTAATAAAAAAGATCACATATCTGAATATAGCATGTTGAGAGCTTTCCAATGCCTATTCCTTTTTAAAAAACGGAGTCCGTTTGCACCTTCTATGGCCTCGAAAGTGTAGAAAAAGACCCCAATTTGATTGGAAAAAATGATCACCAAATTGGAAAATTTTGGGAAAAAAACCTACACCATTAGATCAATGTCGGAAGCAGCTTTCCGACACCTATTTTTGTTTGAAAAACTAAGCAAAACCGCCCGAGATATGTCCAATTTTGTGAAAGGAGCATAAAAGGGTGTTTGAAAAAATAATGTAGCCCTCAAGGGCTTAAAATCTGTGGCCCCTAATCATATTGGTCGACCAAGGGGCTGGCGTGCAGGAGCTGGAGCCGAAGCCGTTGGGCCTACATATGACCAAGGCTAAGCCCGCGGGGGGTGCACAGTCCACTAGCAGTTGGGCGCTTAGCGCCTGGTCACCATGTGACCTCGGTGGATGACTGAAGCCTACGGGGGTTGGGCACTGTAGCGCAGGTGGCGTGGTGGTGGCCAAGCGGCTCACCAGTGATGCTCAAATTTTGCATGGACCACGGGTTTAAAAACCTGAAAAAATTGATTTTTTCCAATTGTTTAAATTTTTTTTGCTGCGGATGGCATGCCCTGAGGCCATACGGCCTAGGGAAAAATTTGTTTTGCCTCCCTAATCGACTCTAACCAAAATTGACAAATGAACAATCAATTTAGGGGTTTTTGCATGCTGTGAATCCAATGGAAATGTCCGTTTGGGCCCAAAGTGAACCCAAAAACTGAAGTATGTCGAATCCACCAAAAAACACCTTGGAACCCTAGATCTGCTTCCAATGCAAAATTCTCAAAACAAGAACAAGTAGCTACAAATCTGAAGCTCTGATACCATGTAAAAGTTGAGCAGATACAACTTCATAGGAGCCCAGTGACCTCTGCAAGTGAAGAATACCTGTTACAAGGAGAAGCAAAATAAAGAGAACAATGAAAAATGCTCAAAGATGTGGAGCTTTGTATTCACAAAATGTGTGAAAAGAATAATGATACAAAAGAAAAGTTTCAGCCACATATAGGTCAAAGAAACCCTAAAAAGGAAAACCCTAGGCTTGCACATTAATAATTAATAAAATAATTAATTATTATGCACCTAATGTTAGCTTAAGTGTAAAAGAGATAAGAGGGAACTTTAATTAATTAAACAAATATTGTTTAATTAATCAAGTAAATAACCAATTACTCTAACAAAAATTGAATAATTATTAAAAAAAAAAAAAAAACATATTGAGGTCATGCATATATTAAAAGATAAACTATTTAATATAAGAGATGGATTCATTATTAAATATCACTTTTATTTTTTATTCATTTATCATTTTTCTTTTGTGTTGATCACTCTTCATGTCTACTTTGGCTTATTGGGTCCCTTTAGCTCTTGGGGGAATGTGTGCTTTGTTTCATCTTTATTTTTTCTTCATTTCCTTTTAACCTGTTGCACAAGCGATTGTCATTGTATTAAAAGATCGACCTATTAATGCCCAATACAACCGCTAGATTTATACAAGATCCAAGATCCATAAGAGGTGGTTAAGCCATGTCATGAACCCAAGCGACGCACTGCATAGCACAAGGAGACTAAGGGAGAAACTCTTGCAACAATCCCCCTAGTGTAAGCGATGAGTTTGAACCTATGACCTTGGATTTGATACCAATTGTTGCATAGGCGATTGTTGTTGCACCAAAAGATCGACCTATGAATGTTTGATACAACTTCTAGATTTATACAATATCCAAGATCCACAAGAGGTAGTTAATTCATGTAACAAAACCAAGCACTGTGTTATGCAACACAAGGAGACCAAGGGAAAAACTCTTGCAACATAACCCACTTAGGGAGCATGTTTGGCTTATTCTATGACTTGATTTTTTCATGATTTCTCCTTGTTTTTTATATTTTTTATCTCTTAATTTTTTGTCATCTTATCATATCTAGCCACTCTTACTTGGCCATCTCTTATTTTCATGATCCTTAGTCTCTTATACTTTGATCCTTGGTTTTCATATTATGATCTGCATGATTATTTCTTTCACATATATATGATCCTACACTATTTGATCCAAAAAATTTAACATTACCTTATGTTCGTATATTGTTTGATCTAGATTATTATAATATTATCCTAGATATATTTATATTAAGTGATATAACTTCTTAGGGGTGATCCCACAATACCGATTTATAATTTTGGCCAAATTGGACATTGAACTCATTTCTTTTAACTGAATCTTCACTTTCAGGCATCTATAGTAGCTAAACTGTGAGGAAATTGAAGATGATGCAAACTAGTAATTTGTGACATTTTGTTTGTAGATTCTAAATTATTTTTTTTCAAAAAAATTGGAATTATATTGCACTTTTTTTTCCATCTCCTTCGAAAACTAGTTTTTAACAGTAAACAACATTTTTAAAGAGTGGCGTCACTGGCTAACACATAACCTTTTTTCTATGAAGGATAAAATTCTAATTTTTTTGAATTTACATTTGTAACTACAATATCTAGTCCATTGGAAACGGTTTCATAGCATTTCATTGAATATTTTTTCTTAATTAAGTTTCAAAGTCAAACTAGTTACAATTTAGACATGATTCAATGGCTAAAACATAATTTTTTTTGTATGTATCAAAATTTTATTTTATTTTTGTTGAATCAAGGACATCAATATCTAGTGCATTGATATTTTTCAATTTTATTTTTTGATAATTTTTTATTTTTCCACATGTGTAGAATAGAGAGCTTGATTTTCAGTGAAAAACCTATGTTTAATCAAACTTTAAAAAGTACATAATAAAACCAAAACATATTAAAATTATATTCGATGGATAGCTCATTCTGAGGACTACCATCATCTAGTTGGGTCTATGAAGTCTCCTCCATTTCCATCCTCAACCTGAACTTCAAAGAGAAAAAAATTGTAGAAATTTGGTGCAAGAGGGGAAGAAGGGGGAAAAACGGGGGTTCACTTGAACCCCCCTTCGAGTGAATCCCCCTTGAACTTTCGAGCGAAGGGGGGTTTGCTTGAATGGGGGTTTGAGTGAACCCTCCTTTTTCAAAATTTTCCTTTGTTTCCATTATGGAAAATGTGAAAAATGTGGGTCCCATTATTGAATAGGGTTCGCTCAAAGGGGGGTTCAAGTGAACCCCTTTTGGGTTCACTCGAACCACCCCTTCGTTCAAACCCCCCAAAACCCAAAATTTTCTTCATGGGGAAATTTTTTGCACTTTTCCTTCCTCAATGGAATTGTAAACCAGTTTTGTGAGATCACCCTTGGAGAAATATCTTATGTTCATGCATTGATTGACCTAGCTTCTTAGAGCATGGTTTCATTTCACTAGTTTGAATTATTGTTTTATCTAGCTATATTAAGCATTGGGTTGATGATATCTTATTATATATCCAATTAACAAAAAAAACTACTCATTATAATTCATATATGACTTATCACTATCTTATCTTCCCATTGAGAGCATGTTGCTTATAATCCATTATTGTAATATTTGGGTATGTTAGAGAACATCTTATAATATCACTATATGATCCTACATTTGACATATTACTCTCATAATAGTATATCACCTATGATGATATCATTTAATATATCATATATCTACTATCTTACATGATTTTACCATTATATTTTCCTCATAGAGTGTGCATGTCTTGATGTTACATTACCATATCTTACTTTGATTATATTTATCTTTTTTCCTTATATTTTCTTGCATTAGGGGACACTATAATATTCCCCCCATCTTTTTCGATCTTGCATTGTCATATATCATGAGAGATCCTATTTATATTGAGATTATATTGAACTATATTACATATATTTATTATGGATCATTTTTTATGCCTACATTAGCATATCACTTCATGATCCTATCTTTTTAATATATCTTTATCATATTAATCATGCATTGGGATATTCATATTTAAACCCTTTTATATAGTGGGATTCATTGTCATGTTATTAATTATTTAGATCTATATCACCTATCATACAATCAAACTTGTTATATTTGGGGAATTTCCTCATTCTTGGGTCTTGTGTCATTAATGTTATCTATTTAATCAATCATGTTGATTTGAGAAGACTTCATGCCACTATTGAGCCTTATGCCATTATCTTAATGGAAACCACTAATCCTACCCAATGTTTGTGTGTTCTCATGGATGACACATTGGCTCATTTGTTATAATTTCATAGGTATTTTTATGTACAAAGAGTCAGAATACCATTACCTTTCTCATGTTGAGGCTAATATCACTATTCTCTTAACATGATGTGTGTTCATGATCATCAATACCACATTAGGCCTTTTTAAAATGTTAAAGGGTGTTCTTCTGGAACATGAAGGGATACATCACCATTATTTTCCCATGTTGGGGGTAGTAATCCTATCTTTGTCTCTATATCTAGTCCATTTTCATATTTTGCATGATGCATTTTTATAACTATGGTTACTATAATTTAATGGTAGCATGGTTATATGTTTTTACATGCTTATCATTTTCTCTATTTGTCACATAACTATTATTGAGATTTATCCCAACATGTTCTATTATTGATATATCTAATAACATATTCCTTTAGTAAATTACACCCATGGGGGATAATAAATTAAAGAGGGGGTATACATCATCACTAATATTTTAGTTATAATCTACTCAAGGAATCTTAGTTATTCTTTGCAAGAATTCATGGGAGTTTATATGTGAAAGAAAATAACATGCAAGGAGAATCTCCATCCTTTATGGACCATAGGTTAATTTTTTAATTGCAATTACTTTATGCATGTTTGAAAAAATTGGATACTTGCATATGTATGATTCATACATATAAATTAAAATGTGCCTCAAAGCAGGGGGAAATGTAATGGAAAATTGAAAGCATCTTTCATGCATTTTCCATTTAGTTTTGTGCCTAGTTTTCATCACTGTCTTGATACATTTATGTTTCTATAAATACTAAATTTTATTTATAGTTAGACTTGTGTACCTAACCATTTACACATCACTTATCTCTATACCTATATGCACACAATCCCAATGCAAGTAATTTTTTCTTTAGATTCTAATCATTAATCAAATTCTAATCAATAATCTATTACTTTTTATAATTATCAAAAATACTATTTGACCTAGGTCATGCTAGTAGTAGGAAGGACATATTCATAGCCATGATATTTATCTTTATAAATATCAAATAAAAAAAAATATTACAACTAATTGGCCCCATTTTTTCTTTTTTTTCTAAAGATTACTATGCAAAAATATTCATAGGTTGCTCTTTTCATGTATAAAAACAAATCAATTTTCTTTAGTTCCAAAAAAAATAGGTGAACACATACACCACAAGAAGTTCAAGAATATTTTTTATGATGAAATTGGAGAATAATAGTGTATACTTACATTTATCATATCTAATCACACACTCATTGTATGGAAAATGATTCACATGTGCATGTTATATGTTTTATTAATCAATACCTAGGGATGCATCAAGAGCCAAAATCAAACAAGTCACAACTCGAATAGTGCCAAAAGACCAAAATGAAATCACTCCTACAAATTATCAAGTGTCAACTATTTATTTAGGATATTGAACCAAAGAGAAATAAATTTCTAAATTAAAGTCAAATATAGATGGAACTATGGCCCAAATGGAAAAGGATAAGAGAAATAAAAAAGAATTAAAAGAAAAATTTGTTGAACTTCAAGGATATATCAAGCAACTCGTAGGTCCATTATAATCAATAAATTAAATTCTCATTACTATTGTCATCCTCTCCCAAGATGATGTTACTTCATTTCATAAGATGAAGTATGTGAAGAACATTACTTAAGAATGGATGAAGATATTGATCATCTTTAAATACTACCAACTTGATAGAAAAAATGCTGCAACATGAAGGGGGTAATATTGTCTAGTAGTTTATTTTATAAGAGCTCAAAAATTAGAATTCAAAGATTATCATATGTCAAGGCTTTGGATATCAATCAATTTCATAGGTGTAAATTATATCCAAAAGAATAAAATCTCACCAAACATAAAGTAAGTTTAATTTTAATCCATATACATAAAAAACTAGGGTATTCCCAATTTTTTTGAGGTGCATATATATGACTATTTTGATCAGTTGATAGAAATTCTTTGGTCCCAACCACTAGGCAATCTCTCTGTTTGTTTATTATTACTAATGGTTTGATTATACTTTTTTTTTCTAATATTGCCTAATATGGTCATCTACACGTGAACAACTCATTGAATATAGGTTGATTTGTTTTTATTTTCTTTATTTTATTAATTAACTTAGATATTCCTTAAAGAAACCATAGTTTTCCTTTTCAATTATATGTGTATGTATATATGTATATATAATATATGGCATCTAGCAAATTCATCACTAGCAATTCAGCGAAGGAAAATTCACAGCCATAGAAAATTCATTGACAAAAAATTCATTGATAGAAAAATCACTGCCAAGTAAAATTCACCGGGAGCAATTCACTGCGGTAGAAAATTAACCGCATTAATATTTTTCATAAAATCAAAGTTTTTGAAATATATATTAAAATATATTAATGCGGTTAATTTTCCACCATGTGAATTGTTGGCGATGAATTTTACTTGGTGGTGAATTTTTCGTCGGTGAATTTTGGCGATGAAGTTTACTTCGATGAATTGCTGGCGATGAATTTTCTTAGAACCATAACACATATGTGTATACACACACATGTATGTATGCAAGTACATATGTATTTGTGTGTATGTGAATGATTACTATATTATTGATCCACCATTGATTATGCCAACCATATACATATATGAATGCATGTGTCACTGTGTCCATTAGATTCACAACCTAAATTTGAGCATTGTATTGCAATATTTATGCATTATGCCATGAAATACAATCAATCCTTTTAGAATAGTATCACACAAAAGCGATTTCTTTTGGAAAACTATCACATGAAAGGGGAAATTTTTCAAAGACTATAAAAAATTGTAGACAATTATATTTGTATCTATCTAGTTTATGGCGTTTCCTTCTTTAGCCATTGAATGTCTTAGTATTTGAAGTGCAATTTTAAATGAATAAATATATAGAAAACCTGCATGATAGGTAAAGTCAACTACTAAATTTAGTCCCTGCTTGAACCCACTTTCAAAATTTACCATCTATAAAGAAAATAATTTTGAAAATTGACTATTACATATTACCTTCCACACCAAAATTATTGAATTGAACATCTAAGATTGTGTTTTTAAATTAAACACTAGATCATTCATGTCCTATAAAAAAATGGATGAAAAAGACATTGAAAAAAAGAATCATTATTACTTAGAATGACACCTTATTCTAGATTTACCCGTGGGGACTTTCTAGTTTATTCCACGTATTTAACACATAATCAAACATTCGTACACATATTTAACACCTAATCTCATATTTGAACACCTCCCACTCTGTCGTATATCCGACCGGCGCATGACAGAACGAATATAATCAATCAAATGTTTCGGCGTCACATGGCGATAAGAAGAAAATGATCTATTTAGACCCGTCTCATTCCCATAATGCATCTATCTATTTATTTTACGTATCTAGTACTCGACTCTTTGTCCCAAATCGATTTCATCTCCTTCGCGTTCATTAATTACAATTTTAGATACATACCCGCGTCTTTGAATTCGACTCCGATCTTCTACTTTTACTGTTAAAAGTTGTATAAACTTCTGTTCCTGCTGCTTAATTCAGCTGGAACAAAAATCAGAAGAGATGTCTCCGATTGTTTATCCCTGCGCAGCTTGCAAGATTCAACGAAGAAAATGTGGAGATAAATGCGTGCTTGCTCCTTTTTTTCCACGAAACGATCCTCACAAGTTTTTAGTAGTACGCAAATTATTTGGAACAAGCAACATAGCAAAAATCCTTCAGGTATTGATCAAATGTTTTTTTGGGTTTTTTAATTACACTTCAATCGAAACAATTTGATTGATTGAACTATGCTTTTGATCGATTCTATTTCAACTCCGATCTAAATTACAACGCGGAATTCAGCATTTTTCCTTTTTCTGTGCAGGATCTTCCGGTGGAGAAGAGAGCAGATGCTGTCACAAGCCTGGCATATGAAGCAAGTATGAGAGTGAATGATCCTATCTATGGCTGCGCTGGCGCTATTTGTCGACTGCAGGAGCAAGTATTACACCTCCAATCACAACTGGCAACCATTCAAGCAGAGCTCCTCAACGCACAGGCTAATCATGCGTCTCTCCTGAGCAGATCTTGTAATAGCGGTGAAACATTGGATGTAGTACATCAAAACGATCTATATAAGAATGAAGTAATAGTTTTGCAAGACGGTGAGGACCCTTTTGGATTATGGGGGCCACTCTGAAACTGTCAATTCGTTCTATATTCCGTCTTAGATAGCTTTATAAGCATTCCGTAATCTGGAATCATCTGGGGTGATTTTTTTTTAGTGATATTGATAGGTTTGTCAATTGTCGTCACACAATCAGGAGTAGTCCATGCAATGAAATGGTCGTGAATATATTTACATTTACACCAACTGCTGATATATTCTACAAACTGAATCACGTTCGGCCTCTATAGGCTCCACCAAGGTCGTCATCTTCTTAAAAAATCATTAAATTGTTTTAATATTTAGATAATAATATATTTAATTATTAATATTGTAAGGAAATAAAATTTCATCATGATGCTGGTTTATCATTTTGTATTGACATAAAGCCTTCAATTCCAAGGCACGAGTATTTTGTGAGAGCAAGCTAACAACAAGCTATTTTCTAGTCTCAACATATAAATAAAGAAAATCTTACCTTAGACTAATGAGAGAGAGGATTCGTTGGTAAATTAAAATATTAATAGATATGATCTCAACCTCCTCTAAATCACAGTAGTTAGAAAATCGTAAAACCATTTCAACAAGGAAAACAATCCTAAACTATTTTGCAATTGTTTTAAAATCTACCTATAAACAAATTTCCCTCTTCATGTTGACATAAAGATGCTTCAACCATAGCCAAGATGACCTTCAACTTAATGATCAATGTCACCAATAATGTCATGTAGGGGCTAGGAGCATGTCATGGTAGAAAGCATGGTCGTGCAAGATAAGCATTCAATAGCATCAAAAAATTTCTACCAACCTCTACATTAACTCAAGCTTAGTAACAAATTTCCAAAAGTCTCATGAATACTCATCCCAAATGACCCATCTAGCTCTTTGGTTGATTCCCAAATGTGTAGGTCATCCACTCTTTGAGTGTCAAATTAGTAAATTCTTGATCCACAAACCCCATAAAAATAGTCATTGCCTCCTCGCTAGAAATCTCCCTTTTCCTTTTCCCCAAAGGAATTGCCATCTTCTTCCCTTTCCCTTGCTCCCAATTAGTTGATTTATCCTTTTGAAGACAAATGCCAACACTAGGCTCCATGACCAAACACATTGCCTTAAAAAAATAATATCAAAAAAATGAAAAAGAATGAGAGCCTAGCCACCTAGCATAAACACATAAAAAGTAAATAAAGCTCTAGTACCTTAAGTAATACCAAAACAACAATGAGAAATAGCATAATTGCACATCAAAACTCCACATCAATTCTAAACCAATGGTTATGCCCACAACCATCCTTTCCCATTATTGAGAGCAAGACTAAAATTTTGTTACAGAGATTCAAATGTCTAATATAAAATTTGAATTCTTTATTAAAAATTAATTAATATTAAGATTACAATTATTTTTAATGCATTAAGGAAAAAAATTTCATCATATAGAATAAATGTCATATTTTTTAAATATAATAATGCATCCACTTCTATTATATTATGCTAGATAACATTTTATATATATGTAACTATAAATATCAACTTTTAATGTTTGTTTGTATTTGTAATTCATTCTAATAACTAACATACGATATGCTAGAAGATTCATGTGTATGTTATAAACAATATATTTTTTAATAAATAAATTTATTTTTAAAATTATTATTTTTTATATTTCATTTGGATTGTTAATATCTTTTAAATTACTTTTTTATTACATATTAAATAATTTTCACATAATATTTTTATTTGTCATTATTTTGTATTGAAAAATAGTGTATAATATGACAATCAATCATTAAAGTCATATAAAAAATTTCTTTACAATTTTTATTTAAAAAAATTAACTATCAATAATAATATATAATTGTGTCGCCAAAAAGTGTAGTCTTTGCACTTTTTCACTCATCTTGGCCTTTTCCTATGGATTTTGGCCTTGCTTTCCCTTGATTTAGTCTTGTAAGCTTGCAATTCAACAATAACCTAACGGTGTTTTACTAAGGTGTTGTGAACTATTGTAACATGTTTCCTCACTTTTCTAAGATCTATTCAACTCAATTTACCTAAACAAAACCCTTTTACCCATTTCCAAGCCTTATGCGAAGGTGTTGTAAAGTGTTGTAAGGCATTTTCACATCTTCCTAGGCTCATCATTCATTAATTAGCCCTTTTCTTATTCTAATTCATCCCCTTAATGTAATTTTAGCCCCGACTTAAGTGTGTTTCAGGAGGCAAAGATGATAAAATTCATTAAACATTATTTAATTCCTGGCCACCACTTGAAATTTCCCAAGTGGACTAGCTCATTACCTTGGGAAACCTAGTCCCTTTTGGAATAAAATTCAAAATTAAAACAAAATCTAACGGGAATCTTGCCTTATAAATCCTAGTGTCGACCTATCATGTTGCATTTCAGGAAAATTAGGGTTTTGCATGTACAAATAAGGGTTTTCACCTTCATTTTTCTCTCTCCCAATCTCATTTCTACATCTCTTTACAAGCACTCTTGCACTCAAGACTTCCAAAGAAAGCAATCAAGCACAAGCTTTTCACAAGCAACCTCCACTAGAGCTATTCTTGCAGGTTGCAGACCTTAAAAATAAAGAATTTGGTGGGAATTTGCATTGTTTATCATTCAAGCATCTCTCCTTTGATTTATTTCTCATTTGGGTTTAGTTACCATCAAAGGGGTTTGACTTAGGCAAACCCCTATTCCGTAACCCCAACATTCTCTTGGTCTATGCATGTGTTTGCAAGTTTTGTACCTAGACTTGGTGAAGTACAAAGTGTTGGAAAAATTACAAACATTCCACTCAAGTCACATCAAGGCATAAAATCCTATAGGGAGCAAAAGGACAAGCTATAGGTCATTTTCGAGAGTTTCAGACATAGAGTGATACAAAAAAGGGAAGTATCAACTGAGACCCATAAAATCAAAACCTGAATCTTCAAAAAGCATCAAGAGGACTAGGTCGCCACTATTGGCGACCTTGTCCCTATGCTAAGCTTGAAAAAGGGTGTTTGCATTTTTGGGTACCCTTTTCCCTGAAACCTGGTCTAGTCGAATTTCTTGACAGGAGGAGTAGGTCGCCCAACTTGGCGTAAATGTCCCTTTGTTGATTTCAGTCAATTTCCAGAGCATTCTGGGGCCTCTCATCTACAACATTCCATTTCCAAGTGCACAAGTTCTAAATCATCTAGTTTAATTTTTGTCTTGCATACAGTTAGGTCATTTTAAATTAGCTTTGTATTAGTTTATATTTACTTTTTTTACATTTCATACATTAGATTACTATCATTTTGTTTTAGTTTCCAAGCACACTACACACACACATCACAACCTTCATCAATCAACCCTACCCTTTGAATGAAATCACCAAAAGATCATATCACTATGTGAAAGAGTGTCATTCCTAAACCCAAGTGCTCCTAGGTGGAAAACCCTAGGAGCCTAGTAAAGGGAATCCTCTTTCCCTTGTTCGCATATATTATTGTTGGTTCATTTTGGTGAACCCGATCGTAGATCACTTGCTAACTTTTTGATTTTGTATTTCATCTTAGGAAATAGCTTGCATTGCATTGAAAATTTGGCATTGTTTGCATCTTAGGGTTTGTAGAAAAAGTGCATTAGTGAAAGTTCATGCTAGAATTGCACTTTGAATTACATTTTCAGTAAGAAAATACAAAAAAAAGGTGCATTTCCAGTCTCTATTTGTATCAAAAAATTAGAAAAAGCATAAAAAGTAGTTAAAAATTCTGAACTTTTTCAAAAACAACACTACTAGGGTAAAGTCGCCACACTGGGTAACCTAGTCCTCTGGCACTATTCAGTATGAAATTTCTAGCAATTTTCCAATATTTCCTACATTACGATTCCCTGGTTTTACATTTTTATGTTTTGTTACAAAATTTCAATTACACACAATTTTATCTCTTTTTCTTAGATAGCCTTAGTCTTCACCCCATCCTTAGGGAACCTTGTATGAGCATTTGGTGTTCATTTTCTGATACAGTTGTGAGACGAAGTTCTTGAATCATGGCATCTAACAATAGTACTATTGTTGTAGATCTTGGGATATCTCAAACTTCAACTCCTAGTATTGATGATGGTACACTAGGCTTAGAAACTATCCTTAGCAATTCCTTGCACCTAGGAGACACAATCGGTGATAAACATGACCTCCCACATGATAAGGTCTTTCACATCCATGCTGATATAGGTGATTATCAACATGAAATAAGCCTTTCTCAGCCCATATCTAGAACTACTATCCTTGCCATCAAGAACCTTCACTGCTTACTTGATCATGATGATGACTTGTGATTCATGAAGAAGATCACAAAAATCTATGAAAAACATGAACCTAAGGTATCTCACTCACCCACCCCTATGATTGGCCAAGGAGGACCTTCTACTCCTCCCCCCTCAACCATTGTTTCTATTCCCACTTATGAATCTCCTAGTGTGACAACCACTATGCAATAGGTTAGTAATGAGATACCTTCCCTCAACATCCCTACTAGTGTTTCTACTTCCCTTGTGGCATCACACCCTTTAACCTCTTCCATTGTCCCTACTCTTACTATCCCTTACATTTCCCCTTCCACCACCTTCACCCCTTCACCTCTCTCCCTTCCACCTGTCACGTATAGATTTCATTGGATTAATTAAATGCAATTAGTAATCATGATGTCACTATTTAAATTGAAATTAAATGATTATTTTAATTAAAGTTAAATTCAAATTCAAATTTAAATGGAATTGAAATTTAAATGCATTTATATTAATTTCGGGGTTTGTCATTGCTAATGTAAAATTGAGGGCAAGTGAACACAGGAACAAGTGAACATGATTGAAGGCCAGAACAACGATCAGGTAGAGTCATTTAGCCGATTGACATTTATGAGTAGATGGAATCTCACACAGTCACTTAAATAATAATTTTAATGCATTTTGTGATTTTGTGCTTGCAAGTTTTAAATCAAGTTTTAATGTAATTTCTTCAAAATTGTGAAAAATGCATGTTGATTTAAATAATGATTTGGTTAAATTTGATGAAATTGACTTAAATTAAATGATTGGATTGTTTGTTTAAGTTTTATTATTGTTTGAAAATAATATGTTAGTGTTTCAAAATTTAAATAAAATTAGCTTTTATTTCGAAATTTAATAAAATTTAAATGAATAAAGTTGTGGTTAATAAATTTAATTGTTTTTAAATTGAAAATTATGAAATAGGAAAAGATTTAAAATTTGAAATTAAACAAATATTTCAAATAGCTAAAATGGAGAAATTGAAAACAATTATAAAACAATTTCACATGCAAAATTGGAATTTTGCATTCAAAAAAAAAAAAAGAACTTTAGTTAACGAATTGAAGAAATATCTTCAATTAAATTGGGGAAACAATCAGATTTTCAAGACTTGGAGTTAGAAATTGATCTAGAGATCAATCTAAAATGGTGGATCTCATTTTCTCATTAAGATGAATGCATGAAAAAGAGAGAAGGGGATATACAGGAAGAATTTTGAAATTAGAAGGGACACAAGAAGAAGAAATCCGTTTCGGAGCATTGAGGAAGAAATTTTTACACAGTATTGTAGAGATATGCAAATGAATTCATCTGGAACTACATATTTTGGAGAGGCGGCCAGTAATAGAGGGAATTATGTTTTGTTTTAGTTTGTACTTACCTACACATCACCCACGGCCAAGGAAGGCAGTCCACACCCTCAAATTTCACATGCAGCCAACTAAGGAGTCTAGGGAGCATGTGCATGGATCTCAACTAGCAGCTATGCAGCCACTACCCATGCAGAGGGAAGAAGGGAGGCACGTGAGGAAGGAGAGAGTAGGAGTAGGACGTGGGAAGGTAGGAAGGAAGAAGGTGCAGGGAGGACAACTGGAGGGTGGAAGGAGTGTGGGAGAAGGGAGAGATGGAGAAGAGTATGCAGTAGGGAGGAGATAGACTCCCACATGTGCAGCTGGTAAGAGGTGCGTAGACCTCCATCTCCACTACATGTAGCCCCAGATCTTCTCTACCACAAGTAGCTACAGCAGAAAAACTTAGGAAAAATAGAACAAAGTCTAGAATCTTCATGCATAGGGAGAAAGAAGAAGAGCAACAATCTGAGAGAAGAAATTCAAGAATAGAGGATTAACAAACAGAAAATAATTTCCAGATCGGAGAGTTTAACAAGTAGGATCTTGCATAATTGAACAAATCAGGAATAGATTTAAAATATAAATGCAATGTTATAATTGTGTGAATTTTGGAAATTATTAAAATAAATTTATGTTGATTCAAAGTTCTGTATGAACAGTAAACTCTGATTATTCTTCATTTCCAGAATATTATTGAATTTAGAAACAAAATATTTTTAAGAAAATTCTTATTGAAATCATGAAATAAACAGTTGAATAAATTTTAGGAAGAATTTCAAAACAGAATACAACTTTAAAATTTAATTCAAAAATGATTTTAAATAGAAAATTTATTATTTTTGTTGACAAAAAATTGTAGTTGAAATTGGTTTGAAAAGAATTTAGACAGAAATTATTTGATTGAACAACTTCTAACATTCAACACTATTTTCAGAATAGAGGTATTTAAACATTGCATTTTTGCCATTGAAACAAAATAGTCAAAATAGAAATAAAAATGAGTTTATTTAAATCTGTTTGAGTAATTATTTGTTTATTTTGTGAAAGTATGTTAAATATAAAATAAACCATTGAAATTTAGATATGATTTACTTAGGAAACAACAAGAACGAACTTGAAATAATATTAAATAGATGAGTACAAACGAATGAACGTGTGCTCTTGTGTGACTATTTTATAAGTATTTAATTGCATATTGGAGATACACCTTCATTAATTTTGATTATTAAATTTACTCAATTAAAAATATTAATTTTATGTCTTTTATGGATTTAAACAATGAAAAGAACTGACTTTTTAAACTGTTTTCGCTTCAAACAAGTTTTTAGTTTTACTGTTTTTAAAAGATTGTATTTGATTGTTTAGACCATGCATGATTGATAGATGACTCTGCATGTTATGTTTTTGGGAAAGTTACCTTCCGAGACGGGTGCCGAATATGGGTAAATAGAGAGTGTAGTTTTTCTTTTCCAAAACTGCTTTACTTGTCGTGCATGACATTTTAATTGGCCAAGTAACTTAAGGACCATTGAAACAGATGGATTTATTGAACCCTCTACCATATCCTAGTATCAAACTTGCTTGTTTCTTAAATGATTTAGAAAAATGAAAATGCTTTTGGTTTTACTAGTTATACTAGGCACACACTAGATTCCATCTTGCTCGTAGATTGCTTCTTGCTAAGCGATTCATGCAGGGTCGAGTATTTCTTGATTGACTAAGGAATTCTGGGGAAGCGTAAGCTTTGAGGTTGGGCGAAAAAAGTGCCTGATCCTTGTTCTCATCTTTTTTATTGAAGATTTTCTTTTGGATGGAACATCAATGGATGGCATCTTCTTATATGCTTTATGTATTCTTTATTATGTACTAAAGAGCTCAAGGTGACTGAATGCCAAAGTCTTGAATTGTAACTGATATTATTAGCATCTATTGTATTTAAAATAAAATTGTGTAACATGACACTTGTATGTATTTAGACTAAAATTTTATATGAATTTATCTGATCAACTTTTGTAGTTGTTTCGAAATCAACTAGTTTTTTTGATGTCTAAATGAATGAGATGACGACTTTATTTGGAATATAAATGATTTTATTTAAAGTATTGTCGATGTTTGTTTTAAAGAGTCCCGCTCTTTACACCACCTTATAGCACTTACACTGACCCTCTTATTACATAACTTTTTCACACCATCACCTCCATGCAACAAAAAATATCCACTATCAACCAAATCCAACATGGTTCCCCTACCCACTACGTTTGTAGTAACCCATTATCCCTTGACATCCTACACACTCCCTTGCCACAAGGAATAGAGATTCCTATATTTGCAAAGTATGAAGGGAAGGGTGACCCTTCTAACCATGTCAATGCCTATACTACCCTATGTAGTGACTTTTCTCTTGACGACAAGTTTCTCACCAAGTTATTTCCAAGGAGTCTCAAAGATTCCGCCTTGGACTAGTTGTCCTCCCTTCCCAATAATTCCATTAGTTCATTCAATGAACTAGTGGATGCCTTCATTAATCACTTCCAAGTTCATATGGCCCCTAAGAGAACCTTGGTTGACCTCATGAGATGCAAGCCAGACACTAATGAGAAGATAACTAACTTTATCTCTCATTATCAGGCTCTTTATTCCTTGATTTTTGTTAAGATACCCGACACCCATCTGCAAAAGATGTTCACCAAATATATCTTAACACCTCTTCAAGATAAACTCACCCTCATGAAGTTTCCCACTTTTATGCACTTGTGCCAAGTGCTTTGTGACTACCTTAACTCAACTAGTAGTCGAGATTCACAATCCACTTCTAGTAGAATTGAGAAGTTTAACGCTTCTTCCCAATCAAACCCTCAACCATTCTGGAAACCAAAGAAAGGGTTTCTCCAATTTAACTCTTCATCCCAAACCCCTCCACCTACGAATAACCAAGTGGCCACTGTTATGTCTACAATCCCTTTCAATTATGGAGATCCTAAGCGTACCTTCACACCCTTGCTCGACACCCTTCATAACACCATGACCCAATTAATCCAACAACAAATTATCTCTTTACCTCCCATCCATACACCTGATCCCAATAAACCATTACCTCTATCTTATAATGGCACCAATTATTGTTACTTTCATCGACAGAATGGACATGATACTAAAAAATGCAAGTGTCTCAAGCAGCTTGTGCAAGACTTGATTGATTAAGGTCGTCTATCTATTGTTGGTGTCAATGATAAAAGAAATAAGTCTGTGACACCCCCTAACCAAAACTTGCAACTATTCACCAACCCCATGCCTAAGCATAATGTGTCATTTGTCAAAGCAAGAAAAACTTCACCACTTAATGTTATGAATGTTGATTCTCAAGATACACATTCCACTTCTCTTCCCATGGTAACCTATGTCACACCTATTAATGAAATGGTAGGAGAAACTGACATTATCCATCATAAGGGCTCAACAAAAGGACCTCTTGAGATCACATTTTCACAACAAGATATACTATGAAATTTTCTTGATGGTCCTCTCTACATAGCCGGTAGAATATATGATAAGCCCACTAATAGGATACTCATATATCCCACTTGTGGTGAGAACATGATCAAACAAGAATTTCTAGTATTACATGATATTATTGAAGATGTTTATAATCGACCTACTACTTTGGTAAAAACACAATGTTTTCACATGCCCGATGATTGGACTGATTGCCCTCCTATTACAAATAGGTCCAAAGACATTACGTTACCTTCTCCATCATACAACAATCAGACCAATTTATTTTGTGACTTGGCCACTAGTGGATTTTTTCAATGAAATTGGCCCCATATGTCATCCACAATTGTGTGAAGTTTCCCATTGACAATGACATATTCACTGTCCACCATAGTGGCTTTAATCCTTTATCCTCCAAAGGTAACTTTTCTTTGGAAGCCTTTTGGCTTGAGCCCATGGATCCCATCACCCCTAGACATGAATTATTTTTTCATTTCCTATTATAAATTCAAGGCCAGCAAAATCTTCAAACTCTCTCTCCGCAACATACGTCCTTCTACTTCGGACTCGCCTATCCTTGATGAAGCTATGTTCCCACCCAAATTTGACATGTCTAGTCAGCCAACACCTAGGATCTCTTCCACATCATCTAAGAGGCCTAGGGATCATGATAGAAATTCCATTCTCCCTCCCCCCATTAAATAGGTCTATAAAGCTAAGGAAAAGTGGATAAGCCACCCATAGTTCTTCATGTCTGTCCTTCTAGGGATGACAAGCAACCTATGGTGGACTAGCCTACTCCTTCCCCCATGCACCTTGATATAAAATAAAAAAGGAATAAAGAAGCTAGAGAAAATAGGTGTCCTCATTGTGCCCTTGCTCACCAATCTCGTGAGGAAGAAAACCTTGAAAATCACAACCCACCTATGCCAAAAGCCACGAATACTAACCCTCCTCATCCACTCCTGCAACTTGATCCCATACTTCCCACACCACCAATTTTAAATGCCACTATTGATATTGTCATTCGAACTACCATTGTCATCAAATTGGATGATGATGATGATGAGATTTCTCAAATCGATGAAGAGGTACACCAAACCCTGAATTCACTATTCTCCTCTTCCATGAGCATTCATTAAAATTCCCGTAGGACAAGTGTTGATATTGACGCCAGTTCAACGATTGTTTATGTTTCTCTCACTAGTCACCCTCCCGAGCTTTATATCAAGAAAGATTGGGAGGCAGATGACTTTCTTGCAGAGTAATGCACATTCACCTTACTAGACTTTCTTTTTCTTTTCTTTTTTGCATTTATGTTTCATGTGCTCCCCCATATTGATGTTCTTATCCTTTTATAATATTTGTGGCATTCTTCAATATGCCTCTCACTTATTCTATATGTCGTACATTTGTTTCACTTTTTTTTTTTTTGTTGTCTTCTATTTGGGGATGATGCAAGGCATTGAGACTATAATGTCTCCTTCATGTTGACCCAAATGAACCTATTTTCCTTTTTATTTCCTTTTTTCCTTCCATTTGGGGATGATGCAAGACATTGAGACTACAATGTCTCCTTCATGTTGACCCAAATGAGCTTTTTTCCCTTTTATTTTTCCTTTTTTTCGTCCATTTGAGGATGATGCAAAGCATTGAGATGACAATGTCTCCTTCATTTTGACATTGGAACTATTTTATTTTTGCATTTGTATTTTATTTTTCTTTGTCTGTGCTTCCTGGTGCAACCTTGACACTTCACATGATGTGTTTCTCACTTTGTGGATGACATTTGATGTAATGTCCTTCATAAGTGTGACTTATCTTAGCATATTACATTCCTCTTAGTGGCTTGATATGACACACTTCATCCTCTAAGTTGTGAATATTCTATCCTTTGATAGGTCCTCTTTGGAGAGATTAGACACAATGATCCCTAAGTGGAAGACATCACACAAGCTAAACAAGACTCCTTGGAGCAACCTTTTTACATTTTACATTTTTTCATTTTTCACTTTTGCATTTTTGCATTATGAAAACATGGCCACCTTGCATAACACAACTTGCATGACTGTGGTGTCATCTTGCACTTGTTCATGATTTCTAAGAATCCAAGGCTTTGCTTCTATCATGAACCGCACCCTTATCTTTTGTGGCATCTTATGAAAGTTATTAGGGGGTATAACTTTGGTATGGTTGAGCGGTAATCCCAACTAGCAGAATGACTTTACCCATACCCACCTTTTTGTGTGTGAGTGCATACCAACCATGTGTATGTATCTCACCACCTTTTGAAATTCTCACTTGGTGGACAACTGAAAGTCTTGTTAGCCCAGAGTGAGTACATCCTTTTCTTTTAGACAAACAACCTAGATCTGATCCACAACTAGTTGGAAAAATGGTCGAAGCTTGATCTGACTTTTCTCCACCCTTTCACATCACTCCCTGTGTGATCTTTTGTGCTTATGTTTGGTTTTCCATGGCATCTTGATCATGGGGGCTTGATCATCCCTCTTGATCATATAAATCTCACCTTACTAGCATGATTACATTAGATCCTACTCAACACACATTATTCGGCTCTTTAATGTGAATTTGAAGTAATTTCATGCTCTCACTAAAGTGGGGACTAAATGTGTCGCCAAAAAGTATAGTCTTTGGCACTTTTTCACTCATCTTGGCCATTTCCCTTGGATTTTGGCTTTGTTTTCCCTTGATTCAATCTTGTAAGCTTACAATTCAATAATAACCTAATGGTTTTTTACTAAGGTGTTGTAAAGTGTTGTAACACATTTCCTCACTTTTCTAAGACCGTTTCAACTCAATTTACCTAAACAACACACTTTTACCCCTTTCCAAGCCTTGTGCCAAGGTGTTGTAATGTTTTGTAAGGAATTTTTACATCTTGCTAGGCTCATCATTCATTAATTAACCCTTTTCTTATGCTAATTTGTCCCCTTAATATACTTTTAGCCCTGACTTAAGTGTGTTTCAAGAGGCAAAGCTGATAAACTTCATTAAACATTATTTAGTTCCCGACCACCACTTGAAATTGCCCAAGTGGACTAGGTTGCCATGTTGGGTGACCTAGTCCCTTTTGGAATAAAATTCAAAATTAAAACAAAAAATAATAGGAATCTTGCCTCATAAACACTAGTTTCGGCATATCATGTTGTATTTTAGGAAAATTAGGGTTTTTCATGTACAAATTAGCATTTTCACCTTCATTTATTTCTCTCCCAAGCTCATTTTTACATCTCTTCATAAGTAATCTTGCACTCAAGACTTCCAAAGAAAGCAATCAAGCATAATGGTTTCACAAGAAACCTCCATTGGAGTTGTTCTTTCATGTTGCAAACATCAACAACAAAGGATTTGGTTGGAATTTGCATTGTTTATCATTCAAGCATCTTTCCTTTGATTTGTTTCTCATTTGGGTTAGCTACCATCAAAGGGGTTTGACTTAGGAAAACCCTTATTCCCTAACCCTAATATTATCTTGGTCTTTGCATGTGTTTGCAAGTTTTGTACTCAGATTTTGTGAAGTACAAATTGTTGGAAATATTACAAACATTCCACTCAAGCCACATCAAGGAATAAACCCCTAGAGGGAGTAAAAGGACAAGCTACATGTCATTTTCAGGAGTTTCAGACATGAACTACTACAGAAAAAGGAAGTATCAACTGAGACCCACAAAATCAGAACCTAAATCTTCAAAAAGGATCAAGAGGACTAGGTCACCACTATTGGCGACCTTGTCCCTATGCTAAGCCTGAAAAAGAGTTTTTACATTTTTGGGTACCCTTTTTCCCGAAACCTGGTCCGGCATAAATTCCCAACAAGAGGACTAGGTCACCCAACTTGGTGTAAATGTCCCTTTGTTGATTTCATTTAGTTTCCAGAGCATTTTAGAACCTCTCACCTGCAACATTCCATTTCCATGAGCACAATTGTTGAATCCTCTAGTTTACTTTATGTCTTGCATACATTCATGTCATTTTAGATTAGCTTTGGATTATTTTAAATTTACTTTATTTAAATTTCATACATTAGATTACTATCATTTCATTTTCAATTTTCAACCACACTACACACACACATCACAACCTTCATCAATCATCCCTACCCTTTGAATGAAATCACCAAAAGATCATATCACTAGGTGAAAGAGTGTCATTCCTAAACCCAAGTGCTCCTAGGTGAAAAACCCTAGGAGCCTAGTAAAAGGAATCCTCTTTCCCTTCTTTGCATATATATTTTTTATTGATAATTTTAAATCTTAAAAAGATGATTATATAATGTAGCATAGTAAATTGTCAACCTTAACAATATCTAACTACCTTGACACCCTTTTTTTCTTATAACATTAATTATATTAATAATTTATTCGTTTCAAATTCAGATCACAAAAATACACTAAATTCCTTGATAATTCGATAAATTTGGGGGAAAATCACCTAGTTAGGGATGGTAGCTCCCTTGACCTTGAAGGGGACCTAATTAAAATTTTAGTCTTTGGTGTTGGTCCTTGGTGGATTAAAAGACCTTAGGTCATTCTATAACCAAAATTGTCAATTAGAATGCATATATATAAACATGTTTTATCCTCATTTAAACATTATGACTTGAGGAGAGAAGAAAGAAGACAGGGAAATTATGAAGAAGAAATTATTATGAGGCATTCATTATGAAGATGTACTAAGTTATCCTCTACATGCTAGATACAAAAATATATTTTGTTTTATGGACTAACCTATTGTAGATTTTTAATCCAAGCATCCATCAAACACACTTTGGTGAAAACTTGTGGTGTGATATCACTTCATCAAAGATTTCATACTAGGGTAACATTACCATTTATCATTTATCATTTTAGTCAATTATTGTTTTGGCCTTTGATTGACCTAAGGCATTTCATCTTGGTCACTATCATTTGATGTATGTGGAGGTAGAAATACCCAAGAAATTTTTGACTTACGAAATCCATTATATAACACAACCTTTCCCCTCCTTTCATGTATGGAGGATAGATTTATAATTTTTGTCAAGATCAAGTCACAAGAAACAAAAAGTAGATTGTAACCTACCTTTTAGAGTTTTTATATCTCAAGAAAGAAACAACTTGATTCTAGGCCACCCAGGTCCCTATCTACCCAATTCAGCCTCAATTTTAATAGTAGGTTCCTCTTTGTATCTCCTTCTTAAATCTATAGTTTTTCTAATAGTTTATATTTTTTTCTATGTGATAAATTATAGTTTTTAGACCTAGGGTTTATGTCGAATAGGCTTGTTAAGACACACACAAAAATTATTTTCTTTGCAACTCAAAAGGACCTATGTCATGGGAGATTGGCTCTCCCTTGTGACAGTTAGCCAACCATTAAACCAAGTTGGATTTATGTCTGAGTGTAGAGGGCAAGTGAAAAGAAGTCAATCCTAGTTGGATCTAGGATCACTTTGTTGAAAACAAGGTTCTCATAGATTTCAAAGGTTTTTGTTGATGTAATAAAAGGATTTATTTCAAATGTGCATCAAAGAATATATGGTAAGAGGTGGCACTATCTTTTTATGAGATTAGTGTGAATTAATTGAAGTTATAATAGCATACCTCCTAATCTAATTCAAGGAGGATACCTCCAATATTATTCACAAAGAACACAATACTCAAGATAATAACCTACCTATACCTCCTATATATACCCTAATTATGCCTAGGAAATCACCCATACCAACCTAGATAACCCTATATAAGGCTTATGTTGACCTAAATAACAAAAAAAAAATTAATAACAATAATATGGTTAAATAAGTGTTAAGGTAGACACAATATAACTACTCATGGCACTATACACAATATAGGGAAATGTGCATAAGATAGGGGTTGACAAAAAAAATTAAAAAATTAAAAAAAAGATTTTATCCTAAACTCAAAATGGTCAAATGGACACATAAATAGGCTAGTGGAAATTTGTACTATAATCTAGCTAAAAATATTGAAATTGAAATCTCTTAAAATTCTCCAAATATCAGATATTAACATTGGGGGTAGAGACATCAATCCATAAAGTGGATACATGTAAAATTGGACACAATATTTCACAAAGAAAAATGTCAAATTAAAACCCATAAATAAATGATAAAAGGTTTCTACAATAAGCTAAGTCATCCTGCACAAAAAAAAAATTAAAGAAGGCACAAATCAACTAGAAGACTTAAAAACCTATAAAGAAACCAAGAAAAAACATAAAAAATATAAGAAAAGTTAAAAATTAAATGATAACTATTGGGTGATAAAATCTCCTAGTCATGGGAGGAAATACCATAGTGTATATGGATATGTCAATTTGTGTTGCACAGATGTAAAAAGTATGGTTAGAAACATTAAACAAAAAGTTATAGTTTATAATTCATAAAACACTCCATGGAAAGTTTATTTTAGAAATGTGGGTCCCATTGAGTATGAAAATATATACAGAAAAGAGCTCAAAGCCTAAAAAAAGATTCAAATGAAATAAATCGAGAATTTATCTTATACCCAATTGTACCTCAATTTGAACCAAACAGATAATTGCATCCAAGTTCAAAGATCTTAAACAAAACCTCTCAAATACCTTTGGATGCACACTATAAATGTGGATATGTTCAAGATTAGGATGTGAAATTGCAGCTATGTTGATTGCTAACTCAAGTATCATAACTTTATATTCAAGATTTATATGTTAAAGATGTTGGATTCGATCTTAGATTTATAATTATTTTTTTAGGATGAATGGAGGGAAAGAATTTGATATTGGATCATGAGCTAACCCTAGTTAATGGTGGAGTGGATATGGAGAGGTCAAACTCATTAGCTAGTTGTCTCATGCTGGTTGATGAGTTAACTAAATTGATTGTTTAGTTAAGTATTTTTATTATTTCATTGATTTATAATTATTTTTATTTAATTAATTATTAATTATGTATTTAATATTAGTTTATCTAGTATTTGTGAGAAATTAATTTATTTAGCATTTTGAATAGTTGGTGGGAAGATGATTTATTTTAAAAATAATTAAATAATAAAAATAATGTAATTAATTTGATTATAATGAAGGTGGAATAATTAAGGTAGGATGAATTATTTTAATGAGTGAATAAGTGATGAGATTCAATGTCTATGCTATAATTTTTTCATAGCCATTATATTAGAGTCACTTGTAGAATTTCATATGGTGACACAAAGTGCATGGCATTTGAGATCGATTGTAGTGGGAAAAATTTTAGGAGATGAAGAAAATGTAAAGAAGACTTGACGGTATTACGAAAATCATATAAAATAATAGAAATGAAGCAATATAGCAAATAGATCTCACAATCTAGTAAGAGAAATTTACCAAAATTTATTTAGAAAATAGATCAAATTTTTGATGCAAGAAACACGATACAATGCTCCTTATTGAAGGATGCCACTCCACATTCTATCTCAATATGAGATTCTAACACATACAACATTCTTCATATCTCATATGAATCTCTTGCTCTTATTATATAGTAATCATCTACCTACTATTAACACTTACTCATACATGTAGAATAAGCACTTCTCTTCTAATTAACTAATGGGATGATTTATATGGTATATGAACCCAAATCTATTATTTATTACTACCTAATAAACTAATGGTTCATTTTTGTGATTATAGATTTTAACATTATACTTAGAACTAAACTTGGATTGTGGATTTGAACATTTTTTATTTTAACATCAATAATATGTTTATAGGCATTATTGGTAAATGTTGTTTAGGAGTTTGTTAGGCTATAATTTCTCTCCTTTTCTATTGATATAAATGCAATATGTTAATTAATGAGTGTGTACATATATTATATTAAAACTTGACACAATAATTAATATCAATATGTTGAGTGTTTAATGTCTAGTGCTTATGACACGTAGTGTATGGTGTAGTATGCTACTGTTAGCATGCTATTTTTTCTAGTCTATGCAAATACCAATTTCTATTATCTACTAGACACAACTAGTTTCTTAGAATCAAAATATTCATTGACAATTAATTTTGTTTCAATTTTGATATATTACTTTTGCATATTCATTAAATTTTCTATTCAATTTTATCATGATGTAATAGTAAAAGTAACATTCCAATAATAATTATTTATTCATTATTTCAATGCTGAGATAATTACTTGTTCTTGCATATGTATCATCTTTTAGGGTTGGACTTCAATCTATTAACATATTAACATTCACGATAGATTTAAATTTGAAAACTAAATTCTTCTAACCTATTTGGTCTGTAAGAAATTAGGTTTATGCTTCTTCCTATTAGATTTTTGTCTAACCTAAAGAATCTTGGTGCTATAATTCTATTTTTCTTCTTCTTCTTAGGACTTTTAATGAGAGGCCGTGTATGTTTGAGACACGGAGGATGACCTAAGTTTTATTGGGCAGTGGGCCTGCCTTGTGTTGAATTGTATGTGTGCGCGTAGATTCGATGACGTCGGCAGATTTGGAAAATAGTCGTGTGTATGGAGTTCATATCGCTACCTATTTTTTCACATGATGTGAACAAAGAAATTCCTAGCGCAGCCCACGTTTGAAAGTATTGGCGAACCATTTGAATTCAATCTCTCCTCGAACAAAACAAGCATGTGGATGACATCAAAGCCGATTACATTAACCCATGGTCAACATAAAAATCATTTGTTTACTAGTACTTCTTGTTAATAAGTTTGGTATATAAATATGTTTTTAAATACAATAATATAATATATAACATAAAATAAATCTGTATTAGATTAGATTATAATAGTTAAAATGAAAAAGTTGATAAGTGTATTTTGGTACTAGTTTGTATTGTTTATACTTTTTCATCTACTAATTGGTAGTTGCTATTGTTTGTACTTTTGTTATGTTTAATTAAAAAAAATAGTAAGATGTAAATTTGAGAAGTTTATGTTTGTTGTATTAGGAACATTTTAATTAAAAGTAAGTTAAAACTAGCTATTGCACTTTAGGTGTGCAATGGGTTACACCGAATAATAGTATGATAGACAACATTCTAAGAATGTTAATTGGAGGTTAGTCTTGGTGGTTAATCAAATTCTTCATTTGTGTGATTCTTTAGAGCTTGTCACTTTCGCTCATATCCCTAGGGAGTGGAATGGTGTAGCGGATTGTTTGGCCAAATGGACTTCTAATCAAATACAAAACTGGAATATTAGGGACAAGGATCAATTACCTATGGGTTTGTCTCATTAGTTGGATCACTTAGTGGAACTTGACATGTCTCTTTAATCAAATAAGACAAATAATCGTTTGCATTTAATTTATTTCATTTGTTTCATTTTTAGATTATCTAAACTATTTTCTATTTCAACCAATATGACTACACAAAATAAAATACTGCCATACTATTATTCCTCATCAAACAACCCATCATCCTGTTCTTCAAAAGAAAACAATGTTCTTGTTATATATATGGGTGCAAAATTAAATGCAATGTTGCATCTTAACACCATTGATTATGAATGGATTGTGTCAAAAACTTTATTAATATTCTCTGACTTGTAGACTCTTATGAATTTTTTTTTTTAATACAAATATTAACATAATATAAAACAAATATGATATGTACATTGTTTGATTCATATTTATTTGTTTTCTACAAAGAAAAGTTGAATTTTAATTGATTAATGAGATGAGATCAACTCCTATAAGAGGGCCCTCTCCCTTTCTTCAAATCAAATTATTATTAGTCTATTCATATAATTATAAATGGTAATCAAACTTACAATAATATGGAATACTCGAGGGTGTACGAGAGTTTTGAATTTTGAGGTTCAGATAAGAGATGGACTGAGTGGTCTGAAGTAGTGGAGGAAGAATATGGGAAACTGCCCAACTCTGTCGTACCCTCCAATGCCCTTATCACAACTGACATCACTGGCCTGCTCATTAAATCATCATGTATACACACCATCCCCACTCGTAACATTTTCGTTGTCGCCTCCTTGACATCCACTTCATCTTGAAGCCTTGAATCTAACAAATCTGTTAATCTCCCTTCTTCGGCTTTAGTCTGTAATACTTAGAATAAGCGGTGTTCAGTAAGATGTCTACTTCTTTGTCCGCTATCAATTTCGACCAACACCAAAGCTAAATATATCTGCCTTCTCTGTAATATGCATGAGGTCAATTGGTAGGCCATTTAGCAGATGATGTTGTTTGTGCAACAAAGGTCTCAATGGAGAAGTGATAGCTTCAAATTAACTATGCATCCATGTCTAGAGATAAAGGGGGAGAGAGGAAATTAGACGTAGAGATGAAGATAGAGCGACAAAGGAAGAGGGAGACAAATATATAGAGATATATAAGTAGAGGGAGAGATAAATATATAGAGAGAGAGGGAGAGATAGAGAGATATAGAGGAAGAGGGAGATGGGGAGATAGAGTGATAGAGAGAGATATAGAGGAGGAGAGGGAGAGAAAGAAAAAGAGATAGACAAATAGAGAGAATTAGAGATAGGTAAATAGAGATGGAGAGAGGGAGAGACATATAAAGGGGGTGATATAGAGAGATAGAGGGGGATAGTGAAAGAGATAGAGAGGTAGTGATAAAGGTAGAAAAAGATAAGGACAAAAAGAGATAGAGAGAGGAGTGAGAAGGAGATAAAGAGAGAAATAGAGATAGAGATATAGATTAAGAGAGATAGAGTGAATGAGAGAGAGAGGGGAGAGGGAGAGATAGCTCTATAGATAGAGAGGGGGAGAGGGAGTGAGATAGTGGGAGATATGGAGATATATAGAGCAATAGGGAGAGATATATCAATCACCCTCCCTATATCTATATCTATTTATTTTTTTCTTTATCTCTTTATCTCTCTACCTCTCTCTATCTCTTTATCTCCCTCTCTATTTGTATGTTTCTCATTATCTCCCTATATATATATATATATATATATATATTTTTTTATTTATTTTTTTATTTTCTTCTCTCTATTTATCTTTATCTCCCTATCTCTTTATGTGACTATCTCTATCTATGTCTCTCTCCTCTTCTCTCTTTCTCTTTTCCTTCATCTATTTTTCTCTATCTCCCCACTATCAAACCTCTTTCTATGTCCCTATTTATTCTTTTGTATCTCTACCTATCTCTCTATATCTCTTTGTCTCCCTCTCTCCTCTATTTATCTATCTCTATCTCTATCTTGTTTCTCTCTCTTCCTTTTTTCTCCATATCCCTCTTTTTATACCTTTATTTCTGTTTTTGTGATTTCTCCTCCTTTGTCTCATTTTGCTCCCTCTCTTGCTCCTATTTTTTCTCTCTCCACCTATATATCTTATCTCTATCTCCTTCTCCCTTTTCTCTTCCTTTCTCTTTCTCTCTCTATATGTTTGTCTCCTTAAATGTGTAATGAGTACATTGAAGAGGTTTTAAAGGTGAATTATCATATCCTTGATCAAATGACATGCTACCTTGAGCATAACTCCCCAAGGACACATGCCATCCTTGGATTGTTGACATGAAACAACCAAACAAAAGTTATTTTCTCTATTCTCTATTTTTTCCTTTGTATCTCTTATGTTTCTCTCTCATGCTCTATCTCTCTTTGTCTATTCCTCTCTCTGTCTCTCTATCTATCTATCTAAATTTTTCTCTTTCTCGCATTCTCTATCTGTATTAGATGGATAGGCTACATATAGTGTGATATTTGAGCTTGAAACAAGTCTCACACCTACAAACCATTATCGAGTCATAAAAAAAAAAAAATAGTTATTTAATGGTAAACCACCATCTTTTAATGGTATAATCCTCTAAAATATCAGGTAAAAGCCTCCAAAATCTCACTTATCACGTAAAAGCCAGATAAATATTTAATTGACAATTGGGTGGGAACATTCTATTTCCATTTACAGTATTTTTTGTCAATTTGATGGCAGCTTTCATTTTTCCTTTGCATTGATTTATGTTTTAAATCAAAATGCAAATATTTCATAATCAAATAATACTTAATTTTTTTAAAGAAAAAATCTAAATTTGTCTAAATTTATGTCATTCCATTATTTAACACTTATTATTATTACTTCACTTGATATTTTTTGTACACTCATTGACCAAAGCTCGAGTGATTTTCAAATCAACGGTGCAGACATTAGGAGGCGAGATGCAAGACATGAAAACCATCTGCACCATTTGATTTTTGTTGTTTCTGTCACTTTCTCATTTACTTTTGCACAACACCGTCGAGGGAGAGAGATAATGATTGCAGTATATGTACAAAATGGATTTGTTGAAAAGGCTTTAGAAACTTTGAAGCAAATGTAATTGGCAGGTGTACAGCCAAACTTCACAACCTTCGCCTGTATCCTCCCTGCCAATGCCAAAATGGGAGCTTTGGAATAGGGTATGGACAACCATCAAAGCTTCATGGAAGGAGGATTTTTTTTCAGATATTATAGTTGGAAATGCACTGGTAGACATGTATGCAAAATGTGGAAGCATAGAAAAGGCACGTAAACTGTTTGACATTATGCCTCAAAGAGAGGTTTTTGAAGTGGAGTTTTTGCAAACAACATCTAATGATGTGCATAAAATTTCATCTTCCACAACCAAAGATGACCTCATGTACTATTCATTGTAAATCTATGGTAACTCAAATGCAAAAGGGTTATAAGGGAAATAAATGAATAGTATTTGGATTATTTAGACTCATTACCTTGTAAACTTGAACAAATACCAAATTGTATAGAGAATTTAATATTTGTGATTTTGAACACAAATGGTAGCAAACTTTCAAACGGCCAAGTACATATTTCAGTGGTGATATGGCATGAGTTAAAAAAAATCCAATTTTAATTTGAACATTTTCAAGCACATAGTTCTGCAATTTCTTAAATCTCCACCTCAGATTGGCAACCTTCATCAGATTGGAGGGAGCTATTATCGTTGTGCTCTATAGCATACTATCATGTGGTGGTGGGGGTAATCTCCTCTTCCGTGGAAAGCATTTTGTAGAACATGAGGTCTCAATGGAGAAGTGATAGCTTCAAATCAACTATGCACACTTTCCAAATCTCTTGCTGCATGATAAACATGTTTTACACTTCTCCCATTGCTTTCTTGGAGACAAATTTTTAATGGAACTGCACCCTTCGCAGAGAATGCTGGTACTAAATCAAAACTTCTTCCAAATGAATCCTTTTTACTCAAACCGAAATATGCAGCATCCACATGGCTTTGCAAAACATAATTATGGGGATACACTCCCAAACCATAGGATGGGTTGTCTTCAAAATGTTTTGCATCTAGTTCATTGCGGCAGTAGTCATGCCTTCCTTCTTCACTACTGATATCTACCTTATGATTTAGCTAGTCATCGTTGAATTCATTTAAATCTTTCAAATGCCCCCTCTTCAATTTGGTTAGATCTTTCATCACATGCTTTCTAACACTCATATAGCGTCCACTTTTTGTAGATGGTCCTCCATCAACATCCTCAAATTCCAAGTCGTCAGATAAATTTCTTAATCTATAATCTTTCTGCCCAAGCTTGGAGGTTGCTGAAGGAGTTAACTTTCTAAGGCTATTATCTCCACATAAAATTCCTCTTCTAGTTTGTCCCACTATAGCTCTTTCCTCAAGTGAAGCCTTGTCATATATTTTGTCAAGTAAACTTTCTTGTTCGTGAAGACTAAAAGCAAGCAAAGTTGCCCTTGAAATAGATGGTGGTGGAACAATTTTAGTGATATGCAAAGCCTCCCTTGAAATAGGGGGTAAATTCGAGAGGAATAATCGAGCCAACTTAGATACCTGAAAACAAACCAGTAAGTGTATATAAATTGCCTATAAAAAGATTCTAAATTGCAAGATAAAATCAGGATCTTTGCCTGCCAATTTTATCTTACACATTTCAGATACTTTGTCAAAACAAAATTCAAATTATAAAGGATTTGATGATGCATAATTATTACCTGTTCTGCATTCAAATCCCAATGAAATTTTCTCATAGAGAAGTAGTTTTCTTTAATAGCTTCCTTGAATTGCTTTTCTGTAAGCGGGTCGCACAATTTGTAAATAGACAATCTGACCTGCAATAGAAACATAAAGATTGTTGAGCTAGTGTGAATTACCTTTTATATTTTCATCGCTTGAATATAAATGAATGAGGAAATGTGGTGCAAGTCAATTATAGGAGGGCAAATGAGGATCCATGCATTGGCAGGAACCCGAGAATAATCCAAATGAAAGATCATTTTCACTACAAATGTATACAGGAAGACATGATTATGGACAAACAGGTGTTCCTCGTTGGACTGACATCTTAGGAGATTATAGCGATAGGAAACATGCAGTTATAAAAAATATATAAGTGAGAAATGTGCACACGAACTATGGTCCAACAATTCTTATTAATATTAACATCTATTAATGTCACTTAGGATTAAATGTCCAAAAGAAACTTTTTGCATATACATTTTAGGCAACATCAAATCTGTCCTACTATAGTAGAGAAGATTCCAAGTAGTACAAAACTTGCCCATAGCTCCACATTTTCTTGTCAGAGAAAATCATATCGACATCAGCTTCCTTTGAGGAGTAAACCATCCAGTTTTCAACATTATGACATAACTTTAAATTTGGTCTTTTTATTAATTTTGACCCAAAAGTGATATAGCATTTTACTTTGTGAAATGCAAACAAAAATGGATTTAAAGACATGGAGTTTAACAATCCATACAATTATTAGACAAGATTTTGCAAACAACTTTGCACAAAATTTTAATGATGGCATTGGCTACTGCATTTAATATTTTTGTATCCCCTGCAGTGGCATCAAACCCTGAGTTATGCTTTCTTGCAGTGGTAGGAGCCAAAATCTTTCTTCATTTCTTTTCTCAAATTGAAGAGCTACTTCAGTCTACCAATCAACAGTGGCAGCAGGAGCCTGTGTCTGGACTTGAAATGCCTTGCAGGCCACAGACAAATCTGGCCTCATTGAGCTATTTTGGCTATATTGAGGTTGGAAAAACCTTTTATCTCTATCCTCTGATGTTGGAGAAGCACCATAAGGGCTTTAGAGGAGAGGCTGATGCCAAATCTAATGCATCAAATTCTGCCTTGGGCCTCTGGGTTCTGCAATTCAGACCTACAGAGGGCTTCCATTGAGTTGTTACAAGAGTTGTTGATGCATCAGATGTTTGAGGGGCTAATGACTTATTGGAAGTTGAAATGCCTCTAAGGGACCCAATATGGAGAGCCATGGCTGTAATTTTTTGGCAACAATTATAACAAATGAATCAAAGGATAAGAATCAAATGACAAAAGGGGGACAACCCAGATGGATTGCTATAACACAAATGCAAGATTTCAAAGGGAAGAGATTTCGGTCAGGGAATTTGCCAAAAGAACACGACAACAAATTGGGATTGAATCTGGCACTAAAAAAACACCAAATATAGATACAAGCAGATGAATTTCTATACACTGGAAGACACCAAATAAGGCGTGGAATAGGTAAAAAGACAATCTGGAGAACACCCACAAAAATGGTGATACTGTAAAAGACAACCAAAAAGTTTGGGAATTAATTAAAAATCGAAAGATAAGCAATGCCCAAATGGATTTCTATAGACTGAAAGATACCCAACAAGATGGGGTTGGATAAAACCAAATCTAAGTAACACGCAAATGAATTTATATATAGCGGAGGGCGCCCACGAAAACAAGGGTTGATAAAAACCAAATCTAAGAGAGACCTAGATGAATTTATGTACACTAAAATGGGTCGAACAATATTGAAATTGACTAAATCAGAATTAGGACCACACCCAGGTGAATATACACATAGAAACTTAACGTTAGGAATTTGAACCCATGTGTTGATTCACTCTCCAAGCTTGATATCATGTGTATATGTATGCATTTCCCTAATTACCTGATCTATGGATATATATGAATAGACCCAAACATAATATTTCGGAAAACCTATGTTAGAAATTTTTACATACCAATATGCAACAAATTCTCTCTATTTATGGCCTCTGAATCCACAAACTTGATGTCCACCATTTGAAATTGTCTTTCTGTGAGAGTCCTTGTCTAGTCAAAGGCTATAGGTTTGAGCTTTCCCAAGGCTTCTAGAAACCCTCCACCTTTGAAGAGAAGGTGAAGCCTTGCAGTAATGGCAAAGCCACGAGCAGCAGCAATAGGGGTGGAGATGACAAGAGCACAGGGGCAAGCAGATACTAGAAGAACGAGTGCTTTGTATACAAATTTTGAAGGATGCGTTTGATATAGTTGGTCATCATAATCTTGCCATCCCTACCATGACTATTATTGGTGTGGTTGCTCAAAACGATACTCTTCAGTGTAAATAGGTCAATCCCCATGCAATATGAAGAACTATTTTGGATTTGGTCTTCCAATCCAGTTTTTGGTTGGAAAGAATAGAACTGCAAATGCCCATCTGAATAAATCTTAAAATAGAGGCAATTTTTACGTATAGGAAGACTAACTATAATCGGATTCAATGGATATTCGACAGGATAGAAATTGAGCGTCTCATTATTCAACTGTACATGAGCTATGTTAAGAGATGTGGGTTCCTTTGGATACCTAAAATACATTTGAGCGAGCGCGAGGGGCATATACATGGAAAAGTAGTCCACTTTCAAGGTTTCGTAGTAAAACCCTTGACTTGTATTTGTCGGAGAAATATTTGCAATAAGCTTCTGGTCCACCTTCAACTTCTGGCCTTGCAGGAGGATATCAGTGGGATGGTTGAAAGACTGCCACATGGTTCCATTGGAGCTGTTAGAGAGCACTAAGTTCCCCATTTCTTCGATCATTAGTCCCTGAAAATCTTTGGAGGGTGTATTTGTAGACCAGACCAAACTGCCATCTGCGTCCTTAAACACAAGATTCCCAAAGGAGGTGAGTCAGAGGGTTGCGTTGTCTTGCACTAAACGCTCTTTGTTTGCAGTCCACACCATCTGTAGGTCATCTGGATCTGTATAATTAGTCTGGTAGATAACAAAGAAAACTGCAAATGAGTAGCCCGTGTCACAAGGAATAGAGTAGCAGAAGAATCCACATCCAAAATGCAGGCTTTCACCACAAAAAAAAATATTGTTGGAGAAGAACGGGTCTGACTGTGAGTGCACTCAAGGTAGCTAATTGAGGTGTCCATGACTCTAAAGATTGGATATTATTTACCCACATGGCCCCTCCATATCCGGTTGTAGAAGGCAGAAGGAAAAATATCTGCATTGCGTACACATGTGGGAGTCAATATTACATGTTGTAGCCATGCTTACGTGGGTGAAACAACCGTGGTTCAAGTAGAGCATTAATGCATCTGAGACAAAGGACTTTGAACGACTGAAATTAAAGTAAGGGTCTCCCGACTGATCTTACACCGTACCTTATAAAAATTAGCTTTGACAGATTCAACTTGGATACGCCTTCGGCGTAAATTATA